>JAHTLZ010000074.1:393246-405144 GCA_023846285.1 Phrynocephalus versicolor | reverse complement strand
TCTTTGAAACAATTTTTTAACCAAAAAGCATTTCATTTTTTTGTTTTCTTCACTCTGGAGAGATTTTAAAACTTTCCGAGCTCCAAGCCTGCACTGCAGCTGATTGGTGCTTGGGGCTCAGAAGAAAAACTTTTTTTTTGCTGAGCTCTAGGCCTGCGCTACAGCTGATTGGTGCTTGGGGGCATAAACACAGTTTAAAAATCCCTCCTTTAGATTGGGTGGGGAGAAAGGAGGCATTTTTAAACGTTTCCCCCCAAACTCCATGCCCGCAGTACAGCTCATTGGTGCTTGGGGCTCAGCAAAAAAATAAATAAATTTTAAAAAACCTTATTTTTTTTCTTTTTGCCAAGCTCTAAGCTTGCGCTACAGCTAATTGGCGCTTAGGGGCAAAAAAACCCCACAAACAGTTTACATTTTCCTCCTTTCCCCACACCCAATGGGGGAAAAGAGAAAGAATAAAAATTATTAACTCACAGTTCTGAAGAGGTCAAAAACCAGCATATTGTAGAATATTAATGACTGGTAACATGGACAGAGGATAAACTATCTCTGAGTCTGAGTACTGACTAATGAGTATGACCAATTTGTTATCCATGGCTTCAGAGACTAGGACTCGGAGCATTGGTTTCAGGAAAAGAGGTTCCATCTGAACATTAGGAAGAACTTCCTGATGGGTAGAGCTGTTCAGCAGTGCAATAAGCTGCCACGGAGGGTAGTGAAATCTCTTCCTTTGGAAGTTTTTAAGTAGAGATTGGATGGCCATCTATTGGGGGTTCTTCGATTGGGGTTGCTGCATGGCAGGGGGCTGGACTGGATGGCCCTTGAGGCCTCTTCCAACTCCATGATTCTATGATTACTTACGACATAGCTAACGGACACCAGACAACTATGTAAGAACTAAGTGACTACATAGTGTTAACTGAGCGCTGTCTGAAAAAGAGTGAGAAAAGACTCTTAAGTAGAAAAGCATGGCTGTGCTGTGTTCAAAATCTGAGGCAGGGAAGGAATCATTGGTTACTTCTGGATTGATCAACAGTCACTCCTGTCCAGAAGGTCCCTCCAAGAACAGGTGGTTTCAATGTAATTTTTAAAAGACAGATAAGAAAAGGAAGAAAGGAACAAAGATAATCAGGTTGGGAATCAGGGAGGGAGGGAAGGTGTAAGGGAAACATGCAGGGAACGAATTGGGGAAAGGGGGATGGGGAGATAAGTGTACAATCACAGGTTTGAATGTTTCTGTGGCATCTTCGGAAACTCCATCAACTGGCTGCCAGTCCAAAGTGGGGAGGACAAGATTAACACCTCAACAATCTGACTCCATTCACAGCAGCGTCTTGGGTTCCTAGCTATATAAATCTGGATCCTTCTTCCCCTTCTAGGACCAAGTCCATCTAATGGCTGTACTTCTCTGATCCTTTCATGCAGGCCAAGAGGAAGCTTGCACAATGTTGGGCGGCTCCTGTATTGACAATATCCGCTGCCCCCCCGTACGCGAAAAGGAGTTTCCTAATAAATGCGATAGGGGCCGAAAATGCTGCGCGAATCCCTGAAGCATCACTGGTCACAGCCAATGTCGGTCGGCCTCCTGGTATCTTGTTTGGGGAAGTAAAGTCAGGCTCTGCTGGTGCCCAAAGGAGGCATGGATCATCCCATCAGGAGCTCATCATTAAATCGAAGCTTTAAAATGGAGAACTGATGTCCTGTTCTTTTAAGGAGTTTTTCAGGCTGAATCGAAATATTTTTCCTCCTGAAGCAATAGACAAGACATTATGTCTACTTGATTTACACAACTAAATGGGATAACAGTCTAGTCTAGCAAACTAGACGGGAGTGGGGTGAAGGGTGCACAACTGGGGAGGAACACAGGGGACCTTCACCTTCCACTTCTGGCAAGGAGGCACACTGGGATGAGTTGTCCTGGGTTCATAACTGTACAATGCTGCAATGCAGTGGTCCCCAACCTTGGGTAACCCATATTTTTCCTTCTACCTCTGTGGTTCTCAACCTGTGGGTCCCCCAATGTTCCTGGACTGCAACTCCCAGAAATCCTAGCCAGCTCAGCTTCTGGAAGTTGAAGTCCAGGAACATCTTGGGACCACAGAAGTTGTGATTCACTGTATCTAGCTAGTGAAGAAAATATAATTCGAAACGTGGTTTCCCATAGGAATGCACTGAAAATGGATTAATTCATTCTGAAGGCTAGAAAAAAAAAGGACAGAAACATCCTTTGTGTGTGTGCAAATGTCTTTATAAAGTGCACTTTAAAGAAATGCATACTGCACAGGAACATGACGAATCCAGAACGAACCTTTCAAGTAGCACATGTCACTTTTTTGAACATGATACAGAACAGTTCAGTGCACATTAAAGGCAGGCAAGCACACTCTACAGGGACATGTCTGACCCTGAGATAAAATTTTTAAGCCTCACACATCACCACTTTGAACATGAAGCAGACACTTCTGTGCTTTCCCCTGTAACTCAAAATTTTCCTATGCCTGCAAAAATCTATTCGTAGCTTGAATTTTTCCATAAGTCAAGTGATTTGTAACTCGAGGTGCTACTGTATCAGGAAACATGGGAATTTATAAGGAAAATGGCAGCAAAAGTACAACAACCAATACATACTAGAATTTGCCAGTTCGAACTTGACAAGCTACAAATTTGTTTGTCAAAACATGAATAGAGGAACGTATGACCTATTTAGCTTCCTTGACATTTTAACCCAGCTAAGAGTAACAGGCTAGGTGGGGTTAGGCTGACATGGAACAAGGGGTTAAGCCACCCATGGTTAGTGGGGCAGAAGTCACAGTTCAGGAAGGCAAAGCCAGGAGTGGACAGATAGAACCAGGAAAGATGGTACTGGTATACTGTCATGTAGGGTTGGGCACTTTTTTTTTCATTTTGTTTCATACATCCCCCCCCCCCAAAACAAAATCATATGAAACAAAGCACTAATGAAGTGGTTCATGGGTGGGGGCTGTAAAGTGGTTTTTAAAAAACCTTCCCCCCTCCCCCAAGCCCCATCTTCCAGATGATGGTCTCTGGGGGGGGGAAGTTTTTTAAAGTTCTTTAAAACATTTTCCCACCCCCCAAGCCTCATCTGCCAGTTGCTCAGAGCTGGGGTGGGGGGAAAAACCTCCCCCCACCACCCTAGCGCCAATCAGCTGGTGCAGCTTGGGGGAGGAAAAAAGGTTTTATTCTAAAAGCCCGGAGATTTTTTAAAAAAAACCTTTTTCCCTCCCTCAAGTGGCTTACAGATGGAACAAAATGGTTTGTTCCAACAAAAAACCCCACCATTTCGTTTAGTTTGTAACGAAATCTTGCTTCCTCATGTGGTTTTGTTTTGTTTCATTTTGTTATGTAATGACATGATGAAACAGCATTTCGTTTTTTGTTTTGTGCCCATCCCTACTGTCACGTACAGGCACGCACAGAGAAAATGCCGAGTTGAGTCCGAGTCATAAAACAAAATGAAATGAAACAAACAAACAAACAAACCCTGCTCCCCAAACCCCACAACCTGAGCCATGTCTGAGCTGAGTCACTGGTGCAACTTATGTCTGACTTGACAGTGAGTCCTACAACTTGATCCTCCATCCCTGGCAAGCGAGGAGGGAGGCAGGGCTGTCACCCCGGTGATAAGTAGGCAGGCCCAGATGGAATCGAAAGGGAAACAATAATTCATGAGATAAAATTTTCTTAAAACAAATTGACTGGTTGAACGAAATATATTTGTTTTAAGAGGTTTTCTAATATGGGCCCTGTCTTGAGTTTTGACAGGACCTAAAGTTAGGGTTGTCCCTAAGCCTGGTCTTCATGGCAAAATATGAATCACGTGGCAGTGGTGTACCTTCGGCACCCCACATGTTTTGGACACAACTCCCACAAACCTTTGTCATTGGCAATTAGAGATGGGCTCGAATAGGAAAAAAATGACATTTTTGTTTTTTTGTTTTTTGTTGTGGGTCCATTTCGGTTCATTTTTGTTTTTTGTGAAATTTTTGAAATTTTTTTGTTTCGTTTTATTTCATTTTTCATTTTACCCGCTTTTTGTGCAATTTAAAGCATTTCCGCATGCGGGGCGTCCCCCAACGCCCCAGAAAACAGTAAAAATGATGCTGGCAGAGACACAGTATAGACTAGGTATGCAGGGAGGCTGCAAAGGCAGCAGCGTAAGGCAGCCGCAGAGTTACTGCACTGCGGGGCAGGGGAGGGTACTCACCAAGAGGTATGCACGCACACAGGGAGGCTGCAAGAGAAATCTCTTCTTTCTCTCCCCTAAGAGCCATGCTGCAGCCAGCATGAACACAGAGACACACACCTGCCTGACTGGCCTAAAGTAATGAGTCACAGAGACAGCAATCCCACCCTAACTCCCACCGCAGACTGCAAGGAGGACAGGGGCTGCCAGAGCTTTTTATGCCCTCTGTGGCTGCCACACCTACCCAGTCTGCAACTTGGGCATGCTATTGGTTGAAATTGTCCAAGAATGTACATGATCCCATCACATGGCTTGCATCCATCTTCTTGGCTGGGATCCATTTTGTGTCATCCTAAAAGGGAAAAGAAAAAATACATCGCGATGGGAGAGAGACAAAAACAAATGTTTTAAGAACTCCAACCCCCTGGTAGGTTTCAATTTCAAATAATTATCACTGCGTTTTTACAGATGTCCAGGGCGTTTTAATACCCAAGAAATCAATATTAGGCACCCGGGGGCCATTTGGGATCAATTTCCTTAAAGGAAAAAAAAATAGAGTGATATGAGAAAAGCTATAAATGCACATTTTAAGGACCCCAACCCCCCGGTAGGTATTATCAGGCAGAATAAATAATTATCGCTGGGTTTTTACGGATATTCTGGACTTTTTTAACATTTAAAAACAGCTCATTTCATTGCGCGTCGCCATTAACGAAAACGAAATGTAACGAATCTAAGTTTCATGGTTCTGTTTGTTTTGTTCCTATTTCATCGCAATTTTTGTTATTCGTTTCATTACATAATGAAACGACAAATAACGGAATGATTTTTTTTTCCGTTTTGTGCCCATCTCTATTGGCAATACAAGCTTGGAATTCCGGGAGAGTCAAATAATGGAGTTGAAGGGGGCCTTTTAGAATATGGAATCCAATCCCCTGCTCAGGAATCCAAATCAAAGTGGACCTGACAGATGGCAGTCCGATTTTCTCTGGAATGCCTTCTGCACTGGAGCGCTCACCACTGAGGACATTGCTTTCATTGTCCAACTGCTTTAAGAGTTAAGATGTTTTTGTGATATTCTGCCAAAATTGAGCTTCTTGTGTTCATCCTAAATCAGGATCATATTAACCCATGGAAGTTTCCAGGTATTTTTGGCCCCCCTCCGGCACTTCAGTATTCATTGGAGCCTGTTGAGAACCCTTGATGTTTCCTTTTCAAACTCACTGAGACCCATACAATCCTGAGAACAAGGTATTATATTATACGTACCTGCATTTTTTCTTGGTTAAGATAAATTGGCTGAACAACTAAGAAAGGTGATAGGAATGTAGTGTTGGAGGAGAGCTTTGCAGATACCCTGGAATACCAGAAAGAGAAACAGGTGGGTCCTAGACCAAATCAAGCCCAAACTATCTCTGGAGGCAAATATGTTGAAACTGAGGTTGACCTACTTTGGGCACATCATGAGAAGGCAGGATTTTATGGGGAAAAAACAAGAATGGTGGGAATGATGGAAGGCGGCAGGAAAAGAGGGAGGCCAAATACGAGGTGGACTGATGCACTAAAGGAAGTCACCGGTTTGAGTTTGCAAGAGCAGAACAGGGTAGACTGGATTGTCTAGAGTTACAATAGTTCATTCATAGGGTCACTGTGCGTCAGAGGCAAGGTAATGGCACAGAACAACAAAGATTTGTGCTTTCATCTCGGACATCTGTAACAAAGAAATGGTTCCTAGTTAAGCTTTGAAGTGTACCAGGCCCTTTCTGCTCTTTTACACACAATAGATCTGCCTGTCTCTGCAGATTGCCTCCGCAGGATTGTGTGACATGTGTCTGTACTCCATTGTCTCCGGAATCTTATAAATAGAGGGGGAACTCTGGATTTGGTCGAGACTTTGATCTAGATCTGCACTTGCTGCTTCTACCGAGGATGTGGGCAAATTCAAGAGAAAAATATCGGCCATGAAGTTATATTACGTTCTTTTTGCTTTGGTCACCCTCCTTTGCCAGATGGGTACAGGTAAGACCACAGCTCGGGAACTGCAGTCCAGTTGCCATGATTCAACTTTCAAAACAACTACTCAGCTGTTGTTATTTTAACCTTGGAGGTGATGGTTCCCAACCTCGGGTCTCCAGATGTTCTCGAACTAAAACTTTCAGAAGCCTTCTCCACTAGTTTTGTTGGCCAGGATATCTGAAAGTGGTAGTCCATGAACATCTGGGTACTGAGAATGACAGCTTTGAAGGGTCAGAATAATCTGAGAAAGCAGAGGCTCCATGCCATTCTGCAATAGCACGAGTGAAGTGGATAGAGGGACACTCTTCTCCATCTCACAAAATACCAGAACTAGGGGACATCAACTCACATTGCGGGTTGGGAGAGTGAGAACAGATGAACTCTCCGCCACAGGATGTGGAGATGGCATCTGATCTGGATGCCTTCAAAGGGGGATTGGAGAGATGCCTTGAGGAAAAGTCCATCACAGGTTACAAACCATGATGGAGATGTGTCATCTCCAGGCTTAAAACCAGGGTACTTCAAGGGCCAGATGGAGGGGAGTGGCATCAGGAGACAAAGATCTAGTCTTGCGCGCTTCCAGATACATTTGTTGGGGCCCCTGTGAGATACAGGAAGCTGGGCTAGATGGGCTTTTGGCCTGATCCAGCATGGGCTCTTCTTATGTTCTTATGTTCTCCAGGCACTAAACCCTTTTGGAAGGTGGTTTAGGATGCCTCCTTGTGACACTGTTGGAAAGACAGAACCTCTCACATACCTTGCAGATGTACTGTATGAAGGTTGTGCCCCTATGGAGTTTAGATCTTTATTTACGGTTGTTAAACAAATCAAAGAAGTACCAAAACATCAAATAAATAAACATTGTAAAAACATTATAAAAGTCAACATTGCCCCCCTAAGTAGAAACCACACTCCATATGACCATCAGGAGCTAGAGTTACTGCCAATCATGAGCCTACGAACAACTGTTGCAGCAGTATAAAATCTAGCAGCGCTTTTTGAAATCTGCTGACACCTGTCAGAAAGAAGTAACTTCACATAGAATTTGGCAGGTCTCCCAGGAAATTTGTTAATAACAGGTTGAATAAGTTCCTTACGTAGGTCACAATACAAAGAACAATAGAGAAGGACATGAGTGACTGTTTCTACCTGATTCATTTCGCATGGGCAAAAGCAATTTAAGAAGGGAATATTCTGAAATTTCCCATCCAAAAGCTTATCTGAAGTTTTTGCTTCTCGAATCTGGTACAGCCTTAGTGCCAAACACTGTGATGTTGATATGATTCCCTGGCTGTGTCTATGTGTCTTTTCAAGTATTTTCTCTCTTAGCTTTATTTCTGGACTCCTTCATTTCTACCTCCTCATCCTGTATTTTGGAATGACTCATCGGAAAAGACAAGAAGGTTGGGAAGGTAGAAGGTTGTAGTGATAGAGGAAGACCAAACATGGGATGGATTGACAGAATAAAGGAAGCCACTGCCTTCAGTTTGCAAGAGCTGACGGGGGTGTTTATGAGAGGACCGTTTGGAGGCCACTAAATCATAACCTTGCCCTGTGTAGGAAGCCACCTGACGCACAACAGAACATGAATCTAGCAGACGGAAGGTTGGAAGGTTGGTGGCAGATTTCTGCTCCACGTTTGACAGGTTTGGTGGAGAGATTCCAGCCAGACAAAGAGAAGGCCCCTCTTCCTTGTCTAGCTGGCAGTTCTACCAACAACCCCCCTTTTTCAGGAAAAGGGGGATGTTCGTGTACCCCTGCAGAAGACTGTTTGCAGAGCTCTGTGGTGTAGCCTGCTCTCATTTCTCAATTGTTTCCTGGCCACAGGGAAAGAAAGATAATATCACACAGAACTGATGAATTCATGATAGCTCCTCTCTTGGCCGGTGGGGATGCCCTGCTTTAAAGAATGTGAGGTTGCCCCAGAGGCCTCTGCAAGAGAGAGAGAACTCAGTTTAAACCTCTGCCTTCCTGGGGTAAGAAGTGTTGGGAGGAATAATTACTTCTCTAATGTTTGATTCAGCCACCACTTGGGAGTTAGGGATGCCCAGTCACCAGTCCTTTCAGGATTCTCTTTCATTGTGTCTCTCAAGGTCCTTTCCTCTCTGCTTCTCTTGGAGGGGATGTACTTTGTGGCTTTCCTCCTGCATTCTGTGTCTCCCATCCTTGGCTTTCCTGATGCCCCTCATTTGGAAATAACTCATTCAGAGTCACAATGTTGCTTCTCACCAATTAATATAATATATTCCAAGGAGAACAGAGTCTGGAGTCTGGGAGTTGAGTCATGGCAAGTGGACTTCATTTCTTATAGGACCAAAACGTTTTGCTACTCATCCAAGCAGCTTCTTCAGTCTGAGAAGAGTTGGTGTGATGCTTCTAATTTAGAATTCACCTTAGTTTCACCCCATGGTGGTTTGAATAGGCTTGTTAGGTGGACAGCGGCGTGAATAGGCTCATTAGATAGACAATGGCCTGTGGTATGTGAAAGTCACCTTTTCACACCAGGATGGGGCAAAACCAAGGTGAGCTATGAATTGGAAGCCTCCTACCAACTTTTCTCAGACTGAAGAAGCTACTTGGATGAGCACTGAAACGTTTCAATGCATGCACAACCCACACTTCAGCCAAAAGGAAGTCAGTTTATAGAATAGATAATATGTGTCAGTCCTTGCCCAAGATACAACACACATGGAAAAAGGGAGGAGGAGGGAGAAGGAAACAGACAAGTTTGAGAACCATTTGAAGCCTGTGGGACCGGTCAGATTAATTGCTGCTCAAGGCAGGACCATAACGGAGGTATGTCTGATTGCCCTCTGTGGTCAGAGCAGTGGCAGTTATTTGCTAACATGTTCTCAGTAAAATGACTCTTTCTGTTCCTTTTCCCTACATTTGGGCTTATTCCCTTATCCTCTCTGATAATGCTCCTTTTAAATAGCATCCTTGTTTTGGTGTCTTTCACTCAGGGCAAGCTGAGACCTGTGAAGAGCTGGGGGGTTTCTGCCAAGTTCCCCTAGATAAACCATGCCCTTATGGATCCCTTCCAGCCAACTGTGGCATCAATGCAAGATGTTGTGCAAGTAAGTGATGCTGGTGGCTGGATCCACAATATCGGCAAATTCACTTTACACAATCTATGGGAATAATTTATGTCACCTGTTGATTGGGAGACTGCATCTTCCACCATCCTTCACAATCAGCTATACCAGACCTGCCCAAAGTCCGGCCCGGGGGCCAAATCCGGCCCATCAGGCCATTCTGAGTGGCCCGCGGCTGGCTGGCCTGCTCCTCCCTCCCCCTCATTCGCTCCATGTTTTTAAAAAAATCTTCCCCCAACACTGACACTGCCGGGAAGCTTGAGGGGCTGGGCGGGCGGGGCGGGCGGTGAGCAGAAGCTTATGGGGCTGGGTTGGAGGGCGAGCGGGCAGGCCACCACCACTAGGACTGCCAGGAAGCATGTGGGGCTGGGCGCGCACGCGGGGGCAGCGCGAGGGCCGGCCGCCACCACCAGCATCACTGGGAATCTTGTAAAGCTAGGCGCGCGTGTGCAGGGGTGGGATTGCAAGGGGTCAGTGGGTGGGGCTTATGGGTCAGTGGGTGGGGCTTGCAGTGATGTGGCTGGGTCGGGGAGCAACCGGCCCCTGACACATTCTCAGCCACCAAATCTGGCCTTCCTTACAAAAAGTTTGGGCACCCCTGGGCTATACTGACTAGAGATGGGCACGACTTAGCGGTATTCCCGTTTCCGTTTCCGTTACTATGCCTGCCGTGCCTCAGGGCACCTACCAGAGGGGTGGTTTCTGGAGATCCCCGGCCTCCCCCCCTCCTCCATCCTGGTGCCTCAGGGCACCTACCAGAGGGGTGGTTTCTGGAGGTCCCTGGCCTCCACCCCTCCTCCGTCCTGGGCTGCTCTGGTGGGACTCGCCGCAGGCTCGCAGCAGCAACAAGCCGCACGGCACAAGTCTCGCCGCCGGCTCAAGCAGCACGGACGGCACAGAAAAAAACTTTTAAACTCTCCCCCCAACCGATTCCCGGGCCAAAAAGCAGGCGGAAAATGCCTGCTGTGCCTCAGGGCACCTACCAGAGGGGTGGTTTCTGGAGGTCCCCGGCCTCCCCCCCTCCTCCGTCCTGGGCTGCTCTGGTGGGACTCGCCGCAGGCTCGCAGCAGCAACAAGCCGCACGGCATGAGTCTCGCCGCCGGCTCAAGCGGCATGGACGGTACAGGAAAAAACTTTTAAACTCTCCCCCCACCCATTCCCGGGCCAAAAAGCAGGCGGAAAAATGCCTGCTTGACTAAGGGCGCAGGGCACCTACCGGAGGGGGGGTTTCTGGTCTGGAGGGGGGGTCCCGCCTCCCCCCCGTCCTGGGCAGCCGGACTCACCATGCCATGCGGTGCGGGCGGGGGATCCAAAATGGGGCGGTGAACGCAATATTGTTTTTGAAATCGTGGTCCAAAAACACACAAGCACAACAGAAACACGCGAAAATTTATAAACTGCCAGATTTTTCACAGTAGCAGTGGTTTTTTTCTTGCAACAAAATGTCTCTCCTCTCCTCCTCTGTCCTCCATTGATTTTATTTTACTTTATTTTTTTTACACCTGCACAGTGCGCAATGATGGGCTGGCCCAGTGGCCTGGCCAGCCATGTGGGAGTGGACGACCATGCAAATTTTTGGAGCCATCCCACCAATCGCATGGCCACTTGGCCATGGAGACTTCTGGGATGTGCCAAAAAGCCCCCTAAAACCTGCCCTAGCCCCCTAACCCCCTAACCCTAATCCTTGACTCCTTACCCATACGTCACAGACTGTCTTCTTAGTGGGTCAGAGAGGCACCCAGAGGTGCAACCCAATAGCCCACTGTAACCTTACCCGTCAGTAGCCTAACCCTAGCCCTTGCATTAACCCACCTTAACCCTAAGCCAGAACTACTTGCATTGCACCACATGCAAGTACGATTCCCTTCTTTGTGGGACATGGCAGGTGCGACCCAGTCCTGACAGAGGGTCGTACCAGTGGACCAGGTCCCACTGTCTGGCTGGTATGCATATCCATATATGGTTATGCATGCCATTTTGCAGCAGCAGGTGAGGAGGGGAGACCCCCATGTTGAGGGGTCTCTTGGAGCCTGCTGCTGCCCCTTCCTAGTGGGTGAGGATAGGAGGCACCCACGGGTGCCTCCAGGAGCCCACTTTCCCTTTATAGAGGGCCAGAGGAGGCACCCACCCCACAGAGGTGCCTCCAGGAGCCCTTTCCCCCCTCAAAAAAACCAGTACTAACGAAAACGAAAAAAACGAAAAAACGAACCGACTAATTTTTGCGAAGTTTCGCGAAAAACGGAAACGAGCCGAAACGGGCTGCCTCCGACACACGACAACTCGAAAACGTCATTTTCCCTAGTCGTGCACATCTCTAATACTGACTGCAGTCGCTGGAGGTTATTCTGGCTCGCAGGCCACCATTTTTGGCCATTGGGTCGGTAGTTTACTATTGGTCTAAAACAGGCATGTCCAAAGTTCAGCTCTCCAGATATTTTGGACTACAACTCCCACAGTCCTTTGTCATTGGCAGTAGAGGTTTGGAATTCTGGGAATGGTGGTCCAAAACATCTGGAGGGCCAAAGTCTGGACATGCCTTGCCTAAAAGATCTGGATTATAGCAGAGATGTAAATCTTGATTTT
>JAHTLZ010000074.1:343616-384451 GCA_023846285.1 Phrynocephalus versicolor | reverse complement strand
GGGACCATGCAAATTTTTGGAGCCATTCCACCAATCGCATGGCCAGGTTTTGCTGAGACTTCTGGGTGTGCCAGAGAGGGCATTAAAAGCCCACCAACCCGAACCCTAAACCCTAACCCTAACCCAAACCCGAACCCATACGCCAGTACACTGTGTTCTTTAGTGGGCCAGAGGCACCCAGAGGTGCAGCCCACTAACCCCCCTAACCTTAACCATTACCCTAAGCCTAGCCCTTACCCCCTACCCCATGCTCTGGGAAGTCAAGTCGCGCTAAATTGCGGCGGTAACGACAAACAAAAAATGAAAAACAAAATGACAAATTTTTGCGAATTTTCGCGAAAAACGGAAATGAGCCGAAACGGACCTGTCCCGAAAAATGACAACTCGGAAAAAAAAATTTCCTAGTCGTGCCCATCTCTAGTGGATAACTGAATCGGTGGATAATGAATCAGTGGATACAGGGCTCCTACTGTATATCATTGTAAGGATCAGGTCAAAACTAAGAGAGTCAGCCCCCTCTATTTAATAGTATGGTTAGTCTTATGAGACACTGACTGAAATCCTGCTGGTTAAGTATCCTTCAGGAGCTATTTTTTGCACTAAACAACAAATGTAGGGCCATATGAATCAACGGAATTGATGGAGTTGACTCACTGACTCCTCACTGCTTCAACTGGCCTACTTTAAAGAGACTGGCTATCCTAAGTGATGTGATAGTATTTACTTAGTAAGAATACCTACCTAGTAAATCTAACTTACTGTGCAAAGGATTTCAGTCATGGAATGAGAAGGAAGTTCCATCAATGAGAGGAACCCTTAAGTCTAAATGTGTAGTTAGTTATCTTTATTTACGGTCAAAGACCAAACTAATATAAACACAAGTAGCAAATATACATACTATCAAATATGCATTTCATAATAATGTTTAAAATAATCCATAAAATTGAGAGAACAAAGGTACAAATCAAAATTAGATCTGGCTCACAGTAAAGCAGTCATCAGCTACATGGTTATTATGTTTCTTGACGTCCATTTATGATCTGTTTTCGAACCCTTATTGCTACTGCACTTGCATAGTTATTTGGTAAAATTTGTCAGAGAAGAGCAGATGCAAATAAAAGTCTATTGACCTCTCAGGGAATTTACCTATGATTGGGGAGATGAGTTACCTACGTTCTATAGTTTCCAGCTGGTCGTTGGTACATGGACAGTCGCAATCTAATAGTGGTAAACCTTGATACCTTCCCTCCAAAAGCTTGGAGGGAAGAACATTAAATCTAGCCAAGGTAAAAGCCCTCCTGGAAGAGGGGGATACAATCCTGTCCAGGTGCGGGGGGGGGGGTCACAATGAATGCTGATTTCTTTAGAAAAATCTAGTTTCCCAACCAGGGCAGCATTATTCTGTAACAGGTCTCTAATTCAGAGCCTCACCTCATTTGTAGCTTTGCTATAAGCTATTGCTTGAAGGGTACAGGGTGAGTATCCTATATTATTTATCAGGATGTATTAAAAGGAAAGATAGATTGCTATTATGAAATGAATAGGTGGCACTTTTTTGGTCCTCTAGATCCCCCCTGGGGAATCACACTAGCCCTGAAAATAAGCAAAAAGTATGAAAAAAGTGAGATTATCCCACCCACCCCCACCCCGGCAAATCTGCTCTGCCATCTTTTAAGTTGAACACAAACTTTATGTAATGGACTATGGTATAGGACTGGAATATTGACCAAAGTAGGCTCAGTGACTTGTATAAACTTGTTTTGTTAAACTATTATGTTTTATTGTACTGGACTGCCTATTTATGGTACTGTATGTTGGTTATGTTATGTATTTGCTCAGTTTTGTAAACCACTCAGATTAGCCGTGTAGCTAGATGGAGCAGTATATAAATCAAATAAATAAACAAATTAAAAAGTTTAAATGATAGTATATGATGGGATACGTAGTAGGCTAGAGGCTTGAAGGAATTGGTACAAATCTTCCAGTTATATTTTTGTGATTTTTAAGTTTTTTTGGTTGCAAAACCACCAGTCCTGGAGGGTTCTGGAAGCAGAAAGTTATTCTTATTCTTATGTTTATTTTGGCAAATAACCAAGGGTGATGCGGCCTTTGGGGGGTGGGGGGTGTCTACTGCCTGCCTCTGATTGTCTGGGAATGGCTCAGAAAAATGAAAGGACTTCAGCCATGGCTCATGTGATCACCATTTCATGGGATCCAGTCAAGTCTTTCAGTGTCTCAATAGAATAGCAGCCTAACAGGAGCTGAGAATGGGGTTGCTGGGGTGGGGCCTTACCCCTGTAGCCTCTTTAAGATGATAAAAAGTTAAGAAAAGCCCTACTGGATCCATCCAAGAGCCCAACTAGTCCAGGTTCCTGCTTCTCACAGTAGCCCCACCAGATGCCTCTGGGAGCACAGCAGACAATTAGATCCTGTCCCCTGATGCCACTCTCCTGCGTCTGGCATTTGAGGGGACTCCCCCCCTTTAATCCAGAAAGTCACACATACCCCAAACATGACCAGTGACCTGCTATTGACATTTCTTCCAGAAATCAGTCCCATGTCCTTTAAAGGCATCCAGGCCAGATGCCATCACCACATCCTGAGGCAAGGAGTTCCACAGACTAATAACATGCTGCATTGAGAAATAGTTTCTTTTGTCTGTTCTGATATTGTGTGAAGGGAAAAGAGCTTCCCTCTATGCACTATAATTCATCTGAATCATGTTCCCCCTCATATTTGTACATCTCAATCATGTTCCCCCTTAGGCACCTTCTTTGTAGATTAAAGGCTTTAACTTTTTCTCCCAGAAATCACTTTAGGTGCTGTCTTCCCAGTACCACTATGTCTCTCCCCCCCCCCCCCGAGGATGAGGCAACCAGAATTGTACACAGTGTTCCAGGTGAAGCCTTGCAATTTTTTTGGAGCATTTGCTTCACTCAGAGGATTGGTTCCTTCCACCATTTTGTGGTGGGATGGGCTCTTTCTCCAAAGATAAGGAGAGAAAGGGATGGAGAAGAGCTGGGTTTCAAAAACAGCAATGGGTTCATGCTGGAAAACTGGGCAAGGTGGTCCTCAAGAAGGGGCAGAGTCGTTTGAGCAGCAGGTGACCAAGCATTCCTCACCTCTTTCCTCCTTGTCTTTGGAGGAAGAGTCTGATTTTAACACCCTACTGGCCAGGCTAGAGGAACTGGAGAAAGTAACAGGGGACCTTGGCAAAGTGGTGCCACCCTCGGTAGATTTGTGGAAGACAAGGTGAGTATAAGCTAACTGGCTCAGTATTAATACAGTGGTGTGTCTTTCTACCCTAGTGCACCCTAGTCCTGAAAACGAAGAACCACCCACTGAGCCAGAAGACACCAAAGACCCAGGCCCAGACCCAAATGAACCAGGTATGTGGTGGGCACCCTCAGTGTCATCCTATCTTTTCTAATAAAAGCCCTGATAGTTTCTAATTCTTTCTACCTGTCTCCTTTTTTGTCTCTCTGATCCTGAAAAAGAAGAACCACCTACTGAGCCAGAAAACCCGGGAGAGCCAGCCCCAGACTCGAAGAAGACAGGTATGTAGTCAGCATCATCAGATGTTCCCTGGAGAACTTCCATCTCGTCTTCGGAGATCCAGACCCTGTGCCCACATCCTTATTATAGGCTTGCGCACTGGGCTCACACATACCTGGGCTTGCAGCAAGAGCTGGATGCAGACCCAGTGATTGGCAGGCATTATATCACTTCAATGCCTGAGGCGAAACATTAAAGGTGACCTAAAGCTGCCCCCAGGTCACAACTGGGTCCCACAAGGGTGGCCTCATTTGCACAAGCTTGGTTTCCAGTCCTCTCCACAGGGAAAATGTTTATTTATTTATTTATTTATTTATTTATTTATTTATTTATTTATTTATTTATTTATTTATTTATTTATTTATAAGAATATTTTTACCCCACCATTCTCTTTGAAAAAGGATCCAAGGCGGCTTACAGTAGTGAGGGACAATATACAGTCCATAACAAGACATATTCAAGTACTGAGGACAGGAAATTGAGGGACATCTTTCAGCATTAAAAGACATTATGAGTGATGGAAACTAACATGGAAAGCATAGTGACAATGGAATCACAAAGTCTATAAACACAAAGTCTATGTGATCGTGTATGGTAGATTCTTATAAAAGACACAAAATAGGTAGTCCCTCATTCAGGGAAAGCTTGCCTGAAGAGGAAGGTCTTTGCCTGTTTCTGGAAAGACAGCAGAGATGAGGCAGTCCTGGCCTCCAGTGGGAGGGAGTTACAGAGTCTGGGCAAAGCAGACAAGAAGGCCCTTTCATGGGTTCCCACAAGATGTACCTGGGAGGGTGGGGATTTCTCAAAATCATTGGTTATTTCACCTGAGAACAGCTATGAGCTGGTCTGGCCTAGACAGGACCCCAGAGAGTGAGCAAGTAAGAAGAACATGGCCTTTTGAAAGCTTGATCTGGGTTCTTGACAGCTGTGCCTGAGTCCAGACCCAAGACCAAGGGTGCTAAGGAACTATCAGTTTTACTTGCAGGGGGAGGGAATTTGGTCCCCATCATTTTCCCCTGTTCACATTTTTCTTCAGAGCTTCACGGAACAGTGCTTATATGCCTGTGCTGCAGGTAAAACTGTGCTCACGACCAGGGGTTCAATCCCAGGTAGCAGGCCCAAGGTTCACTCAGCCTTCCATCCTTCCTAGGCCGGTAAAATGAGTACCCAGCTTGCTGGTGTGTGTGTGTGTGTGTGTGTGTGTGTGTGTGTGTGTGTGCCGGGCTAGTGCATCCATTTAGGCACCCTAGGCAGTTGCCTAGGGTGCCAAAATGGAGAGAGGGCGCTGCCCCCCACCCCGCTGACCGTCACCATCTGCCCACCGCCCCCTGCGCTCATTGCCGCCCCCCTGCCCGTTGCCATCTGCCCCCACGCCCGTCGCCGCCCCCCGCCTAGCGCCGGCCCTGTGTGTGTGCAATGTGTAGCCTGCATACT
Source organism: Phrynocephalus versicolor (assembly GCA_023846285.1). Lineage (NCBI taxonomy): Eukaryota > Metazoa > Chordata > Lepidosauria > Squamata > Agamidae > Phrynocephalus > Phrynocephalus versicolor. The sequence goes on along the minus strand of JAHTLZ010000074.1, from coordinate 379,462 downwards.
GTGATTTAAAACAACCTGTAAATCGCCCAGAGACTACTTGAAGTGGTATGGGGTGGTATATAAGCAGACCACTTTGCTTTTGCTTTGCTTTTAAGAGAAAAGGGGAAGGTCTTCAGACACTACACTGTCTGCTGGCCTGTTTTGCCCTAAGAAAGATAAGGAAACATGCAGTTTGACATCGCCAGCTTGATGGTTGGATTCTAAACCTTCCTTACCAGTTCCGTACCTATTGGAAGAGTCTGGACTTGATTTTTAACTCCCTACTGGCTAGGCTAGAGAACCTAGAGAAAGTATCAGAGGACGTTGGTTAAGGAGGTTTCACTTTGGTCAGAGTGGTAGAAGACAAGGTGGGCATAACCTGGCACTATATGAGGATGTTGTGTGTCTTTCTTTCACAGAGCCTGAGCCAGAGGATGAACCACCTACTGAACCAGAATCCCCAAAGGTACCAGGTATGTTGACATGCATCCCAGCCTCAACATTTAATGTGACCTTTGGGATAATTGAATCTACCCACTTTCTCACCACCTCTGTCGGGTTTGGCCCATCAGTCCTGCAAACCTCTCAGCTGTACCTGATGGTGCAGTGGGGACCAGAGCTGTAGGAAATGGCAGATCTGCCCAGGGACTCTGCAGGAGACTTACACTGGGGTAGCAGCCAAGGTTTATAACTCTGTATAGATGAGCTGGCAAACAATTACACACAGGACCATTTTTTTTTCATGAGCCATGGGCTACTTGTAAAAACCAAAAGCAAAGTGTTCTGCTGATATACTGCCCCATACCTCTTCAAGTAGTCTCTGGGCGGTTTACAGTTTAATTACAGGATGCAGGACTTTGAGGAACATATGGCTAGCAATATAGTGGTACCTTGTATAAAGGAATTGATTTGTTACAAATGAAATTCTGTTAAGCAAATTTTCCTTTATACAAATTTCCCATAGAAATGCATTGAAAACAGAGTAATCCCTAATCACAACTATTTTTATGTTGTACAGATTTGCCCCACAATACTCCAGATGGGGCATCACCATAGATTTATAAAGAGGCAAAATGACACCTGCTGACTTATTTTCTATACCCTTCCCATTCCCAATGATCCCTAGCATTGAGTTTGCTTTATTCACTGCTGTGGCACACTGGGTTGACACCTTCATTGAACTGTCCACCAGGACACCAAGGACCCTTTCGTGGTTTGTTGCAGAGAGTTTAGACCTCATCAGTTTTTAATTTGGTTTTTTTTTTTTTGCCCCAACGTGCATCACTCTGCATTTACTAATGTTGAAGTTCATTTGCCACTGGTTTGCCAACTCCCCCTAGTGTCAAGAGATCCCTCTGGAGCTCCTCACAATACTACCCTGTATAATTTAGTGTCGTTGGCAAATTTGGCTACCCTGCTATTTACTCCTACTTCTAGATCATTTATGAAGAAGTTGAAAAGCAGGGGTCCCAGTACAGAACCTTGGGGTACCCCACTCTTTACCTCCCTCCACTTGGAGAAGTGTCCATTTAGTGTTACTCTCTGTTACCCTCTGAAATATGTCAGGCTGGAATTCTTCTTAGAGGCTAGAAGTCACAGGGCAGTTGTTAAAGCTGCTTAAGCATTTTGTTTCACACCCCTGTCCTTCAAACAAAGGAACATGGCTCATACAGCCTCCCCCCACTCACTCACGCCTCATCTCCATTTCCTTGCCGGGCATACGTCATCCAACCAAGAACTTTAAGAATAACCACATCTTTTGCCATGTTTGAACTTTTAGGACTTGCTTTGAAGAACAGTGTGTTGCACTGGAAAGCATGCCATTTTATTTTATTTTATTTTATTTTTTCTGGGAGTTGAGTCATGGCTACTGGACTTCTTTTTGAGAGATAGAAACGTTTCGCTGTTCATCCAAACAGCTTCATCGGACCGAAACGTTTCTATCTCTCAAAAAGAAGTCCAGTAGCCATGACTCAGCTCCCAGATAAACGCACCTGGATGACTGAGAATCTTCACAGATTTATTTTATTTTATTTTAATTGATGGCCTCTAAAGGTATCACCTGTAGCCTGGTTTTGCATTTCTATTCTGATGATGTTAGCACCTGAGTGGTCTCGTGTGGTTCTTGAGATAGCTTGGAAGATGCTGCCAATGGCTGTTTGGTGGACAATTCCCACTTCTAATGCAATTTTGCAAAGTTGGCCATGGCTGGGCTGTGTGGAAATTAGCATGATGGGACATAGTGTAAATTGCTAAGCTGAATATTGAGAGCCCATTTTGGTACGTATTAGACCTTATCTGAAGAATGCAGAGCAGTAGACATAACAAGCTAGCGGCACAGACAATGGTCAGCTACCATTGGTCAATTATGTAATGTGACATCTGGAAGCTGTGAAAAGAAGATCTGGAGACACAGAGAAGCCATTATTATTCTGATTAATTATTCTGATGATTGTGCTGATGATCTTAGGATCACTTTTTTTATTAAATTATTTTATTTTATTTTCTTATATACAAAAGGACATAAGGGGTGGTTGAGTGGAAGCAATTGGGTTAAATACAAGTTAATACATAAGTTGAAGCTTACCACCATCTCTTTATCTAACCCACCATTACAGTAATTCATCAGATTGTCCTTAGTAGTCCATAGAAATTAATAGCAGATCGCCTTTCAGGTCTTTTAAATATATCCTAGAAATCAAAGCCACAAACCAACAAATTATCATTTCCTTTTTTTAACACAAAACCAAATAGAGGTTTCCAGACACTCTTAAACTTGTTCATTGATCCGTCCTCAATTAAAGCTGTCAGTTTTGCCATTTCTGCCAGTTCCAATACCTTAATTTACCAGTCTTCTACTAGGGGTAATTTATCCATCTATTTGTGCATAGAGAAGCATGACAGCTGTCGTAAGATATCTGATAAGAGTAACTTTGTTCTTTTCTATCCGATTGTCTATCATAAAGGACCAGTTCAAATTATCAAAAGCCTTCTCAGCATCTAAGAGGATCATGGCTAGCTGTTTTTCATTATGTTTCTCAAAGTACTCAATGATGTTCAACACATTTCTGACATTATCTTTTAACTGCCTTTTAGGTAGGAAGCCACATTGATCTTCGTGGATAAGATCTTTAAGAACCAATTTCAATCTTTGTGCCAAAATATTTGCAAAGATTTTATAATCATTATTTAAAAGTGAGATCGGCCTATAATTTTCAATTAAATTAAGATTCTTATCCTCTTTTGGAATTAATGTTATATTTGCCTCCTTCCAGGATTCTGGTAATTTTCCTTCTTTTAAAATTGAATTCATTGTTGTTTGCAGTGGTATCAGCAATTCTGTTTCAAACAGCTTATAAAAAATAATAGGCAGACCATCTGGGCCAGGGGTTTTACCTGTTTTGGCCATCTTAATTGCTTCTACAACTTCTCTTACCATGATTGGTCCATTCAATGTGGACCTTTGCTCTTCAGTAAGCCTGGGTAACTCTTGTCTCCTAATATACTCATCTATCACCCCTGGGGGGTATCCGACTACTTATAAAGATGAGAGTAGTAGCTATGTATTACATTTTGAATTCCTCTTTTATCAGTAATCATTTGTTCTTGTACCTGTAATTGGGGAATCCATCTCTTTTCCCTCTCTTTTCTCAGTTTATGAGCCAGCCATCTGCCCGGTTTATTTTTCCTGTTCAAAATAACTCTGTTTCGCATATTTAAGCTTCTTGACCATTTCTGAGACAGTCAGCATTGAGAACTGTTGTTGTAGTATTTTTAATTCATGTAATATTTTTATCAGCACCTGAATTCTTTAGTTCCCCCTCTTTACTTCTGATTTTGCACTCTAACTGGTAAGTTTTTTCTAGTCTCTTTTTTTCAGTATTGACCCCACGCTGATGAATTCTCCCCTCATAAGTGCCTTTCCTGCATCCCAAACAACTCTTGTATCTATATCTTTACCGAAGTTTAGATGGAAAAACTCTCTTATTTTCTTTTTACATTCCTTGAGAGTACTTTCATCTTGTAAAAGCCACTCGTTTAGTCTCCATCTGAACATATGTGTTTTCCCTTTTACACTAACTGATATTGGGTTATGGTCAGAAAAGGATCTTGGCAATATCTCTGCCTTTATAACTTTAGTAGCCAGATCTCCTGTTACCCAAAACATTTCTAATCTGGAAAAGGATTTATGTCTTTTTGAGAAGAATGTGTATTCTCTGGAATTCCCATTTTTTGTCTCCAAATATCAACCAGTCCTAGTTCCTCAATTAAATCAAAACATGCATTTGGTAACTTCCCTTGTATGTCTTTAATTCCTTTATCAGACTGCCTGTCTAGTGTGGGGTTCACTACACCATTCCAATCGCCAACTAAAAGCAAACTAAAATAAGAGAAATCCAACAATTTATCCAACAAGTACTTAAAGAAACACACTTTTTACGTATAACCCCAGTACGAGTGTTTTAACTCCATTAAATTCTACCTCTATCCCCACAAATCTCCCTTGTTCATCTGAAATTATTAATTTTGGATTCAATTGGTCTTTAATGTACAACACAACACCATTTCTTTTTTTATCACTTGCCGAAATAAACTCTTGACCCAATCCCTTTTGGGATAAAAATTTCCTATCCTTATTCGTAATGTGGGTCTCCTGCAAACTGATGATGTCCCAGTGTTGTTTTCTCAGATAATGGAAAATGTGGCGTCTCTTCTGTGGTGAGTTACATCCATTTACATTCCACGACAGGCATTTGAAATGCATTATATTTCAGTAGTTGAAAAGTCCAGACTGGAACCTTCCTTCAGTGACTGTTGCTTTTGTAAGTCCACTTTTTCCAGAAATTTCTGAGCCTCCTGAACTGTGTTTATTCTATAGTTCTTCCTTTGGAAATTAAAGTTAAGACCATACAAGCTCTCCCACTTAAAAGGTATGTTGTTTTCTTTTAGTTTTTCAACAAAGAAGGTAAAATCCTTTCTCCTCTGACGTATTCTATGTGGGATTTCTTTTAGAACAATCACATCCTTATCAGTCTTAAACTTGTTCTTAAAATGCAGCTGTAAAATTCTGTCCCTTATATTTTTCTTCACAAAAAAATTTTAGTATATCCCTTGGTACTTTATTCTGAGTAGCAAATCTGGAGTTAACTCTGAAGACATTGTCAATTTCACTATCTAAGAGTTGTCTATCTTCTTGCAAGAATTTTGAAAGTTCAGTCACCATTTTCTCTCGGATATGTTCTTTTGAAGTCTCTTGAATTGACCTGAACCTCAGGACGTGTTCTTTAGCTTTTAATTCCAAAAATCAAGTTGGTCAGCCTGACTCATCAGTTGCTTATCCAAGTCACCCACTTTAACTCCCAGAGCATCTGTCTTAGCTTTCAAACTAGACGACTGGTCCCTGAGTTGATTAATAGTCAAAGGTTTTTAATGTCCCCAGTTATCTCGTTCGCAAAATTACTCAGTTGATCTTGTAAACTCTGACATCTGGCCTCCATCCTCTTCTCAAAATTATTCAGAAGCACTTCCATATCTACTTGTACCACCTGAGCAGGTGATTTGGGCGGGTCCGGTGCTTTACCCCGAGCTCGTGAAGCCACTATTGAAAAAAGTCAAGTTTAGAAGGAAAGGACAAAACCCCTAGATGTCACTAAAATGTCACTAGGAGCTCAATTTGACTTTTAGTTGGAGACCTCTAAAGTTGCCGTTAGGTTTCAATTTCCCCTGAGAACTAATGAGATCTTCAAGAAACCACCTTAAAAGTTGAAATGCAACGGCACCTTAAGAGTTGAAGTGCTACACCAGTGTATTTCTTCTCTTCTCACCAAGCCGGCAGTTGTTAAACAGTTCTGGGGAAATTAGAGAACACTGGCTTACCGGTAGGCTTTATATTCTCTTGGTTCAGTTTCGTCTGTTTACAGACAGTTCTCTTGTTTCTTTTTGTTTCTTTTGCCTCAGTTTTTCGTTCCCGTAGCTTCCACTCGGCAGCTGCTGGAGGAATCCCTGAGGGGTATGGGCAGGTTTTAGCCAGCCACGCCGCTCAACTCTGGCTGCTTTCTGGGGTCACCGCCCCAGAAATTTACTCAGAGGAGCCAGCGTATTGAGGCTGTTTAGAAGTCCCATGTACCTCTCTTTTTCCAGAGGGTAGACAGCCCAGAAAAGGCTGTTTTCCTCCCACAGGGACCGACCCGAAGTACTCAGACCGGCTTACACAGCGCCATCTTAGTATCTTCTTTGATCTTAGGATCACTTTGAGCGATGGAGCTCACTGCAATTAGGTACAACAGGAAAAGTTAGCTTAGGAGAAACCTTGAATGTAATCAGTTAGTCAGGGTGACTTAGATTTTATTATTTTTAGGGGAAATAAGAAATAATAAATTTGCTAAGTTTTGCTATTTTTTGATACTTTTTGAATTCTTATTTTTGCATCTTAAGAATAGAAAATAAAGTACTATTTTTGGAAAGTAACATGGCCTCTTGTTTTGAAAAGAACCCAGAGTAAATCAGAAGGTGGATATGTTTTAGAGTATTTTGCCTCAGAGAAAAGGAATTCTCTTTACTTGGAACTCAGACAGTGCAACCCCCTTTTGATTTATCGTGCATGGGCATTCAACAGCACCTAACCTGCTAGGGCTTTGCCTCGCAAGCACTGTGTATCTGTTGCCCTGCAAATACAAAGACAACTCCATGCATATAAAACTTCAGCTTGTTTGACCCTGAAAAGACAGGTCAGGACAGGTGTAATGGGCGCAAGAGAAGATGGAGGAATGCCATTTCCATAACGGCACAATTGACAGGCAGTGGTAGTCTTTTGAGTCTCCAAGGAACTGACATCTGGGCCTCTGGGCCTCTGGGCCTCTGGGCCTCTGGGCCGTTTTCTGCCTCTTCCATTGCCCTAATGTGTGGGCTTTCCCTGAGAGTTGCAGCACACATCAAGGGCGACACAGGAAAGGAGAGCTAGCCTTTTGATATGGCCGGGCTTTTGAACCAGCATAACTGCATTTCATATCCTGGGGACTAAAACTGGACCTTGTTTCTGTTGTAATGGAGGCTGTAAAAGCTGGATTTTGGAGTCCGTTTCAGCTGATGATGACGTGCAGAGTTTGTTTGTGAAAGGAGTGAGGGGATGACAAAATATTTCACTTTCTATTAATTTTATTCCATTGTGACGACAGCCTTTTTATGGGTGGAAAATTACTGACTCTACTAGCTGATTCTGATGCAACACTGTGGCTACCATGAGTTTTATTAATTCCCTTTCATCTCGGACCCACATTGTTGTGGACCTTCACGCTCTGATACTTCCAGCAGAACATGATGTTCCTGACCTTGAGCAATTTGTTTGAGGAAGGAACAATGGCATACCAGATGATTGTCTTGTAAACAAATGGAGGTGTTTTGCTAACTAGAGCCAGGGGCCAGACATCAAGCTGATTCCAACGGACTTCTTGATGTTTGAATGGGTGAGGTGTAGAAATCTGCAGATCGAGCTACAGCCATGCAAAAATGATCACTAGGTAGGCAAGCAACGTAAGCAATTAGGATGGTGTGACCTCACAGCTCAGTGGTAACACTACTGTACTGCTGGCAAAACTGCTCATAACCCGGGGTTCATTCTCAGGTAGCCAACTCGAGGTTCACTCAACCTTCCATCCTTCCAAGGTGGGTAAAATGAGTACCCAGCTTTTTTTGGGGGACAATGCATGTGTATCCTCCGTATTTAAATTGTATACCATCCAGAGAGATTCAGCCAACTCACAACACTCAGCCAAGAGTTAATGCTGCCAGCTGGAGACGTTAAATCCCTTGTCTGAAATCACAGCATACCGAGTTCTTTTAATGACTCCCAGCCTTGCTTGTGAGGTATAAACACTCTTACCTTAAGGAATCAGGTAATCGGGTAACTTCATAGCTTTTAAAAAGCTTTATTCTGTTAAAGTGATTTTTGCAGTAATATGAACTATCTTTGAAAACAATGAGATGGAAACCCTATTCTGTTTACATATTGCTATTCTAAAACCTAAGAGGCAAAAGCCTCTGCCTATTTGTAATATCACATCTTGAAAAGTCCAAGTAAAGAAATTAGTTAGCCATGAGGAACAGAGCTCTCTCTTCCTTCTCTCTCTCCTTTTCTCTCTCTCAGACAGTTTGTTGCCTGGGAAAAGTAACCATGTGGCATTCAAAATCAATCAGAGCCCACATGCTGGTTTCCACACAATTTGCTTGCAACTCCAGGCCCCAGATTGGAGAGAGTTCAGAAAAATAGCTTCACTCCAACATCTTTCCCTTGAATACGTTACATGCATTAAGTCAGACATGTCCAAACTTTGGCCCTCCAGATGTTTTGGGCCATGACTCCCAGAATTCCAAGCCTGCATTGCCAATGACAAAGGACTGTGGGAGTTGTGGTCTGAAACATCTGGAGGGTCGAAGTTTGGACATGTCTGCCTTAAGTGCTATGAGGTGGTATATAAGCAGCACACTGCTTTTCTGGACCAGAGAAGTGATGGCCTATAGCAGTGGTGGCAAATATTCGGCACTCTAGATGTTTTGGGCCACAACTCCCACAGTCCTTTGTAATTGACCATCTAGCCTTAGAATTCTGGGAGTTGTGGTCCAAAACATCTGGAGTGCTAAAGGTTTGCCACCACTGGCCTATACCAACAGCTCAAAGTCATGTAGTTAGTTTATCGTCCTGAGTGAGAACTCTCAGGCTGGGTCCACCAGAGCGACATTGGTGGTACTCACATACATTTACAAGTGGAAGGAGCAGCATCATTCATGAATCAGTGCTGCTGCTGCTGATGATGATTGTGATAACGGTGGTGACTTATTTTTAAAAGAAGTTGCTTCAAAGTTGGGACCAGGACTTGTAGGGCTTGAGGGACAAGAATGAGTCTACCTCTCAAAACGTCTGAGAAGCTACAGGCTATCTATTAGTAACTTAGATTTTGAGATGCCTTTGTTCCGTGCATCTGCTTGCCCACTGCCTTTGCAGGTCCTAGGAAAACTTTACATTTGAGAGTGACACCTCAGGTGGACCTGGAATTGTGAAGGCACATGCTCTCTGAGAGCCATATCCATGCCAAATTTCAGTGGTCAAAGACTGGCCGTGGCCTGAGGAAACTTTGAGTTTTCTGGGTTTTGGTTTGGGGGAACTTGCAGGAACTCAAGTTGTTATAATCATTGTGTCAGGCTGTTGTGCAAGTGAAGTGAGAGACATCTGAGGCACTTAAGGGTGGTCTTAACTTTCTTATTTTTTAACGTTCGTAAAATCTGATGGGCAGCCATTTTATTTAAGCAGAGGTGGACGAAAAGCAGCCTGCAGGCCACATATCATATAATTTCATTTATTAGATTTATACCCCGCCCATTTGGCCGTCAGGACACTATGGGCGGCTTACAACAGAAAAACCGATTTACATATCACATAAAAATAACAACCAGTAAATGATAAAGCCACAATAATGTCAGGAAACAAACCTATAACTAAACATATTAATTTAAATTAAATTAATCTTAGTATAATTAAAATTAATTAACTAATACAGGAATTAAGAGCAAAGAATGAACAATTAAGAATTAAGATGGCAATCATCTCCCTCCAGATAAGGCAGCATCCTATGTCCCCCACGAAATGGGCAGTAGCGTTATGCCCCAATTCTGGTTCTGGGGTCAGAGGAGGACTCACCAGCGTCATCCTCATGTAGGCCATGCCAGTGTGAGCCAGCTGGTTGTGATCTCCTTGTCCCGCTTGTGCAGTCATTGATACCCCTTAGTTCTCAGCAACTTCTTTGACAGATGGGCTGAAATGCAGTAGTAAGTCTCAACTGGCAGTACAGCCATTGAATCAGTGGGGACATGGTGAGTCAACGATAGAGATGAGCATGAATCAGTACGTGGTGGTTCATCTTGGTTTATGGTTTGTGGAAGTCCTCAAACCATGAATTTACGAGCTTTCCCCAGGAAGTTTGTGTCATCACAAAAGAGTTCAAAGCCAAGCCAAGCCAAGTGCTCTGCTTATATAGCACCCCATACCACTTCAAGTAGTCTCTGGGCAGTTTACAGGTTTTTTTAAAATTACAGTACTCAGTCTACACAGAGGCTGCTACCTGGGATTGAACCCCAGGTTGTGAGCACAGTTTTACCTGCAGTACAGGCATTTAACCACTGTGTCATAAGGCTCTTCATTGCTTCAGGAATGTTTGGGTTCTCTGGTTTGGAGGAACCCGACAGACATTAACATACTAGCAGTTTTTGGCAAACTGCTTGGTTCATTGTTAGGTTCATGCCCCTCTCAAGTCAACGTCTATGCATGTCCAATTGATTCCATGGGCCTACTTTCGTTGCAACTTGCTACTGAATTTCAGCATCTCTGGAAGCTTCCAGTGGAGGTGTGGGGGCGAGAGTCTCTATTTTAAGGTTGTTTTACTCACTACCCCCTTGAGTGAGCCCCAAATGCCTCCAAAGGAAACGGCACATGATCCTCTTAAGGCAGGGGTGTCCAAACTTCAGCCCTCCAGATGTTGTGGACCACAACTCCCAGAATTCCAAGCCTGTATTGCCAATGACAATGGACTGTGGGAGTTGTGGTCCAAAATATCTGGAAGGCCAAAGTTTAAACAACACTGTCTTAAGGACTTGGAACAGTGGGCAGTTGTGTCATGCAGGGATTTGCGCAGTCTGGAACACTTAGCTCAGACGGTTCTACATAACAGCTCTTCTCACAAAGTCTCCCCTTCCCCCCTTTTAAAAAAGCAGTGTGGTTTAAAATACTGACCGAATTATCTTTATGCTTTCCACAGAGCCACCTAAAACGTGTGATGAATTGGGAGGTCATTGTGAAGAGGACTGCCATCTAGAACATATGCTGGCAGGGACCGGATGTGCTCAGGATGAGGCATGCTGCAAACATGATTAATACGGAGGATTGCCTAACCCCCCAAGTGTCCATGTTTGACTTTTAACTTTGATTTTTTTTCTTCCTGATTCAAGTTGAATGAATAGAACCATATAATAGAATCAAAGCATCACAGAACTGGAAAGGACCTAAAAGCCCATCAAGTCCAACACCCCGAGAAGGGCAGGGAGGGATCCAAACCAAACCAGATTGGACAAATGGCTGCCCTATTTGGAGCCTTCACCACCAGCCAAGGTCATTAATTCCACTGCTGTACTGCTCTAACAGTTAGGAATTTGTTTTTTTTGGCTTGACTTTGGAAATAAGGCTCTAGACTGTTCACTAAAGTAGGAACACTCACCCTTTTTGTGCAGCTCCACATTAAAAAAAAGGCTCCCCACCTCCTGATGGTATGTTTCAAATTATTTCACAGATAAGACCGGCACCTGAAAACGAGGTATGTCTACTAGTATTCAACTTAGACCAGTGGTGTCCAAACTTTGGCCCTCCAGATATTTTGGACCACAACTCCCACAGGTCTTTGTCATTGGCAGTCTAGGCTTGGAATTCTGGTAGTGGTGGTCCAAAACATCTGGAGGTCCACCCCTGGCTTAGACTGCCGATCATTCCCATGACCCTCACTTTTCAGTCACAATGCTTAGTTTTGCCATAAAATAATGGCCAGAAATAAAAGCCAGAGTTTTGGGCTGCTATCTCACCTGGGGGAAGATCTGGATATAGTGAAAGTCTGGCTTTTCTTCTTTCCTGGTCACATGACTGAAGATGTGGGATCTCCATTCCCACATACAAAGATTTTGTTTTTAAAAAGCACCATTCAGCCCCATGGCCAGCAGGTGGCACTAGGGAAAAAATAAAAAAAATAATTTAAAAAAACAGTGCTGACAGCCTGAGGGCCAGCTGATCAGCACTGGGGGAGAGGGGATATTTGTTTTTTTTTAAAAAAAAGAAAAGTGCCAACCAGCCCCAGGAGCTGGTGGGGCTAGGGAAAAATGAAAACAAACAAACAAACAAACCAACAAACAAAACAGCACTGACAGCCTGAGGCCAGCTGATGAGAGCTGGGGGGGGGAGAGGAGAAATGCATGTTTGTTTGTTTTAAAGTGCCGACCAGCCCCAGGATGAGCTGGTTGGGGTTGGGGGGGGGTAAGCAGAAAACTGGATCATATGCAAGCTCCCATGGACCTCTGGCTCACATATTTTACCAGAGCAAAAAAAAAATTCCCAACTTCTCCAGTAGGTCTTGGTAAACTTGCTAAACGGGGCATAGCCAGTTTATTATAAAAGCCCGGTGGTCGTGGGGGCAATATTTTTGGAAACGCTTTATACTGAATTTTAATCAGCATTTTAAAGGACGTGTGATAGAGGCCTAAGACATTTCCCCCCCTGGGCTTCAGCCTAAACCTGACTTTCTGTAACTTGAGCTCATTTTTATATGTCATGTCCTTGGGGGTGATGGAGAACAGACCTTGCCCCTCCACTGTAGGACAATCTTTCAATTATTTGAAAAGTGCCATCCTGTCTTTCCTCTGTCTTCTTTTCTCAAGGCTTAACATGCCCAGTTCTTTCATTCTTTTGTCACAGGGCTTGGCTTCCAATTTCCTGATCATCCTTGAGCCTGCTTTTGGCAATAATGCAGTACAACTGAACAACTGAGCATAATGTACATTAATTCTCTTTGGAAGTCCTTTTTTGAAAAAGAAATGATTTAAATCATATAATCGTTGAATCATAGAACAGTGAAGTTGGAAGGGGCCCATAAGGCCATCAAGTCCAACCCCCTGCTCCCTGCAGGAATACAAATCATTTTTCTATTTTTCAAAATGAATACAATCAAAAATATTCAATCAAAAAGACACATAACTGCCTCTGTTATGGTTTTTTCTCAGCATGGAATATTTTGTGCCTCACTGATTGCTATCACTGAAATTAAAAGGAATAAAGTCAGTTGGATAAGACACTGAAAGACATGTCCATATTTCTGTTTCTTTTCCTTCGTTTGCGTAATAATTGACCCTAATAATTAACTTGGCCATGACAGAAAAATCCTTTATATCAGTCTTTTACGCTTGCCGACTGTCACTGTTTGGTGTAAAATATTATCTGCCAAAGCAGTATATCTGGTATAACACTAGCTTTCAATCTTGTTCAATAGACATGGGCACGGAGTGGTGAAATTGTCGTTTCCGTTTTCGGTTATTGTTTCCGTTACGTAACACAAACGGGAATGATAATTACGCCGCTCCAGCTCGAACCCGACCCGAAAAAAGAAAAATTGGGTCGGGTTTTTCATTGTCGTTAATGGCATCACGGCGATCGCGCGATGCCAAGCAGCACAGAAAAAAAGTTTTTAAAAGTTAAAAAAATAAAAGACTCCCTGCCAAAAAGGAGGCGAAAATATGCCTGCCTGAGGACACCTACCAGAGGGGTGGTTTCTGGGGGGGGGGATCCCCGGCCTTCCCCCCCTCTCCTGTCCTGGGCTGCTTGCACCAGGCTGGGGGGGTCATCCTCATCGTCTCGCCATGCCATGCGGTGGGGGGGGATCCAAAATGGCGACCACAATTTTTCTTTAGAAATCGTGGTAAAAAACCACACCAAATCACCACAGAAACATGTGAAATTTATTTATTTTAAATGCCTGATTTTTAATATTAGCAGCAGTGGGTTTTTTATAGCAATAAAACATCACATTGATTTTATTTTATTTTATTTTATTTTTTATTTTTTTAGACCTGCCCATTTGGGCTGGGCATGGGATGGGACCATGCAATTTTTTTGAACCATTCCACCAATGGCATGGCCAGGTTTTGACTGACACTTCTGGATGTGCCAGAAGGCATTAAAAGCCGAGGCACCTTCCAGAAGTCGCAGTCGGGTCTTGGATGTGGATGCTGCTGGCTGATTGGAGGGAGGCTGGAGGCTTTAGATTTAAGTTAGGCAGGCAGGGAGGGAATTGAATTTAGAAAATAATTTCTTTGATTCTCTGCAGCTTTGTCTGCTGGAGGGAATAGCAGTTTATTCTTTTTTTTTCCTCTGGCAGTTTGTGAGGATTTTTTTTCTGATATTGGGTAAAGGGGGAGGTTCAACTGGGAGGAGGTGTGGATTTATTTTAAATATATATTACATTGGGACGTCAAATCACGCTAAATCGCGGTGGAAACGACAAATGACAAACGAAATGACGAAATGACAAATTTTTGAAAAATTTCGCGACAAATGGAAACAACCCGAAACTGACCCGTTCCAAAAAACGAAAACTCAAAACGTCATTTTTTCTGGTCGTGCCCATGTCTATTGTTCAAGAATATATTCTTTAGCACCAGTTGACTGCAGTTGCAGTTTTGGTCAATGAGACTAATCTATAACAGCCCCTGTTGCTGGGAAGAGTGGAGCTCTTTCACCTCTAGCCGGTTCAAGGCACTGCTCAGGTGCACCAAGCACTATTCAGACAATTAAAACATCAAAATTGCAATAAAATTAAAACAATAAAACGCTTAAACACAATAAATACAATACATTAAAATACTACACTAAAATTGCCATCAGGACCCACAATAATCAGTTCAAAAACTTCTGGAACAGGAAGGTTTTCTCCTGTTGCCGGAATGACATCAACATCGGCACCAGGCGGGTCTCACTTGGGAGGGCATTCCATAATCTGGGGACAATTGCCGAAAAGGCCCTGTTCCTTAGTCAGCACCACTAGTGGCTGCTGTCCCATATGTGTGGCAGCCCTCCCTGGAGGCACGGCCAAAGTCTATGCAGACATGACAGGCTTTGCCGTCAGACTGTGGTGTGGGAGGATGCTGGATAGGAAGAGGATGACAACCAACCAACTAGGAATAGTACCCTTCTCCTGCTGCTTCCTCTGCTGAGGGAGAGCCCCGAGCTGGTTCTCCGGTCACCTCCCCTCTCCTTGTCTCACCTCATCTTGTCGTATTCACACTGCTTCCTCTAGTGCAGGCCTGCACAGCAGGTAGACTGGGGGCTACCAGTAGCCCGTGAAGGGTTCAAAAGCAGCCCAACAGCCATCAATAAAAAATGTGAGGGGTTGTTCTCCACCTCTACCTCCCCCAACCCAATGACCACCATTGCCCTAGCAAAGCACTGGGTCTGCCAGCCCACTGTTTCAGCCGAGCAGGGCAGCTCAAGGGCCATGGCACAGTCCCCTGCTCTCCCTACCGGTCAGATGATCAGCATGCCACTGTCTTGTAATGACCAATTGAGTTGCTGGTGCAGAGCGGAGGAAGGAGAGTGGAGGGGACAGTGAGGGGCGGGGTCATGGGCATGCCCACCTCCTTTGCATGATGACGTCCCCCTCTTCTCCCTCCCCCGGAGAATTCCTTCCTCCCACCCTTCCATCCTCCTCCTCCTTCTCCTCCCACCCCCACAGTTGCCTGACACTCCTCCTGCTCCCCTTCTGAGCCATTCCCTCCTCCTTGCACCGCCACGGCAATGTTATTACCCCGCTGCTGGCTTGGCCCATCCCCGCTGCACAGTGAACATGGCAGAGCTGAGTGAGAGCTATGTGTGGCAGCAGCCGTGGCAGCGAGGTGGTGGAATGGAGAAGGGGGGAAACAGGAGGAAAAGTAGAGTCAAGTCAGGCCCCGGGCAGATTGGAAGTGCACCTTTTTTTAAAAAAGTATTCCAGCATCCTGAGCAAGCAGAAGGGGAAATCTGCGCAAGCATGCACGCACCTCCCTTGCATCCGCCCACACCGTCTCGAGCGGGTGTAAGGGAAGTGTGTGCATGGTCAGCTTTACCATAGGAATGCGATGAAATATGTTCCCTCCAGAAAGGATTAATTTATTTTCAATGCGTTCCTATGGGAAGCCACTGCTCTACTTACAAATTATTTACTTATGAGCATATGCTCGGAAGGAACAGATAGAATTCATAAGTAGAGGTTTTAGTGTAGTAGCCCTCAGGCACTTTTGTCCGGAAAAAGTAGACCTTGGCCTGTTCAAAGTTCGACAGCCCTGCTGTAGTGCCACAAAGAACTGCTTCCAATGCCCGTGGCTGGGATCCCAGTGACGAATCATCTCCCAGCCGGCCATCAAGTTCTCAAGCTGCCCTGTCCCTTCTTGGGTCACAAACACCTCTCAGTTGACAGGCTCCACCCAGTGGTCTTCCTCTACCTCCCCCTCTCCCCCCTTTATCCCCAGCTGTCCATCTCCACATGTTTGGCCTCCAAGTCATCGACCACATCATCACCCCCCAGCTCACAGGGAAACTGCTGGTTGGGAATTCCACCCCAAAGCAAAACAGAGTGTTCTGCTTATATACTGCCCCATGCTGTGTAAAACACTCTGGGTGGTTTACAATTTATTTATGCAGGCTTCACATTGCACTCCCCCCACCACCAGCAAGCTGGGTACTCATTTTACCGACCTTAGAAGAATGGAAGGCTGAGTGAACCTTGAGCCGGCTACCTGGGATTGAACCCCAAAGTTGTGAATACAGTTTTAGCTGCAGTACAGGCTTTTAACCATTGTGCCATGAGGCTGCTAAGCCTTGAGAAGTGTACATCAGTGGGGAGCCACATCAGTCTCACAGTGAGGCAGTGGTTAAATGCCTGTCCTGCAGGTAAAACTGTGCTCACAACCTGGGGTTCAATCCCAGGTAGCAGGCTCAAGGTCCACTCAGCCGTCCATCCTTCCGAGGTTGGTAAAATGTGTACCCAATTTGCTGGGGGGGGGCAATGTGTAGCCTGCATACTGTAGTTAAAAAACTGTAAACCGCCCAGTGACTACTTGAAGTTGTATGGGGCCGGATAAATGCAGAACTTTTATAATAGTAAAAGCAATAGCACTAGCCAGGCTTTTGCTTTTGCTATTATTTTTTAAAAATGTATAGACTGCCTTTTTCTTCAAGAGTATCACAGGCCCTGCTGTGGACTCTTTATTTTATTTTTTTCAGAAAATGAAAACGGGTTTGATTTGTCAGTGGGGGTGGGAGACATGGAGAGCCTAGGGGTCCCCAATACAGAAACCACAGCTTCTCTCTCTCTCTCTCTCTCTCTCTCTCTCTCTCTCTCTCTCTCTCTCTCTCTCTCTCTGTGTGTGTGTGTGTGTGTGTGTGTGTGTGTGTGTGTGTCTGTGTCTGTGTGTGTGTGTCCAGGAATAAAAACAGAGCTGTTTCAATGCCTCAAACTTGTGCCAACGGGAGGCTGTCAGGTGCCTTTGGTGGGAAAAGCAACTTTGCCAAGTTCTGTCAAAGACAGATGGCTCTAAGAGGAAGAACATTTCCTGTGGGGATTGCAGGCTGTGTGTGGTTTCTCTCTGCAGCACTGTTTGGCTCAAGGGAGTGAGAAAACTACCATCCCCAGAATCATGGCAGGAAATGACGCTCCCAAGGTTGCTTAAGAAGGCTGTTGTTCTCTGCTCAGAGGCAGGTGTCCAGGGCGTTTGTCTGCAAGGTCTCTTGGCTGCCAGCTACCTCTTCCAAGGCACAAAGGTAGTGATTTTTTAATTCATCTTTTTGCACTAGCCACATTTGCATCTGCAGAGGGCTAGCAGGGGACTATGCACGAGCGGTCTGGATTGGCCAACATTTCCTGTTCTTGATTAATTTTATTTATATTGCAGATGTGAAATGCAGCTGCATCCTTGCATGCACCAGAGTGGTATGCAAATAACCGTCAAAATTACATCCAGTGCATTAAAACACCGAAGCCATGATAACATGGTAACTTGAAGGCAATATTCAAGAAACCACCTTTTCTGGGCGGGCAATTGGGCGGGAGCAGGGGAGGGAGGAAAGTGTGTGGACCATTAATTCAGGCTATTATGGTTTGCGATAATAGGAAGTGATAGGAAAATTCCTTCTGTGCTGTTTGTGACAGGCTGTTTGCACCAGCCAGGCAAAGAATGAGGCTATTGGTTGATGTCAAAATGAAGGGAGGATGCAGATCGAAACTCTATCAGATGCTTTTCTTATGTAAAGTGCAAGCACTGCATACATTTAAAGGTAATTAGGATGAACACGAAGCACATTATTTAGTTTGGAATCCCCCTCCCCCAATGCAAAATAGGGACAGTGCATTGCTCCCACCCCCAATGCAAAAAGTAGCCCATTACAACTTGGTGAAATGTGCAGGGTGCTTCATTTGACTCTTCTGGTGAGCCTGAACATTGATTCAGAACTTGACACAGCACCTCGTCTCAAGTGATGAGGCTTATGGGAAGGATAGATGTTCCCTTCTGTCTCCCGCAGGCCTACCACCTTGGAACAGCCCGGCCTGCTCTGCAGAGCTAACTCTGTGGCTAGCCATACGCAGAGGAGTTGTTTCTTTTGACATAAACACCACCCCCCTTGTGCGTAATCCTCTCCCTGGGCAGTTTGCAATTTACTTATACAACCTACGCATTGCTTGTGGGTCCTCATTTTAGCCACCTTGGAATGATGAGAGGTAGACATGGGCACGAATAAAAAAAATGACATTTCGTTTGTCGTTTGTCGTTTGTAGGGTCCGTTTCGGTTTGTTTCCATTTTTTGTGAATTTTTGCAAAAAAAAATCATTTTCGTTTTTGTTTGTTTCGTTACCATTTCGTTACCATTTATTTCATTTTTTTGTGATTTTTAAAGGATTTTAAGCAATTCACTCATGTTGCAGTAATGGAAACGAAACGCACAACAAAATTTCCGGTGTTTTTGTTCGTTTCGTTTCATTTTAGAGACAAAATTTGTTTGTCGTTTTGTTACGTAACGAAATGAAAAAACAAAAACAGAAACGAAAAATTGTTCATTTCGTGCCCATCTCTAATGAGAGGGCATTGGGAATTGCTTTGGTCCCTAGATACCATTGCTTCTTCTCAGTGCTTCTTCTCAGATCATGCATTCAGAAGACATAGGCAGCTATCTAGAGACACACATTCAAAAGAACCAGCCTGCCCTCAGGATCAGTGGCAGTGCCACCTTCTGCTTCCTTCTCGGGTGGTGGGAAGGGGGCAGGTCCTCTTACGGCACCAGGATCTGTGGACGTTCCTCTTAATTTTTCTTCCTCTTGTGGTTGAAGTCCTGCTCCTGCTTCTCATTTCCCCCTTCCCTCCTGCTTTCTCTGTCTCCTTTCCATGCCAGGGAAAACTCTCCCATTCCTTGCAGAAGAAGTTGAGGGTGTCTGTGAAGATTCTCAGTCATCCAGGTGAGTTTCTCTGGAAGCTGAGCCATGGCAACTGGAATTCTTCTTCTTGAGAGATCGAAATGTTTCACTGCTCACCCAAACAGCTCCATCAGTCTGAGGAAAGCTAGTCGTGAGTCTTCCATTTTATAGTCCACTTTGACCTCATGTAACCCTGGTCTGAAATAGGCTATCATAAGATGAACAGTGGCCTGAATAGGCTCATTAGGTGGACAATAGTCTCAATAGGCCATTAAGTGAACAATGGCCTAAGGTGATGAAACCCATAAAGTATGGGCCTTGGTAGTGGAGGTGTGAAGTGTTTTTGATTTGTCTGGAGATTGTTGAAATCACTGCCTAATAAGTAGCAGATAGACTGTGCCTGAGCCCCCCACCTCTGTTGAGAGAGGGGTTTTCAATACTCACATGAATACCTTCCATAACCCCTCTCTCAAACCACCTATCTTTGTCAGTCTGCACAAGTTGAGGGTGGCATCTATGTTAACGTACATGGCAATGATTGGTGGGTGTTGGTGCCTCCCATGGTGGGGGAGGTGATTTCCACAATGTTCTTTTTTACCTAAGGAAGCAGGAAAGCTTTCATGCCTCCCATATTGTAGAGTTCTGGATTTAGGTTACATTCCTCTGGCTGTACAGCAGAGCTGAAGGGATGCCCAGTGCAGAATCAGCTTCAAGTTTCACAGAGCAGACCACCCCTTTCCTTCTAATCTAAGGAAGGACATTGTGGCGCATGGTTAAAAGGGTGTGTGTGTGGTGATTTTTTAGAGTTTGATTGGGCGTCCAATATAATGCTTAAATTCCCCCTAATTCTGAGACCACTCTGCTTCACCACCCTTCGGTCTTAAACGTCTGGTGCTTGGAATTTTCAGTGAATGCCAGTATTTAAAAATACACTGTCACAATGGAAGGTTCTTACTGATCTTCTAAAGAGACAACACTATAAAGAGGCAAGGATCTTTACAAGATTCCTTCATTCCTTCCTTCATTCATTTAATTCTTATACCACCCATCTGTCCAAAAGCCACTCTGACCAGTTCATAAACATATAAAACCAACACGACTCTAAGACAACGAACAAAATGAAAATAAATCAAAATAATAAAGTGCAAATAAACAACAGCACCAAAGCACACATAAAAATTGTCAGCATAAAACAAGCAGAACATTTCAAACATCTGAGGTGGCAGACATAATCAAACAGGCCAGGTGGGCTCTGCTGAGTTTGTGGGTATAACATCTCTGAACACCTGCCTAAGTGATTTTTTTAAAGGTCGCCAGCAAAGGGACCCAACGGATTGCAGGGGAGCAATTAAGTCCTTAGCTGAGGAGCTACCATGGAGAAGGCCATGATTCTTGACTTCTCCCTCTGGGCCTCTCTCGAGGTTAGCATCTTCAGCTGACCTGCTTGGGGTGTTCTTGTAGGATGGGCAGGTGTTCTAGGAATTAGGTGTTCTGCCAGGGACTGAGGTCCCAAACCATTTCTAAGCTAGAACCTCCACCATGAAGCTGATGGCTCAAGGTGATGGTTCTCACCAAGATCACCTTTTGTTGTGCTGCGGCTGCTGCAAGATTTTAGTCTGTCACTGCCAAGTTAACTACCTCGAGAGTGGTCAGTTTAAGAGACCCCCATTGGAACCAAGTATATCATGTAGGGATGGGCACAAAATAGAAAAATACCGTTTCATTTCATTTCATTTTGTTTCTCATCCCCTTTCGTTTTTTAATTAACATTTTTTTAAAAAAATCATTAGGAACCAAAATTAGAAAAAAAAATGAACCCCCCCCCGCGCCGCAAAAGCGCTTTCATTGGTGTGGTAGGGGATTCAAAAGCCTCCAGCCCATCAGCTGTCTCTTGATCTTCAGCTCTGTTCTCCCTAGCTGCCCGCCTCCCAGCTGATTTTGACAGCTCAAGCTGTCAAAAGATCCTAGCTGGGAGGCAGGTGGTTAGGGAGAATGGAGCAGCCAGGCAGCAGTAAATTCGCTGCCTGACAGCTCCATTATCCCCTGTCCAAAACTCCCCCCATGGGAAGAGAGGGTGGCATGAGAGAAAAGAGCAGGGGTGGTGGGGAGGCTTTTGAATCTCCTGCTGCACCAGTGAGAAATGGTGTGGCGAGGGATTTAAAAAAGACTCTAGTCCACCACCCTTTGTGGTGGGCTAGAGACTTTTAAAATGTCTCACCGCCCCAGCGATAGATCAGCACTGCATTCTCAGCCCCCTGCTGTGGGATTCCCTTACTGGACAGAGCAGGGGCCTGAGCCCATTCCAGCCTCCTGATCTATCCAGTAAGGGAATCCCACAGTAGGGAGCTGAGAAGAGAGCACTGATGTCAGTCCCCTGCTGTGGAATTCTCCACTGGTAAATTCAAACAGGTCTCATTTGAATTTACCAGTACCTGCTCCATTCTCTGGAGCCTCCCTTGAGCTGTCAAAATCAGCTGGGTGGCGATGGCAAGAACTGAGCAGGGAAGCAGCCATCAGATTGCAGCGTCTTACCTGAAGGGAGGTCTGGTGCCGGCTTCCCAGGCTGTTTCCTCTGAACTGAAAACAAAATTTCGGCTCAGTTCATGATGACACACTGTCTGTTGTTTTGTTTCATTTTGAAACATTTTGAAACCTTACAAAACGATGAAACAGCATGTCACTTTTGGTAAGGTGCCCATCCCTAATATCATGCCTTACACCAGTGGTTCTCAACCTGTGGATCCCCAGATGCTCCTGAACTGCAACTCCCAGAACCCTTCACCATTAGCTGAGCTGGCCAGGATTTCTGGGAGTTGCAGTCCAGGAACATCTGGGGACCCACAGGTTGAGAACCACAGCCTTACATGGTACCATTAATAGGAAGGGATCATTTGGAAGGGTATAGAAAATAAGTCAGCAAGTGTCATTTTGCCTCTTTAATAAATCGATGGTGAGGCGCCATCTGGAGTATTGTGTACAGTTCTGGTCACCATACCTCTAGAAAGGATATTATGGGAATGGAAAAAGTGCAGACAAGGGAAACCAGAATGATTAGGGGACTAGAACAACTTCCTTACCATCTGAAACTGAACAGCTGGGCCTCTTCACTCTTGAACGACAGTGCCTAAGAAGTGACCTGATTGAAGGTTATAAAATCATACACGCTGTGGACAAAGTAGATAAGGAAAAACTGTTTTCCCTATCACACAGCACTAGAACTAGGGGGACATGCCATGAAACATTTGGGTGCTAGATCTCAAACAAATAAGAGAAAGTACTTTTTTACCCAGAGGATCGCTGGTCTATGCCAGAAGAAGTGGTGACAGCTGTCAGCCTTGACTGCTTTAAGAAAAGATTAAACAAGTTCATGGAGAACAAGGGTATCCATGGCTATCATGATGGATGCCTAAGGACAACCTCCGGGTTGGAGAGTAGAGATGGGCACGACTCAAAAAAATGGTTTTTCGTTTTTCGTTTGTCATTTAGGGGGTCCGTTTTGGTTCGTTTTCATTTTTCGGTGAGTTTTTGCAAATTTTTCATTTTCGTTTTCGTTATGTAATGAAACGAAAAAATGAAAACGGAATGAAAACGAAAAATTTCTGTTTTGTTAGCATTCTTTTCAGTTCAATGTATTTGCCGCAACGAAAACGAAAAACACGGCAAAATTTTTCGTTTTCATTTTCATTTTCGTTTTGTTTGAAAAAATTTTCATTTTTGTTTTCGTTGCGTAACGAAACAAAAAACAAAAACAAAAATGAAAAATTGCTCTTTTCGTGCCCATCTCTATTGGAGAGATAGGCAGGATATCTCTCAATGCCATTTGCAGGGAATCGTAACAGGTGAAGACATCTGCTTGGGAATACCCTGAAGCAAATGGTGAGCCATTGTGTGAGACAGAATGCTGGACTGGATGGGCTGTGGCCTGCTCCAGCAAGGCTGTTCTTATGTTCTTATGGTCACTTTGGGCCATTCCACACGTGGATCACAAAGACAAAACATTCCAGCTTCTTTTAGTCTCCACGAGGAACATTTAGGAGATTTAATCTCTCTTACAACAATCCTGACAATACCAAGACTGCAATTTCCCTGAAGCTTTTAACTGCAGGGGAACAGCAATATGGTGCTGTCGTCTATAAATCCATATTTGCTGCTCCCCCTATTTCCTGAGGGGAAACAATGACAGTTAAAAAGATCTCTGGTGCTAGATTTTAGGACTCCAGATGAGGATGACAGTTGCATATTGTGTTGTTGGGTGTTTGTATGTGTCTATCTCTGTGTATTAGACATGGGCACGACCAGAAAAAAATGACGTTTTGAGTTTTTGTTTGTCAGAATGGGTCCGTTTCAGGTCGTTTCCATTTTTTGCGAAATTTTTCAAAAATTTGTTGTTTTGTCATTTCGTTTGTCATTTCTAATGCAATTTAGCGTGATTTGACTTCCCAGAGCATGGGGGCGTCCCACAATGACCCAGAGCAGGCGGAAAACACTTTAAACTGGGTGATGAATAATATATTTAATAAGTATATTGTAGCATAAGACTGCATCCTATGCAATAAAGCAAACAAAGTGGGCAGAATGCAATATTCTTTTTTCTCTCTTGGTCAACGCTGACTGAACTGGCCACCCTACTTGGTCTGGCTGCCTGTTATACTTTTTTTTGTTCTGTTTTGAAGCCTTTATCCATCCCATTTCCCCTCCACCTCTCAGAGGCAGCAGGAGACACAGTATTCCGTTCCTCCCCAAATCTGGATGCGGGTCTACTCCAGTCTCAATGTCCTCCCCGTCTCCAGTGTCACTCCTTGTAAAGCCAAGCAAATGCAACCCTGGTCAACTAGCGGTCAGAGATTCCGTCTGGTACAGCCATGAGAGATGCTGTCCCCCCCCCACTCTTTCTTCCCCCAAAGTTTTCTGCAACCTCTCGGGGAAGCATCACCAGCTGGAGTTATCCAGGCAGCACTAGAAGATATTTGGGATGTAAATAAACAAACCCGATATTGTTAAATGTTTACTAGTCTACTAGTAGTTGTTCAGGGAATGAAATGAAAATGATATCACACTTTTCCTGATCCACTTGAATGCAATGGGCCTGTGTGTGTTGAACTTCACACACACAGAACAACAGAAGTGTATAAAAACAAACAAAAACAGTGGAGTAATGAGTGAATCAAAAATATGTAAGGCTGATATGAGATTCAGCAGGCAGCCCTAGAAGATATTTGGGATGTAAATAAACAAACCCGATATTGTTAAATGTTTACTAGTCTACTAGTAGTTGTTCAATTGAAGCAAAACTATTCAAGGAGCCATGTAGCCATCACAAAAGACAAGTACAAAAGCCTAAAGGTATCGCCTGTTCCACTTTTGTAGTAGTTGTTCAGGGAATGAAATGAAAATGAATATCACACTTCTCCTGATTCACTTGAATGTAATGGGCCTGTGTGTGTTGAACTTCACACACACAAAACAACATAAGTGTATAAAAACAAACAAAGAGTGGAGTAATGAATGATGATTGAATCAAAAATATTGTAAGGCTGATATCAGCAGCATCAGCATCCTCCCAACAAAAAAGATATTGGGGTGAAATTAAACAAACACAATATAGTTTACTAGTAGTTGTTCAGGGAATGTAATAATAAACAAACAAACAATGGAGTAATAATGATTGAATCAAAAATATTGTAAGGTTGATATCATCAGCATCAGCATCCTCCCAACAAAAAAGATATTGGGGTGTAAATAAACAAACACAATATAGTTTACTAGTAGTTGTTCAGGGAATAAAATGAAAATAAATTTCAGAATTCTTCTGATCCACTTAAATGGAATGGGCCTGTGTTGTTCAACTGCACACACAACAAGTTTAAAAAACAATGAAGTAATAGTAAACTAAATAAATAATATTGTAAAATATTCTCCACTAGATAGAGGTTCTTTTGGCTTGCACCCCAAATGTGTGTGTGTGCAAGCAAATTGAAGTTGGGAAAAAAATGGTAGTAGTAAATGTAATATATATTTAAAATAAATCCATACCTCCTCCCAGTCGAACCTCCCCCTTTACCCAATATTAGAAAAAAAAAATCCTCACAAACTGCCAGAGGAAAAAAAAAAGAATAAACTGCTATTCCCTTCAGCAGATAAAGCTGCAGAGAATCAAAGAAATTATTTTCTAAATTCAATTCCCTCCCTGCCTGCCTAACTTAAATCTAAAGCCTCCAGCCTCCCTCCAATCAGCCAGCAGCAGCCAGCCACACAGCCCTCCACCCTCCACATCCAAGACCCGACTGCGACTTCTGGAAGTTGCCTCGGCTTTTTATGCCCTCTGGCACATCCAGAAGTGTCAGTCAAAACCTGGCCATGCCATTGGTGGAATGGTTCAAAAAAATTGCATGGTCCCATCCCATGCCCAGCCCAAATGGGCAGGTCTTAAAAAATAAAATAAAATAAAATAAAATCAATGCGACGTTTTATTGCTATTAAAAACCCACTGCTGCTAATATTAAAAATCAGGCATTTAAAATAAATAAATTTCACACGTCTCTGTGGTGATTTGGTGTGTTTTTGACCACAATTTCTAAAGAAAAATTGTGGTTGCCATTTGGGATCCCCCCCACCGCATGGCATGCGAGAGTCGACGAGGATGACCCCACCGCCCAGCCTGGTGCAAGCAGCCCAGGACAGGAGAGGGGGGGAAGGCCGGGGACCCCCCCCAGAAACCACGCCTCTGGTAGGTGTCCTCAGGCAGGCATATTTTCGCCTGCTTTTTTGGCCAGGAGTCGTGTTTCTTTCTTTTTTTAACTTTTTAAAACTTTTTTCTGTGCTGCTTGGCATTGCGCGATCGCCGCAATGCCATTAACGACAACGAAAACCCCGACCCAATTTTTCTTTTTTTGGGTCGGGTTCGAGCTGGAGCGGCTTAATTATCGTTACCGTTTCCGTTACGTAGCGGAAACGATAACCGAAAACGGAAATGACAATTTCGCTGCTCCGTGCCCATGTCTACTGTGTATTTCAGGTCTATCAGCCAGCACGATATGTAGTTCTTGGGCCTAAATATGAGGCCTGCCTTTGATCTAAAGGAAACTATGGAAACCAGGAAACAATCACTGTGGTGGTGAATAATTAACTGGGGTTTCTAATTATTACGCCTTCTGCTTAATACACGCTGCTTCTGACTTTTTCTTGCTACCATATGGCCTTCTTGTTATCTCTCCCTCACAAGGGCA
Organism: Phrynocephalus versicolor; assembly: GCA_023846285.1. NCBI lineage: Eukaryota > Metazoa > Chordata > Lepidosauria > Squamata > Agamidae > Phrynocephalus > Phrynocephalus versicolor. The sequence continues at coordinate 353,238 of JAHTLZ010000074.1, read as the reverse complement.
CTGGGATCCTGTCTGAACTTCAGCCATGAAGGTCGTTTATTTTCTTTCTGCTGTAATCTTCTTACTTCAGGCTGTTCAAGGTGAGTGCCAGGGCAAACGTGCAGATTTCTGGAGATCACACGTGCCCCCATCATGGTTTGTAATCTGCGATGGACTTTTCCTGCAGAAATCTGTCTAATCCCTTCTGAACAGCATCTAGGCCAGATGCCCTCCCCACATCCTGTGGCAAGGAGTTCCACAGACTAACAACATACTGGGTAGAGAATTATTTTCTTTGGTCTGTTCTCACCCTCCCAACCCTCAGTTTGATTGGATGTTGTCTGGTTCTAGTATCACCTGAGAGGGAAAGGAGCTTCTCTCTGTCCACCTTATCCATCTCCTTTATAACTGTGTACCTCTCAATCATGACCCCATCTCAGGTGTATTTTTCCCAGACTAAAGAGCCCCAAATGCTGTAGCCTTTCCTCATAATGGAGGCTCACATCCCAGGAATCATTTTAGTCACTCATCTTTAGTCACGTTTTCCAGTTCCACTATGCCTGGGGGCTTGGAATCAGACACATTAAGTTGAAGAACCTTGACCTGTGTCAGCTGAACCTGCAAAGACAGGGAGGGCTGAGCCACAATACTGTCCCCTCCTGTTTCTCCTGCCCATTCTTTGGGTGGAATGTTAGGAGGTCACAGTGAAGACAAAGCCAGTGGTGGTCCTCCCACCTCCACAGTGACATTTTCCAAGGCTCCGTCTGGGGCCTGCACTGAAGATGCTTCAGACTGAAGACCAACACTGTCCTCACCCTGATTAGTTTCAGAATTATCTGAAGCTGTTCGTGCTTTGAAGCTCCTCTACTGACATGCATTCGCAAGACTTGGATGTCAGGGTTTGGGCTAGTCCAGCCAACAAGGTTGATGGCCATTATCCCAGCTCCATTCTAATGCCATTGTGTGAGCCCAACTCATTAGTTACAACTGGGAAGGGGTTTGCGCCATGAAGTGTTCAAATATTGTTAGGTGTAGAGATGGGCACGACTCAAAAAAATGGTGTTTCGTTTGTCGTTTGGTCGCTTAGGGGTCCGTTTTGGTTCGTTTTCGTTTTTTGGTGGGGTTTTTTTGCAAATTTTTCATTTTCATTTTCTTTATGTAACGAAATGAAAAACGAAAACGAAAAAGAAAAATTTCTGTTTTGTTAGCATTCTTTTCAGTTCAATGCTTTTGCTGCAACGAAAACGAAAAACACAGCAAAATTGGGCGTTTTTGTTTTTGTTTTCGTTTTGTTTTGAAAATTTTTTCGTTTTTGTTTTTGTTGCATAACGAAACAAAAAAATGAAAATGAAAACGAAAAATCGCTCGTTTCGTGCCCATCTCTAGTTAGGTGCCATCAAGCCACATTCAACTTAATGGTTACCCTAGGATTGCCACTTTCCTAAGGAGGGTTTCTGTAGCTGGACAGTGTCAGAGTATGTGCTATTTGATCAGCCAGCAGAAGCAATACTTATTGAATATACTGTTAGCCAGAGACAGAGATTTCTTAAAACCACACAGCTGTATTCCAAATGTACAAAAATATATCACAGCATCACAGAACTTCTACAAAGTTCAACAAAGCATAGAGGGGAAAATCGCATTAGTACATTGATACAAAATTCAACAGCATAACAGCATAATAGCATACATTACACTGGCAAAATATATGGCAGAGAAACAAAGTGGGTGCCTTTACTCACGGAAGGCCCAATGAACAATGATCTACGGAACATTTTTATACATATGTCTGTCCAGTCATAAATGACGTTACCTCATAACTATTGCAACATCTTTCATCAGCCAAAATTCATTATGTTAATTCTTAACATCTGTACTACATTTGAAAAAAAACTATACATTGAGTCACTGTGACCTTGCACTTTTTACAGACTCCATCTTTAAATCAATTAAAAACATGTCAAACATATATAGAACATCCTGTCTAATACATATATTTCACTAACTAATATCTGACAGACAGAGTTTTGAAACTCAATTTCCCGAGCCTTTGTCCATCACTGTCTCCTCTCTCATTCAAATATTATTCCTCTTACATGGTTTCCCCTCTCCAATGTTGTCCTGGGTCAGCACTGGCAACCTTTTAAGACCTGGGGGAAGCATACTTCCACCCTCAAATCTCAGAAGGTCACAGGTGGTTCCCAGTCTCACATAGAGCAATACCTTGGTTTACAAATACCTTAGTTTAGGAGTGTTTTGCAGGCCTAGCATGTATTTCTTCTAACTTTTGTCTTAATCAACAACCAGTCTTGCAATACAAGCACTGCAGGTCACATGATCACAAGTGAGCCAATTGTAGCTCTCTTTTTCTCTCCCTGTTGGATTGTGGGTGATTGTCTGGAATGGACTTCTAGTCAACTTCTTTTGTGAGTTTTGGAATTTTGTGGGGCCCCAGAACAAATAATCAGAGTTTCCATTATTTCTTCTGGGGAAATTTGCTTTGATATACGAATTCTTTGGTTTACAAGCATGTTTCCAGAATGGATTATGTTCATTAACCAAGGTACTACTGTATTTGTTTACTTACAAGTACAACATTCATGGGGCTTTAAATGAAACAGACCCATGTGGCCCTCTTGTGGCTAAACTCTGCATTTGGAAGAATTAAAAGTGGGGAGGCGGGTGGCTCCTCAGAGGTTATGGTGCTCCTTAAAACATGTCAATATTGACATTCTGTTTTTTTTAAATGTAAAAAGCAAAAAGTGTTTTGCTTCTATACCACCCCTTAGTGCTTAAAGCACTCTCTGGGTGATTTACAACTTAACTATCCAGGCTACACATTGCAAGCTGGGTGCTCATTGTACTGACCTTGGAAGGATGGAAGGCTGAGTGACCCTTGAGCTGGTTACCTGGGAAGCCTGCATGTCCCTTTTCTTTTCTTCCCCTTCCCTGTTCAACATAAAAGTTTGGGAAGGAATAGCATTAAGCCTTTGCTGGTGTGCAATGTGGAGGCATGTTACTGGCTCTCTCTATCAGCCTGAAACATGTTTTTTCAACAGGTCTTCCACTCATCTAAGAGCACATAGCCCACTTTTTTTCTGTCAATGACTGGAGATCTGTCTGAGAGATACATGTTAATATGTATTCATATCTATACTTCTGTTTGCATTCCCAGAATTCCTTGATGAAAAGCAGTCAACTTGTCCATGTACATTTATAATCCAAACCAGTCTGACATACTTTTTCTATAGTTTTTTTGTTTCATTTTTTTGTTTTTCATTTTGTTTCCTAACTAAACAAAAATGAAGTGCCTTTAAAAAATGAAATGAAACAAAATGGAAATTTTTGTTTTATTCCATTTCGTTTTTGGTTTTTTTTTAATTGTTATCATTTATTTTGACAAGTGCCGATCTCGGTGCTAGTCAAAATAAATAATAAAAATAAGTGCTGATCATTGGCAGGGCCCCGTGCACTAGCTGATTGGTGGTTATTAAAATAAAGCTCTGATCACTGGCATGGCCTTGCATGCCAGCTGATCGGCGCTTGTAAAAAAAAGCGCCGATAACCGAGCAGGGCCGCATGCGCCAGCTGATTGGCCCTTGTAAAGGGAAAAAAGCGCTGATCAATGGTGGGGCCCCAACTAGCTGTAAAAATAAATAAATAAATTAAACAATGAAAAACAAAACAAAAAATGAAACTTTTTTAAAAAAATGTTTCAAACAAAATGAAACAAAATGGAACAATTAAACAAAAAAAAGCCATTTTCACATTTGTGCTCATCTCTCTCTCTCTAAACCATGTTTACCCTTCTTCTCTGCCTTTTGCATAAGCCTCTGTCCTCCCCTTTCTGTTCAGGGTTTATCTGTAGGAGCTGCACAGTGGGAATTTGAAAATAATAAATGAATGAATCATAAAACTGCAAAACTGGAAGGGACCCTAGGGATGAATACAGTGGGGAGCCACTGAACTATCCAGATTCCCCTGTCCATTAAAAGGAGTGCCACAAGAACAGTGGAGTAGGTGTAATAACAACATGCTCAGTAAGTAAAGGACCTTCTCTCTCATTCCACAGAGGACAGCCTGGTAGAAGCAATGCTGCTTACTTGCGCCTCCCTGGGAGGCTTCTGCATCCTAACACCGAATCAGATTTGTCCTTCGGGTCTCCTCCTGGATGTGCCGTGCCATTTTGGCCGAAGATGCTGCTCAAAGGGAGAGGCTTAACTCACATCTTTCGGGGATTGTTGTATCTGTTTAGAAATCCCTCCCTCCGGGATGTTTCAAACAAAAATGGGTTCGGTTCCATCAATTCTTCTCAACCTGGACCATGGACACTTTCTGCTGAGAAACGCCAATCTGTCCTTGGGTCCCCATGAGAATGAGACTTGGTGTAGTCACAACTACTGTTTCCGCACCCCCAGCTTTTGTATTGTATGTTTTTTCTTTTCCTCTATCCCAGTTTGATTCTTTATTAAAATGTGGGTGTAAACAAATATTGATGGACAAAATAAACCTGTGCAATGATACCTGTGGTGTGATTTTTTAAAATTACTACACCAAGAAGGGTTGTTGACCATTGTTGGAATCCTGAAATCCATGTCGTCTTGTGTTTGATAATGTGAAATAAATTATGCTTTGGCTACAGGAACACACTTTTTTGGACTGAAGGATGGCGTTTCTTCACAAAGCCTGCTGTCTGCAGATTCCAAAGTGTCATCAGCATTCTCATGCTTTCTAGCATAGAGTAGACCCTAATGGAGAAGTGAGAGTTGTGGAAATAGAGGCAAGGCTGGATGATAGCTAGAAGTCCATTAGAGCTTAGAACAGCCATGTCCAAAGTCCGGCCCGTGGGCTGGATCTAGCCCGTCAGGCCATTTTGATTGGCCTGCAGATGGCTGGCCCACCCCTTCCTCCCTCGCCCTCCCCACACACAGACCTCCCCACGCTCAGACCAAAGTGGTGGCAGCAGCAGAAATGGGTGGGACGGTGGCCAAGGGAGCTCTGGGCATGATTGAAAGGGCCCACAGCCCACCATGTCAGAGGACCTGCGGTGCCGCCTCAACCGACCTTCCTAAGATGGCGGTGTATGGCTAATGTGAGGAAGGGGTGAACTCACTTCAGCAGTGGCGGCAGCCTATTCCCTTCTTTTCCTTCTCCTCCTCCTCCATTTCTGACCCTCTAGCCCACCACGCCTCAGAACCCCCATCACCACCAGCCTGCCTGGGCTGTCAGGGGCTGCAGCTGCGTCCTGCCTCCTGCTCTTCCCTTTTCTGGTCCCTGCCCAAGCCTGCCAGCCCACCTGCCTGCCCGCCCACCAGAGGATCCTTCTCCTCTGCTGCCACTGCTGCTGAAGCCTACCTGTGGTTGGACTGGGTGGCTGCCTGGCTGGCAGGGGCTGCGGCTGTATGCCGCCTCCCATTCCTCCTATCCTGTTCCTCACCCAAGCCTGCCCACCCGCCAGAGGATCCTCCTCTGCCACCGCTGCTGCTGAAGCCCACCTATGGTTGGGCTGGGTGGCTGCCTGGCTGGCAGGGGCTGTGGCTGTATGCCGCCTCCCATTCCTCCTATCCTGTTCCTCACCCAAGCCTGCCCACCTGCCAGAGGATCCTCCTCTGCCACCGCTGCTGCTGAAGCCCACCTATGGTTGGGCTGGGTGGCTGGTTGGCTGGCAGGGGCTGGGGCTGCATGCCGCCTCCCATTCCTCCCTGTCCCAGTCCTTGCCTGAGCCTGACAATCTGCCCACCCACCCTCCAGAGGAGCCACTGCCTCCACCAGAGAGCGCACAGCCAGGGGCCCCTGAGAGCCCAGGATCTTCACCATAGGTACCCTGACTTAAGAGTAGTTCGACTTAAGAGCATGCATTCAGAACAGATTATTGAGGTACCACTGTATACACTTTGTATGCATATATACATAAATATTAGCTTTGGTGCAAGTACTATCACTACCACAACTTTCCCCCCAAAACAGATTACACTCATTTTCTCTGGAAGTTGAGTCATGGCAACTGGACTTCTTGAGAGTTCTCAAAAAGACCAGTTGCCATGACTCAACTTTCAGATGAACTCATCTGGATGACTGAGAATCTTCACAGCCACACTCATTTGCATGCAGCTTTAACTGACAGCACTAACTAATTACAGCTCTTGAACAATCTCTCTTCTTCACATACATGTCCTTATATGTAAAACAAAACCTCTCCAGCCACACAGACCAGTCAGCTTGCAATTCCATTCATAAACATTCTTTCATACTTCTCAACTGTCATAACTAGAGATGGGCACGAAATGAGCAATTTTTTGTTTTCATTTTCATTTTTTCATTTCGTTTCGTAATGAAAATGAAAAATTTCTCAAAACAAAACGAAAACGAGTCCGAAAACAATTTTTTTTGCTGTGTTTATCGTTTTCATTACGGTGAATGCATTAAACTAAAAAGAATGCTAATGAAACAGAAATTTTTCATTTTCGTTTTCGTTTTTCGTTTTCATTTCGTAATGAAAACAAACCGGAAAATGTGCAAAAAACCCTCCAAAAACCGAAAACGAACCGAAACAGACCCCTAAACAACCAAATGACAAACGAAAAACCATTTTTTTGAGTCGTGCCCATCTCTAGTCATAACAGTAATCAGGAGAGGCTTTTCTCTCCATCTCACCACCCTCACAGGTAAATCTTGTAGGAACCCATGAAAGGGCCTTCTTGGTTACTGCACCCAGAGGCTGGAACTCCCTCCCACTAGAGGCCAGGATTCCCCCATCCGTGCTGTCTTTCCAGAAACAGGCAAAGACCTTTCTCTTCAGGCAAGTTTTCCCTGAATGATAAACTACCTATTATGTCACTTTTACATGAATCTATATTATCACATAGACTTTGTGTTTATAACCACCTTGTGTGATTCCATTGACACTATGATTTCAATGTTAGTTTTCATAACTAACTTTTACATAGAATTTTACTCTCTTTTTAACTGCTCACATTCTCTTGTAGCTTTAAGTGGGGAAGGTGCTGCTCTCAGGATATTGTTAGTTGCCACCAGACCCATCCAGCAGAGCTAGCACTGAGGAATGTGGGAAGTGGCAACCTGGCAGCTTCTGGGTAGCTATAGTTTGCCAGTCTCTGTGGCACATCAGTGATTGCAGAGTGGTCCAGCAATCTTCTGCCACTAGTTTCTCTAGGAAGGGTAGAAGCCACCAGAAATAGGAGCCCACCCAACACCTCAAGAAGAGTAAAGTGGATTCTACCATCACCATGTCACTGAGAAATTCAGCAGAATCAGAAGGGTCATGCTTCTGCTCTCAAACAAACACATGTTCGTTCCACAGTCTTTAGTGACAATTTTTTACAACTTCTTTAACTCTGAAGCTGTGTATTAACCCCATTGTTTGAGCCTGGGCAGGCTTGCAAGGATGGGCTTGCAAGGGGTCAGTCGGTGGGGCTTGCAAGGAGACAGTGGGTGGGCTTATGGATTGGTGGGTGGTGCTTGCAAGGGGTCAGTGGGTTGGGCTTGCTGAGGGCAGGTTCGTGGGCAGCCGGCCCTGCCCACATTCTCAGCCACCAAATATGGCCTTCCTTACAAAAAGATTGGGCACCCCTGATTTAGTGGAAATTAAATTGGTTTTTTTGTGATATACTAGCTGCCATCTATGCTGCTTTTTATTTTTTTTAAATATCTTTTTGCTTTTTTACTCTGATTTTGTTATTGTTGCATTATAACTGCTGTGAACTGTCCAGAGTTCCATTGGAAGATGGGCGGTATAGAAATATTAAAATATAAAAATAAATAAATAAATAAATAAATAAAAATATGGATGACCTGGAACACTAATGGGTGGTTTCAGGCACACTGGAGAAATTCAGACAGGGGTTATATAGTGATTTTCTGTAGCTGTTTTAGAAGTAGAACTGCTGTGCTAAGCATGGAGTTGGAGATCATCCAATGTTGAAGGTCTTGAAAGAGATGCACACTTCACAGAGGTTCCTGGATCCGGTCCTTAGTTGGTTCCCAGGAAGTCAGTTATGAACCTACTTCTGTCCCTTGGAATATGATATGTTTCTTGCTCATTTCCAGAATTCATATATGGAGATGACTCCTTGGGTTCTTGTGCTGGAGTCTGAACTCTACTTTATGCTGCCTAGGGCTGTCTTCCACTTCTTTTCTTGTTGGTGGGGTGCTGTGAGTTCCACTGTTTCTAATGCTGGTCTTGCTCTTTTTCTCTTCTTTTGTTCTTTTATCTGGGGGAGGAAGCAACCATTCAGCTATGTAAACACCACCAGCTCATTCAAAGCCATTTGCGTTTCCCCATTCAGGAGAAAGCGGCTTTTCACAGGGACCTAGAAATGAGCAAATATTGGCATAAACTTTGAAAAGAACCAGGCTGGAGCTTTTATACATGGGTCACTGGGCAGAAAAGGGAGTGCTCATGAAAGGTGCCAATGAAAATAAAAGTAAGGTGACTAAATCTACAGGTGTAAGGAAAAGAGAAACCACAGCGGGAGGCCGTCAACTTTCCTCCTTTCATTTTTGAAAGAATATTTGTTCTGAGAAAATAGAATTAAGTTTACAATTGGATACAATCAGTAATTGCACAGTTACAATCTTCAGGCAGGCATTTCTTTTGTGACTGGCTATCTAAGAGGTTTTTTTTTTAAAAAAAGAGATAGCTGTGCTTTGTTGTTTTAAATGGGCTTCTTAGTATTAAGAACATAAGAAACATGAGAACATAACAAGAGCCATGCTGGATTCAGGCTAAAGGCCAATCTAGTCGGGCTTCCTGTATCTCACAGTGGCCCCACCAAATGTGTCCAGGAGTGCACGAGATTAGATATATGTCTCCTGATACCACTCCCCTGCATCTGACCCTTGAAGTACCCTGGTTTTAAGACTGGAGATTACACATCTCCATCATGGTTATTGTAACCCGTGATGGACTTCTCTTCCAGGAATCTGTCCAATCCCCTTTTGAAGGCATCGAGGCTAAATGCCATCACCACATCCTGTGGCAGGGAGTTCTACAGGCTAACAACATGCTGGGTAAAAAAAGTATTTTCTTTTGTCTGTTCTCACTGTCCCAACTAGAGATGGGCACGACCAGAAAAAATGAAGTTTCGAGTTGTCATTTGTCGAAACGGGTCCATTTCGGGTCGTTTCTGTTTGTCGTGAAATTTTTCAAAAATTTGTCATTTCCGTTTGTCGTTTGTCATTTGTCGTTTCCAACGTGATTTAACGCGAAGAGCATAGGGGCATCCCACAATCAGGGCTGGCGCTAGGTGTTTTTGCGCCCTGGGCGGGGCGGACGGCGGACGGCGGTGGAGGTGCGGGTGGGCGGCGGTGGAGGGGGCCATGGGCGGGCAGCGACAGCGGCAGGGGGAGGTGCAGGTGGGCGAGCGGGTGGGCGGGCGGAGGGGGGAGGTGTGGGCGGGTGGCGGTGGCGGGGGGCCATGGGCGGGTGACGACAGCGGCAGGGGGGAGGCACGGGTGGGTGAGCGGGCGGGCGGGTGACATCCAGAAGTGTCAGTCAAAACCTGGCCATGCCATTGGTGGAATGGTTCAAAACATTTGCATGGTCCCATCCCATGCCCAGCCCACATGGGCAGGTCTAAAAAATAAATAAAATAAAATAAAATAAAATAAAATAAAATAAAAT
>JAHTLZ010000074.1:332728-343606 GCA_023846285.1 Phrynocephalus versicolor | reverse complement strand
TCTCTTTCCTGATCCGTCACGGATAGCTCAGAGCCCATGAATGTTAATAGATAATTTTTGGGTTTGTTTTTTTTGCCCCAATATGCATTATTACTCATGCTCTGCATTATTTTGTATGTCTCAATCATATTCCCCCTCAGGCGGCTTTTTTCCTCATAAGGGTGGTGCTCCAGCCCAGTAATCAGTTTAGTTGTTCTTTTCTGCACCTTTTCCAGTTCCACTATGTCTTTTTTGAGATGCGGTGACCAGAATTGTACACAATACTCCAGGTGCAGCCTTACAATCATTTTTATAATGCCATTATAATGTTGGCTGTTTTATTTTCAATAATCTTTTTGATAATCCCTAGCATGGAATTGGCCTTCTTCACTGCTGCTACACATTGACACCCATGAGTTTGTCCTGGAGCACCCAAGCACATGCTGGTATGATCTGGTAGTACATGACCATACATTGAGATAGGCCATTTGATCCATTGATCCAGGGTGGCTCCCTCTGACTGGGAGCAATGGGTTTGGGGCAGGAGTTTCCCTGGACTTATATGGAGATGCCAGGCATGGAAGTGGGGACTTTCCATATTCAGAATGAGTGCCCCACCCCCGATGGCACAACAACACACCTGCAATGGACTACAATGAACCTGCAGTTCCCCACTGAGCGCTAAATGGTTTAGGACCTAGATACCTGAAGTACCGCCTCTTTCCATACGAACCTACCCGGCAATTAAGATCGAGCCAGGGGGCCCTCTTGAAAGAGCCATCCCTCAAGGAGGTGAGAGGGATGGCTTGCAGACATAGGGCCTTCTCGGCAGCTGCCCCCAGATTGTGGAATGCCCTCCCAAGTGGGATCTGCCTGGTGCCAACATTGATGACATTTTGGCGCCAGGTAAAAACCTTCCTGTTCCAGAAGTTTTTTAATTGATACAATATATAGACTGTGGGTCCTCTGATGGCAATTTTAGTGTAATGATTTTAGTGTAAGGTTTTTATTATTCTTTTAATTATTTATTGATATTTGATGTTTTAATTGTTTTAATTCTTTGATTGTAAGCCGCCCAGAGACCTTTGGGTAGTGGGCAGCATATAAGTTGTAAAAATAAATAAAATAAATACAAGGATGACATCCTGTAATTTCTCACTGGAGACAATGAGAATTGCATTCCAGGCCTATTTGGAAAGTGTCCATTCATCGATGTTTGTCTTGGAAAAGGAGAAATGTTTTTATTTATTTTATTTTATTTTATTTTATTTTATTATTTCATTTTATTTTAGAGTCTTTTTACCCTGCCTTTCTCCTTGGAAAAGGACCCAAAGGGGCTTACAGTCCAGTACAATTAAGACATGTTCAAGTATTTGAGAACAAGGAATTGAGGAATTGCATCTTACAGCATTAATAGACAACATTATATTAAAGCAACACAGTTATAAGTAGCCATAAACACAAAGTCTATGTGAACCCATAGATTCATATTAAAAACACATAATGGTAGTCCATCATTCAGGGAAAGCTTGTCTGAAGAGAACCATTATTTAGGTTTATAGGATATGTGCAAAGCTGGCCAACTGTAATTAAATCCTCACAAGTACACACTCTTTGTAGTGTACAGAGATTTGCCTCCCTAATATTAACAATAAAAATTTAACAGGAGTGCATTATGTTCTACTTTATACAAGTATCAGAACTAATCTTGACACATCTAGGCACAGGAAGCAGGTGGCCATTAATCCGTACCACACAGTGTGTTTCCATAAACATATGAAATGTGACAGGCATGAATATGAATCAGATCTCTCTATTGACTTGTCTGGAGCAGTTAATTATTCCTTCAGACTTTATTTGCAATGGCCAGAGATGCTGTACATTGGCATGCTGCCACATCCATTGTATTAGGACATCAGTTCTTCAACTGGACTTTTATGGTGCTTTCCCACAAAATGTCATCCAACCTACAGAATGTTTATGGTCTCACACAGCTTTGTGCTGACATATGCAGAAGAGCCTAACTCTTTAAGTACTCCAGAATACAGATCCACTGCACATTTGCTCCAATCCACCCCTCCCCCCAAACAATCCACAGTCTTCCAGGGGAGTCTGTTCCCCACTGAACAACTTAGCATTGTACTTGAATACCCAAAACACCTTCTAAGCCCATTTCTTCTGGTTTTGGTCTCCAGAGAATCCATGTGTTTTGTGACTATTTCTTCTCGCCACCATTTATGGAAGAGCCCTGTTTGAAGATGACACTCAGTTGAATTCTTCATCATCTTATTCTCCTATCTTTTTCTCCACCCCACCCCCCAACTCTTGGTTGCCCTGTTCTATATTTCATCTTTACAATGCATGAATAAGAGTTTCCTAAGGGAACAGAAAAGTGAGACACATCGTTCATTCCTTTTTGTCAATGTTTGCTCTAGTTATTTAGAGTGGACCTCCTTAGAGATGCTGGAGGCAAATTCCCCCCCCCCCGCTTTGCATGCTGACCAAACACTTGAGAAACCCAGCTGAGGGCCTTTTCTACCCCTCCATCCATTGAGAAGGAATGATGCAACTGGTCTCTGCAAGGAACACAAAAGCCCTCACAAAGGTGAAGGCCATCACATTGGGTTTTCTGAATACGATTGTTGGAAAACACCAGGGTGAGGAGAATTGATAATCAAAACCAAGATATATTTATTTATTTTATTTACAAGATTTTTAGATGCACAAGAAAGGGGTCTGGGAGAAGGAGGGAAGTCCCTCTTCTTTCTCCTCCTCCTGGATTCACTTTTCCAAATGGTCCCGATTAGAGATGGGCACGAAACGAACAATTTTTCATTTCCGTTTCTGTGTTTTCATTTTGTTACGTAATGAAATGACAAACAAATTTTGTCTCTAAAATGAAACAAAACGAACAGAAACACCCGAAATTTTGTCGTGCGTTTCGTTTCCATTACTGCAATATGAATGAATTGCTTAAAATCCTAAAAAGAATCACAAAAAATTGAAATGAATGATAATGAAATGGTAATGAAACGAATGAAAAAGAAAACGATTTTTTTTTGCAAAAAGTCACGGAAACGGAAACGAACCGAAACGGACCCTCCAAACGACAAACGACAAACGACAAACGAAATGCCATTTTTTAAAATTCGTGCCCATCTCTAGTCCCGATCCTCAGATCAGGAAGTGACATAGCGCAAAGTCACGCTGCTTGCTATAGCACAGATACAATAGCCTTCTATTCGCAGCAAAAAGAAGGGCATAAGGATTTATTCATTTATTTACTTTTGTACTTATTGACCGCCTGATTTTCCCATAGGGAACTCTGGGCAGTGTACAACACACCACCAAACAGCAACTGCCCAACTACAATCACAGTACATAAGACAAACATTATACAATACCAATCAATATACAAACACAGTATTCAGGATGAAAGGAGGAAGGGAGGAAAGGCAAGGAAGATGTTCAGAAGCACTAAACAGACAAAAACACAAACAAAGGCTTCAGGAGGGTCATAGGTGTACCAAAAAGTAATCCTCCCCAGATCCAGTTTACGTGGGATAAGGGGCAATGCCATTGGGATCCTGAGAAAAATTCTGTTCTGGATGGAGAGAACACTTATGAGGAATGGCTTAGGGAGCTGGGAATGTTTAGCCTTTCAAAAAGAAGGCTGAGAGGGGATATGATAGCTATGTTTAAATATTTGATCGGATGTCATATCGAAGAGGGAAGTGTTTTGTTTCCCATGGCTTCAGAGACTAGGACTCAGGGCAATGGTTTCAAACAACTGGAAAAGAGATTCCATTTGAACATTCAGAAGAACTTCATGATGGTTAGAGCTGTTCGCCAGTGGAATATGCTGCCATGGAGGGTGGTAGAGTCTCATTCTTTGGAGGTTTTAAAGCAGAGGCTGGATGGCCATCTGTCAGGAGTACACTAAACTGGACCAAGGGGAAAGTGAGAATGGGAATCAGGTTTCAAAGATGGAGTAATTGGCCAACTGAAAGAGTTTCAAGTGGTTTCAAGCGGTTTCAATTGACCCTTGAAAGCTGAGTTTTAAGGGTGTGGGTGGGGGAATACCCTCAGAGATATGTAGATCATTTCCTTGTGGTTTTGCCAGATGCAAAACTGTATATATATATCCAAGGTATGCAAAACTGTCCCAAAGGTGGTCTGGTCCAGCGTTCTCTTTCTTGAACCTTTGACTTACCTTGATCCTGAGAGTGAAGACAAAGTCAGGCCATGAAGGCTCTTCATGTTTTGCTCCTTGTTGCCTTCTTGGTTTTCCAGGCTGAGAGTAACCCCAAACCACCAGCTGAGGAGGATGTGAAAGGCAACAAAAAAGACACCAATGACCCAGAACGTGCTGCTCTTCAAGCCGATGGTAAGTGGCTGGAACAAGTCCTTGCCTGCCAAAGACTGTGATCTGCAAGCAGCCTAGGATGAGATCTGGAATGACTATCCTATGTGATCTGAAATTATGGTGCTATAGTATGATCATAGAATCATAGAATCATAGATTTGGAAGAGACCTCAAGGGCCATCCAGTCCAACCCCCTGCCATGCAGGAACCCCCATCACAGGACTCCTGACTGGTGGCCATCCAGCCTCTGCTTAAAAACCTCCAAAGAAGGAGGCAATCTACATGGTTGCTTCATGTCTCATTCATGGGGTAAAAATATCAAAAAAGAATAAAAAGGCAAATAATTCTGATGCCTGTAGGCAGTCAAATCTACGCTGAGCCACTCACATTTTCCCACTCATGGCAAATCTGCTTTCCATGGAGACCTGGAAATTTACAAATATTTGCATAAATTTTGAGAAGAAGCAGGCTAGAATATTCTTACATGGCATTGGGTGGGTCCCTGGGCAGAAGAGGGAGTGTCCATGAAAAGTGCCAATGAAAACTCAACAAAGCAAGGTGACTCAAACTCCAAGTGTGGGAGAAAAATACAGTATTTACCCATGAATAAGACTATATTTCTGTCTACAACTGATAGACTAAAAAAATGAGGGTCATCTTATACATTGAAGTAAGCCAGGGAGAGAACCTCATGGTTGCGAAATTGTAATTTCAGCTTAGAAAAAGTGGGGGTCATTTTATACATTGGGGTGCTTTATAGATGGGAAAATATGGGTAAATCATCTAGGAAAAAGGCAACTACACCAGAAATGGAGGTTTTCAAATGTCCATTTTACATTGTTGCAAGAATATTTGTTTCTGGAAGAATACAACTGTACTCTTTATTTTACAGTAGCATACAATCAGTACAATTATAGTCTCCAGGCAGGTTTTTCCTTAGTGGTTGGCTATCTGAGAAGGTTTTTTTTTTAAATATATGATTGTGTTCTACTGCTTTAAAATGTTTTTGGTATTGATTTTAATTGCTAATTTTAATATATTTGTTTAATGCTTTTGAAATACAGTGGTACCTTGTATAAAGAAATTAATTCATTCCAAATGAAATTCTGTTAAGCAAATTTTCCTTTGTACAAATTTCCCGTAGGAATGCATTGAAAATGGATTAATCCCTAATTATGACCATTTTTCTGTTGTACAGATTCAGCCCATAGGCAATTCTGTTAAGCGATTTCCCCCTATATCCAGAATTTTTTTTGTTTAAGCAGATTTTCTGTTATACCAACTGCTTGTTATATGAGGGTCCACTGTATTTGTATAGTTACCATTTTTAGCATTCAAACATTGTCTTTTTCACGATGATGAAAGCCAACTTGGGTCCTTTGAAGGAGAACGACAAGATAAATGTACTTCAGAGAGCTGCCCAGCGTTACCTCTTGGGCCAGATGGGTGGAATATCAAAGCAATAATAAATAAAAATAAAATAGTGAAAATCAATTATGGTAGCCATTCTGTGCAGTCAGGTTGTGTAGTGGGCGGCATATAAATTGTATAAATAAATAAATAAAATATAAATAAATATATGGCAGCCTTTCCTAGGGTTTCCTAGGTATAAAGAACACAAAAGTGGTTTACTGTTCTTATTTATTTTATATAGCATGGCACATCTGTACCTGCTCCCATGCTCTACTCGAGGCATGTCCAAACTTCGGCCCTCCAGATGTTTTGGACCACAACTCTCACAGTCCTTTGCCATTGGAAATACAGGCTTGGAATTCTGGGAGCTGTGGTCCAAAATATCTGGGGTGGTGAAGTTTGGACATGCCTGCTGTACTCAATCAGTAAGCAACTGCAACCAAAATGCTCCTCATCCCCACCTTTCATTTTCTTCATGCAGAGGAGGGCCTCAAGAAAGAAGATGAGCACTTTCGAGCCATTCTGTGGCCTTGTTTTGGCGGGAATGGATATTGCCTACCCCGGCAATATTACTGTGCTTCTGGCTTGGTTTTCAAGGAGCAGTACAACAACTGCGCTGATAAGAGTAGCAACAAGTGCTGCCTGGGATGAAGACTTGGTTGAGATGCCAACATTACTGTCAATAACTGACATGAGTCTTCTTTTGACATGAATCACCTGCTGTTTGTCCTTCAATAAATTCTCTTTTGATTGCAACCTTCTAGCTTTGGAATCTTTCTGCAGTTGTCTTAACACACAGTATTGATTAAAACAACAACAAAAAACCATCCACAAAGATGTTGGAATAGAGATGGGCACAAACAAAAAAACCAAAGCCAAACAAAGCCAAACAGGAAACAAACAAAAAAAAAGCACACAAAAAAAGCAAACAGGAAAAAAGAGAAGAAAAAGAAAAACAAACATCCAAGGAAATTCATGGGAAAACACTGGTTCATTGGTTCAGCCAGGTTTGGACCCAAATATCCCTGAAGCAACAAACTCTTGATTTAATGAACTTCCATGAATGAATGAATGAAATAATGTATTTTGGATTTGGTCATTGACTGCAATAAAGCATTCATTCATTCATGAACTTCCATGTTCATTCCCCTGTCACAGTCTGCCCCCTCCAACTTCCCCCATCTTTTAAATAAAGCCACCAAATCTGTCTTTTTTTTTTAATAAAAGAGGGCAATGATGCAATCAACTAATTTGTGGTCCGTGGTTTGTCATAGAAAAGGACAGAAATTCGGGGCTCGTGGACTTCAGTGAACCATGAGCCACAACGAATGGCAATTTCCCTGGTTTGTGCCCATCTCTATTTTGGAATCAAAGATGATGGTGGTGGTGGTGGTGCTTGAAGGGACCCAATGCATCATTGAGTCCAGCCTCTGTCAAGGAGGGATGGGGAATTGAACTCCAAACCACTGGCTTTGCAGCAAGAGCTCTAAAACACTGAGCTAAATAGGATTTTAGTTAGCATTTTCCCAGGAAAATCATAGGTCCCACAATGAGAAAAAGATTCATATCCTGTTCCTGAGCAGTCCTGTCAACTGTCACGATTTTGGCGGGACATTCACAGATCAATTGCTCTTTCCCGCCATCTTCACAAAAAATTATTTTCCCCTGAAAAGTCCTGGATTTCCAGTGGCTGAGCTCCGGATGCTGCTGGGCGGCCATGTGGTTAGCCTTCAGGTGGCTCACCAGAGAGCACCTCTCCCTGTGAAATCCCTGTATGCAAATGAGGCTCCACCCCCTAGCTGAAGGGACCGGCTGCCAGCGCCTCACCTCCTTGGAGCTCCCAGTCCTGGGCAGCGGTTGGGAACACTTGACAGCTTAATTCAGCTTCTGTGAAGTTAAATTCACTCTTTTTAGACCAGCATTCCCAGAAACTCACGGCCATAATGACTGTGGACATTTTTCCACAGCCTTTGCCAGAGAACCTACAGGTATGAGCAGAACTTGGGTCAAGATTTTGGCAGACATAACTGGGAGTTTCTGGGCCCCAATCATCCTATAATACCAGTAAGTAAACAAGCCTACTGGCCCTAAACCAGGGGTGTCCAAACTTTTTGCAAGGAGGGCCAGATATGTTGAGGTGAAAATGTATGGGGACCAACCATTCAGCTGCATTAGGACATGCAAGGAGGCGGGGAGGGCGCTGCAGCAAGGGAGCTGGGGGTGGGTAGGCTGGGCAGGTGGCTGGGGGGATGGATGGAGGCAGGGAAGACAGGCAAACCATAAAACTGCAAGCTGATGTCTCCACCTAGTATGGGGAGGGCCCAGTTGGCAGGGGTGTGTGTGACAGGCTGAGCCGGCAGGGAGAAGAGGCTGTGGGCCACTTGAAATTTGAAAACGGGCTGCATTCGACCCCGGGGCCTGACTTTGGACATGCCTGCCCTAAATGCTTATTTAAAATGAGTGCTTAAAGGTGAGTGTGTGGGTGTTTGGACTTGGTGTAGATTATTATGCAAAAAAAAATGAGTTTTATTATGCTGTTGAGCAAATAAGAGCAAAGCAAAGCATGCACTTATATGCTGCCCCATAGTGCTTTAAAAAACCGGGGATGTTTACAGTTTATTTATGCAAGCAACACATTCTCCCATTCCTCCCAAGCAAGCTGGATATTCAGTTTACCAACCTCAAATGATGGACGTTGACTCCACCTCAAGTTGACTACCTGAGCCCCAGATTGAACTCAGATCATGAGCAGAGTCTACGCCGCAGTACTGCAGCCTAACCACTGTGCCATGAGACTGGGTGCAGCAATTAAATTACAGTACTTCAGTGTAAGCACAATCCAGGATGCAAAGTGCTTGTCCAAACTTTGTGATTAGAGGCACCTCTGCTTTGGGGAACATCAACCAACACTTTTTGAAAAGCGAAATCCATTAACCAGAGCCTGTTGAAGAAACTTATTCATAGAACAGAGTAATTTTGCTATGCCATACTACCACTTTTTGATATTGTACAATGACATTGTAAAATTACATTCATGCTTTTTGAAGTCACCCGTACATTCTAGATTTTTTTAAATTTCACATTGGAGTTGGGCACAAATTGGGAAAAATTATGATTCATCACAATTCGTAATTTGACAATGTTGATGAATCATGAATCACTGTTTTTCCCCCTTTTAACAAACTTTTGAATCAATTTGTGGATTCATTTCACCTTCATAAAATCCTATAAAGCACTCCCTCCAGGTATGTAGAGATACCAAAATTGCAAAGAAGCTTTCCTTGACTGAACTCCATTGTCTTGCCAAGTTTGGTGCAGTGTGCGTTATGGACATCTGCATTATTCACCCCCTAGGAAGGTAACAGAGTCTGCAGATGGCAAGACCCTCCCAAAAAGGGGCCAAAGAAAGGCTGATGAATCAACAGATAAAAAAAGTCATTGTTTTTTATTTGTTGGGCTTGTTGCTTTGAACAAATAGGAAAAAGACAAATTTTTGACAAATGGGCGATTTCTGACAAATATCATGATTTGATTTTTTTTTTAATTTTTGCCCATCTCTATTCCAGAGCAAGGGCTAATGAAAGCTGCGATACAAAGCAAGAAAGAAATAATCATTGCTTAGTCTCAAAAATGGAAAAAGAGATAACATCCAGTAGTCTCAAAACTCATGTTGAAGTCCTCGGGTCCTAAAACTTGTGCTCTGGAATCATATATGGACTAGAGATGAGCACGAAATGACCATTTTTTTCATTACCGTTCTCTGTTATTCGTTCCGTTACGTAACGGTACAAATAATGACTGTTGCGATGGGGCAGGCTTGAACCGAACAGAACCACGAACATTTTCTTTGGTTCTGTTCATTTCCGTTATTGGCATCGCGCTGCTCACGCAATGAAAAATGGAGCAGCGGAGGGCGGTGAGAGGGGGGCTGGGATCCCGCCTCCACGCGCGGAGGCGGGATCCCAGCCCCCTGTCCAGCATCTTCGATTGGTGAATGACAGCCCACTGGGCTGTTATTCAACAAGCAGAGGGTGGTGAGAGGGGGTTGGGCCTGGTGGAGCCTCTTTGCCCCCTCCCCACTGGAGCCGACGTGAGACTTTGCAGATCTTGCAAGAAGAGACGGGATCCGAGCCCTTATGGGCTGGGCTCTGGGATCTCAGCCACGTGGCTCCGGGATCTCGGCCCCTGAAATTTGGTAACTTTTGGGGTAAGGGGGCTGAGTTAAAAAGCTCCAAAGGAGGTGCCCCTAGGTAAAAACCCTCTAATTGGAACCATATGGGAAGTGAGGCAGCGCTATTGCTGGCCCAATCAGCTTCTGATTCCAATTAGAAGTTTTTTTCCTAGGGGCACCCTCTTTGGAGCTTCATAACTCAGCTCCCAGAACCCCAAATCTTTCCAAATTTCATGGGGTAAGCTAGAATTGCTTTCTGAAGGTCCCCCCCCCCAGTGGTTATCAACCTTCCTAATCCCACAAAACTTTAATACAGTTCTTCATGTTGTGGTGACCCCTTGCCCTGCTTGGAAGAGGCCACAAGCTCCCTTTGGTAGGCTACTGCCACAGGTGCGATAGAGAGCTTCCCTCTACAGGCACCCTTAACCAATCATTGCCTCCAGTGCCATTGACTGACATCCCCTCCGACCTATTAAGCTGTAACTCACTCTTTCTGACCTTCCTTCCCCTCCTCTTCCAGACCTAAGCTGGTTGTGTCTTTTTCTTCACTGGCTCATGGCGACCCCTGTGAAATGGTTGTTCGACACCCCCCCCCCAAAAAAAAGATGTCCCAACCCTTAGGTTAGGAACCACTGCTCTAGAATGAATTGTTTTGTTCTAGAGGGAAAAATAGTGTTTCATTTCATTTTTTAAAGAAATGTTGCCTGCCACTTTGTTTCATTATGAAATGATTTGTAAGCTTAATAACATTTTGTGTCATTTTTCGTATGGTGCCCATGCCTAATTCTGAATGCTGCCAGAAACTTTTTCCTCGTTCAGAGGGGAGCTTTAGGTAGGTCATATTCTCTGGGTGGGAGGTACAATGCACCTCCTTCCTTGTGGCTTCTCTCACTATGGGCCAGGTTCTGTAGCTCCAAACAATGTAGTCCCATCCAAATAGACCAGAACA
>JAHTLZ010000074.1:309739-332718 GCA_023846285.1 Phrynocephalus versicolor | reverse complement strand
ACACACACACACACACACACACACACACACACACACACACACACACCTGTATATTGATGTCTTTTTTACTTGTAAACCGCCCAGAGTTCCAGTTTGGAAGATGGGTGGTATAAAAATGAAACAAACAAACAAACAAACAAACAAAACAAACAATGGTTGAAGTTTCTCTCCTTGCACCAGCAAATCCTGCTTCTCCCCAATGGCTCTTTGAATAGTTTACAACCCTCTCAATTGAGAAAAACTGCTTCTACAATGTGTGTGTGCGCGCGTGCGTGCGCGCACATGTGTGCATGTGCATGTGTGTGTGTGTGTGTGTATGTGTGTAAGAGAGAGAGAGAGAGGTGGAAAATGAGAGAATTACTTCTACAATTCCAGATGCATCAGTTTCATAGAACCATAGACTTGTAAAATCGTACAGCTAGAAGGAGCCTGTAAGTCCGGCCCTCTGCTCAAGACAGGAATGCAAATTAAAATACACCTGATAGATGTTTGTCTAATTTTTTCCTGAATGCCTCCAGCATTGGAACACTCACTACTTACTCCCGAGGTCATGGGCTCCATTGTTGTATTGCTCTACAACAGGTACATTTTCTCTGCTATTCACTCTAAATATGGGTTCCTGTAGCTTGAGCCTATTATTAAATGACCTGATTCTGGGATGATGGAGAACAGATCCTGCCTTTCATCTGCGGGACTACCTTGCAGCTACTTGAAAAGTGCTATCCAATTTCCTTTTGTCAAGGTTTGTTCTCAAAGTGAATTGGTTTGGCATATTGAATTCTGGGAGAATGACTATACAGAAACTGCTGCACACCTGTGGAATATTTGTCTGATACGGATAGACCTCAGGTGATGCTTTGCACATGCTCAGTTTTCTATATGCTGAATCACTGTTGCATCAGCCAAGAGTATAAAAGGAGGCTTGATGTATAGCACATGTGGTTGGGGTCTGCTGGAGAGAGCAGCATGTCATTTTGCCAGTCGGGATTGGTGAATTCCTGGATTGTTGGATCACTGGATTGAACTGTATTTTGACTACGCTTATGCCTGTCGATTCTACTAAGTTTGCTCTTTGTCTATTTTGTAAATACAGATAAGCTTGGTGAAGGGAATCACCACTGTGTCTGTGATTTCATTTTTAGCACTGCTCTTTGGCTCTTCTGTAGTCCACACCAACCGCAATTCTGCTGTTCAGTACAAAGCTCTGCCGGGTTATAACTCATTTTGGTTATAAACCTTGGCACCCTTCACTCTTCTTTTCTCAAGGCTAAACACGTTCAGTTCCTTCGCCCTTTCCTTGCAGGGCTTTGTTTCCAGTCCCCTGATATTCCTTCTGGTTCTGCTAGTTCATATTGATCACAGCACACACACACACCCCAACAAAAATTCTTGAGTGGGTTGGAGATAAGGAAGAATAAAATAAATTGGAGTATTCCCCCATTCTCTTTGAATAAGCAATGGTAAGAAGCACATTTTAGTAACGCTCTGGGCTGTATGTCCACTGTTGTGGATGTGCCCATCACTAATTTCCTTGGATTTGAGACCTCTGGTTTGTATCAGAGCTTGTGGGTTTGGGTGGAGGCAGTTAGAAGCCATGCCAAGAGAGATAAGTAACCTTTCAAACACTTAGTTGGTGGCAGCACAGACTTTTTAATAGGGGTAAAAAAAGCTGAGCTGTGATTCGCTCTTTCTGGAAATACGATACCAGGATCCCCTCCCTTTGCCCTCTCCCCCCTTGAAACAATTAATTGACAGCTACATAGAGGACACCTCTATTTTGAAGGTCATTTTTTATCCAGAAGACTATTTCCTTGTTGCCTTCCTCCTTTTATATGCTCTATTGTTTCCTCTTTCATTGCAGTAAAGTAAATCATCTGTTGAATTGCTTCATGCCTTTCATAGCAACGTCCCTTTGATTCATGCTTCTTTACTTTCTGAACGTACAGAACACTAAGAGAAAAGATTAAGAAGATAAAAGTTATGCAAGCTTTGCTGCCCAAGGATATGCACCTGGAGTGGCCCTATTTGTCCCACCTCCTTTATGAGACTAGAAAAACAAGCAAACTGACAATCCCCTTTCTTTCCCCCCTCCTGTGTTTCCTTCTTTCTGGAAGGAAGCTTTCAGTTTTTTGTTCCCTTCTCCAAATGATACAGTGCATCAGTGCTGACCTAGTAGGCTTTTAAAAGAAATTTTTTTTTGGCTTTCTCTCTCTGGTCCTCTGTGGGCTTTCTTCTCAAGCCATGTAATAATATTGGGGAATGGGTTAGGGTTGTTCAGTCATTCATTCGTATCCAGCTCTTTGTGACCCCATGGACCAGAGCTCGCTAGGCCTTCCTATCCTCCACTGCCTCCCGGAGTTTGGTCAAATCCATATTGGTTGCATCGATGACACCATCCAACCATCTCATTCTCTGCCATCCCCTTTTCCTTTTGTCTTCAATCTTCACCAACATCAGGGACTTTTCCAAGGACTCCTCTCTCCTCACGAGGTGGCCAAAGGACTGGAGCCTCAGCTTCATAATCTGTCCTTCCAGTGAACATTCAGGCTGGATAGGTTTGGTCTCCTTGCAATGCAGGGGACTCTCAAGGCTCTCCTATAGGACCACAGCTCAAAGGGGTTAGGGTTAGGGAAATAGGAAAAATATAAAGCAGCACGCAGAGATGGGTACAAATAGTTGGCGTATCCTTTGGATGAACAAGTGTTGGGTGCTTCCCAGCCATGATGCTTTGGATAGACAGAGGCAGCACCCAGAGGAGGCAGAGCTGAAAACTTTTTTTTGTTTAAGGACAAACTGGCATGACCTGCTGAACATATCTCTTGCAGCAAGCTTCGCTTTGGCTTGATTCCGTGCTGGAAACAAACCAAAATGGAGTGATCCTGGCTGAATCTTAAAAAAAAAAAAAAAAAAAAGAGCAGCCCCTGGTAAGATGCAGATAGGAATGCTCTGCAGATGGGCTGCTCCATGATGGTACTTATGTCACCTGGTTGCTGGGGAGAGGAACAAAATGGGCAATTCCCACAGCCAGTCCAAGGAGTGAAACCAATGTCTATGTCATTGACAAACATCAAGTAACAGATGTTCTACTGTTCCTATGAACTGAGGTGGTTATGGTGATGATTGGAGGACATAGCCCAGCAAAAATGCATGGTGGGTGAACATGAGAAGGGGTCCCGCATGTGAATCCTGCCCTATATATACAAAGCTGCATCTTAGCCTATGGAGCACACATCTATGAGGGGCTAGGTTTGAATACTCTCTCGCCATTACACAGAAAATCAGAAAATGGGATATTTTATAACAATGTGCAGTCAAGACAATTCTGATACATGGTGATCTTTTTTCCAGGGTTCCCTCTGGCCAGTCTGAACTGGTTTGCCATTCTTTTCTTCTTGGGGCACCCCAAGGTTGCACACACTGGCTCTACTCTCAAACACAGTGGGGAACTGAACTCTCGACTCTTGGCTCCACAGCCAATTGGGCATTTTATACATAGGACATACACAGTACATAATACCCTGAATCCAACATGTTGACTGCAAATTCACAATCAAGGTACTAGGTGCCTTCAATACAGGAGGTTTTTGTTTCAAGTCAACAACGGATGGTGACCATTTTAAAATTTAAGCATGAACGAACATGTCAGGCACAATAGCCATTCTGTTAGTGCCATAAATATTTATCAGATATATCTTCAAATTCATACAAATAAGTAAGTACTCAATCATCTCTGGCAGGTCCGGTTTTGCCTGGAAGTGGGAGAGAAAGGCATCACGCAAACCACAATAACCTGAGTCTGAAAATATTTATTTACCATGCAAGATAAGGAGAACAGGCTCATGTCGAAAGGTTATGTCTCCTTGAATATCACCTTGCATCCATCTTATATAGGGTGTGTTACATACACTTGTTATACACTCATTAATCATAGTTCCAGATTCCATCATATCGCCCCCTTCATAGGTTCTGTTTGTTCTGATCTTATCCTCCAAAGCAATATACAGTAGCTATCTCCTCTATTGCACCTTCAGGGCAATTTGCAGTCCATGGAGTCTTTCTAACTTCTGAATGGCACCCATAAGGAGCTTAGTTTCAGCTGAGTATATGCAATTCTAAATATTATTTCTCTATTAGCATAAACACATCCAGATAGAGATTTTTAGACCTATACCTACCTGCTTTGAAAAAGGGAGCTTGCTCCCAAAAGCTCAGCAACTTTTAAAATTTTTCTTCTAGCAGCCTATGAAGGTATCACCCATAGCCTAGTTTTGCTTTTGTTTTAATGGCTGCCCAGCTCCAAACCTCTTATTTTCGGTTCTGTAACAGTTCTGTGACTGATATGCAATCTTTTGACCTGGTAATGGTTGACCTCTTGTTGTAACTTGGGATCGCATTCACAAAACTGCTGAGCCAGCTTTTAGGACAATAGTTCCTAGAATCCCCAAATGGCAAGCTCCATGGGCATGCTGGCTAGGAGGCTCTGGGCTTTGTTGTCCAATTCTCCAAAGCTCCACACACTATGACCTTCCACGAGGCTGATCTTCAACTGGTAGCTTGGCACCCACTCTTGGGGTTATAAGCTTGGCATGAAACGTACCGAAAAGAACAAGGGAAATGATCAGGTGAATGAAGCAACTCCTTTATAATAATGTGTTTCCAAATTCTGACTTATGGTGAAGCTTTTCAAGGTTTTCCAGGTAAAGAGCTGGTTCTCCTCACAGGAGGCACAGTGGGGAATCAAACTCCCAACCTCTGACTCCGTAGCCAGATACCTAAAACACTAAGCTCTCCAGCGAGCTAGCCCCTTTATAAGGAAAGGTTAAAATACTGGGGAAGGATTTGCTTAGAAAAAAGGCCAAGTAAAGACAAGTTCAAAAAAGAGGCATAAACTTCTGTACCGTGTAGTGAAAGTAGATATGTAGAAGGTTTTTTTGTTGTTGTTGTTGGAACCAAGGGTCACTGACTTTGGAAACGGTCAGCTCCAGAAAGGAGTAGAGGAAGCCGTTGCTCACATGTGGTATGTGACTAAACTGTGGAACTCACTGTCACAAGATATTAAGATGCTTGCAGACTTGGATAGCTTAGAGTGGCTATTTGCCAGGCTATTTGTTATACATCACCTCCCTTGATCAGAGGCAGGATACCTCCACTGATCAGTTGCTGGAAAAGATGACACAGGAAGAATACCTGTCTTACTGGTAGGCTTCTCATAAGCCATTGGTTAGCTAAGGTGAAAGCAGAACACAGAACTAGATATTAGTTACTTCTGTTTATTTATTTCTTAAACACGATTAGCGCTAGGATCTATTGTGGGCAGCTAGCAGTCAAAAGAGAACAAACACGGTAATATAAAAACAAACAAAAAACAATAAAGGGCACAGGAATCAAATCAAGTCAAAATAACTTAAGACAAACAGACCAAGAGCATGAGCAAATTGGATAGAGGGATGCTTTTTCTTCCTCTCACAAAATACCAGAACTAGGGGACATCCATTCAAATTGAGGGTTTTTAACCCAGCGTGTTGTTAGTCTGTGGAACTCACCTGCCACAGGATGTGGTGATGGCATCTGGCCTGGATGCCTTCAAAAGGGGATTGGACAGATTCCTGGAGGAAAAGTCCAGGAAGTGAATGAAATGGAAATTTCCATTTCATTTCATTTCGTTTTTCTTTGATGGGTCCCTTCGTTATTCATATAACAAATAATGAAATGAATAAAAAATCTGTTTCATGCCCATCTCTACTACTAAACTAATACATCTACTTATTAATTTGATCCATTCCAAGCACATGCTCATAAGTAAAAAAATGTAAGCAGAGCAGCAGTTTCCCATAGGAATGCATTGAAAATCAATTAATCTGTTAAGGAGGGATTTCAATGCATTCCTATGGGAAGGCTGACCATGCACACACTTCCTTGCACCTGCTTGAGTTTGTGTGGGTGGGTGCAAGGGAGTCGTGTACATGCTTGCGAGCATCCCGGGCTGCTGGAACACTTAGCTCAGAAGTCGAATCTAAGTTGAGTCACTTTTAAGTCTAACTGTGACCTGAGTTCCCATACTTGGTAGCATCGCCGGAGAAAGTCTGATGGTGTGGGTCAATGTTCTTGGTGATAGGGACTATGAGAAGAACTAGTGATGAGTTCTTAAGGCAAGTCGCAACATGCAGACTACCACGTGTGTGTCTGACTTTGTGTGTGTGTGTGTGTGTATGTGTGTGCGACACACACACACACACACACACACACACACACACACAGAGAGAGAGAGAGAGAGAGAGAGAGAGAGAGAGAGAGAGAGATGTGCAGTGAAATCAAAACTGATTTGTGGACAAACCCAACAGGACATTCAAGTTAAGAAAAATGTCTAAGGGCTCGGTCCCACGTCCCTTTAAATTACTAAATAAACCGAGTCCAAAAATGCCATCCCCACGGCCACTGGGCTTTTTGAAAAAAAAGAAAAAAGAAAACCCGGTAATGATCCCTTAAGTGAGGTTTCTGTGACTCACCTACAAGGTAGAGAATTTTTTGCCTCGCTTTGTAAATCCAGCTTTTAAGGAGGCAGACGCCATGGGACCACACAGATGATCCAGGTTTCTTTTTCTTTCTTTTTTTGACTATCCCTGGGGCCGATGGGCTGTGTTTTGTTAATTTATTTTCAACTTCGGAGAAACAGGAAGCTCTATCCGGTCCTACAAGCATTAATTTCCCCCAGCAAAGTGGTCCTTTTTTTTAAATGCTGCTGGCCAAGGAGGGCTGAAGTGCACTTTAAAATAAAAAGAAAGCTTTTGACGTGAGAACTCTTGTCCCACATATTAAATCACGTGATGGGACGAAGAGGAAAAGCCGGACCTTCAGAAGATCAGGATGTGACCACAGCCTAAGAAGTGGTTTTACCAGGTCCATCCATCTCCCCGACAGCTTCCATGCTTAATGGGGATTTGAACTGATTTATCCTAGTCTTTCACTTTGTCTGTTACACTACAATGGGTATCTTGCTAGAAGGCCTAAATATCTGACATTGAATCTTGGGCACTCGCAGTTTAAAGGATGATGGATTAGGTCATGGTAAAAGCCACTCTTTGTCCCAAGAGACCATAAGAACATAAGAACATAAGAAGAGCCATGCTGGATCAGGCCAAAGACTCATCTAGTCCAGCTTCCTGTATCTCACAGTGGCCCCACCAGATGCGTCTGGGAGCACACGAGACTAGATCTGTCTCCTGATACCACTCCCCCTGCATCTGGCCCTTGAAGTACCCCGGTTTTAAGCCTGGGGATTCCACATTTCCATCATGGTTTGCAACCTGGGATGGACTTTTCCTCCAGGAATCTGTCCAATCCCCTTTTGAAGACATCCAGGCCAGAAGCCATCACCACATCTTGTGGCAGGGAATTCCACAAACAACACGCTGGGTAAAAAAATTTTCTTTTGTCTGTTCTCACTCTCCCAACCCTCATTTTGAGTGGATGTCCCCTAGTTCTGGTATTTTGTGAGAGGGAGAAGAGCGTCTCTCTATCCACTTCACTCATGCCCTGTATTATTTTGTACATCTCAATCATATCCCCCCTCAGGCACCTTTTTCCAGACTAAAGAGCCCCAAATGCTGTTGCCTTTTTCCTCATAAGGGAACTCCCCCAGCCCAGTAATCATTTTAGTCACTCTCTTTTGTAGTCCAAAACACTCCAGATGTTTTGGACCACAACTCGCACAGTCCTCTGTCATTTGTTTTATTATGCACCTTGTATTTTCATTTTGAAAATGTATTCCTTTGCTAAGTGTCACTTTATTGCATGTTGTAAATCGCCCAGAGTATCCCTAGGTCTAGATGGGCGGTATAAAAGTCAAATAAATAAATAAATAAATAAATAAATAAATAAATAAGGGAGGTCCCCCAGCCCATTAATCTTTTTAGTCACTCTCTTTTGCACCTTTTCCAATTCCACTATGTGTCTTTTGAGATGCGGTGACCAGAATTGTACACAATACTCCAGGTGCGGCAGTGGGCATCATTCGAAGCAGACAATGCCGGGTTGGGCCAGCCGATTGCTTATCAAGGCTTTAAGCAACTTCCTTGTGCAGCTGGTCAGCCAGAAAAAAATGCAAGAAGTTTCGAGTGGCTGACTTATACCTGTTTTTAAAAGTGTTGGCACCGTACCCACCGATATGACTTAGCTCGTCGGCATGTAAATTCCTGGTGCTTTGCCAGCAGACCAAAACACACACACACAAAACCCTGAATAAATACCAAGGGCTTTGCAAACCCCTCCTAGCATTGTCAAGATCACTGGAGCGTTTGGGCTTGTTGGCACTGAAATAATAGCTGGAATCAACCATGAAGAGCCTCCGTCTTGCCTTTGTGGTGGTCGTCTTGGCTTGTCACATCCAGGCCAAGCCAGATCCGTTCCTCGACGAAAAACTGAAAGAATATGAAGGATCTGAGAGTGCTGCCTTTCAGAAAGATGGTAAGTCAGGCCCAAGAATTACGGTATGTATATTTTGTGCAAAACTCCCCTCCCCAGGTATTTTGTGCAAAAAAATACACAGCTTTTTAACAATGTTTTTATGCAAAATACAAAGTTTTTTTTTGTCCACTCTCCCTACGTTTCTTTGCAAAGCTAAACCTGGGGATTGGGGAGTATTTAAATTGTTTGACCGACATATGATCAAAAACAGTCCTGTAGTGGATGGCAATTTCTACAGTGATCTATTGAGATGGCCATTAATGGTCGAGAGTGAAAATAATCAATAAATTCTTTGCCATTTGTACGTACAATATTAGTGTGTCCTTTGGATTGCAGTCCAATGCTTTGACAGTTCTGAACCTTCCTATTGCTCTATAGTCACAGTGTGTTCTCTCACTGTTTACTAGAATAATAATAATGTTAGAACTAAGTAGAACTGGAAGGGACCCCATGGATCATTGAGTTCAGCCTTGGTCAAGGGGACACAGAAGGGAATCCAGCACCCAACCTCTGGCTCCATAATGACTGGGCTACCCAGCAGTTAATCATAATCTTAGAACAACGGAGCTGGAAGGGACCCAGAGGATCTCTGAGTCCAGCTCCAGTCAAGGAAGCAGAGGGGAGGGGGGAAAAAACTCCCGACTAGACATGGGCACGACTCAGTGAAATTTTCGTTTTCATTTTCGTTTTTTTGTTTCATTACGTAACGAAATGAAAATGAATTTTTGCCCCCAAAATGAAACGAAACGAACAGAAACACCAGAAATTTTGCCATCTGTTTCATTTTCGTTACGGCAATACATAGAATTGCTTTAAATGCTAAAAAAAAATCACAAAAATTTTTAAAAAATGGTAACGAAACGGTAACGAAACAAACGAAAATGAAAACAATTTTTTTTCAAAAATTCACAAAAAACGAAAATGAACCAAAACGGACCCCCTAAACGACAAATGACAAACGAAACACCATTTTTTTGAGTCGTACCCATCTCTACTCCCGACTCAGCAGCCAGATAGCGACACCAGCACTGAGCCACCTAGCAGCTTCGAACCTAGACCCATGCTTAGAAGACTTCCTTTTCTTGGAGTGCAGCTCTCAGGATGCTCCCAGACGACTAAAATGATTCCTGGGCTGGGGGACCTCCCTTATGAGGAAAGGCTAAAACATTTGGGGCTCTTTAGTCTGGAAAAAGGTGCCTGGGGGGGATATGATTGAGGCGCACAAAATAATGTAGGGCATGAGTAAAGTGGATAGAGGGACACTCTTCTCCCTCTCACAAAACACCAGAACTAGGGGACATCCACTCAAACTGTGGGTTGGGAGAGTGAGAACAGACAAAATAATTTTTTTTTACCCAGTGTGTTGTTAGTCTGTGGAACTCCCTGCCACAGGATGTGGTGATGGCATCTGGCCTCGATGTCTTCAAAAGGGGATTGGACAGATTCCTAGAGGAAAAGTCCATCACGGGTTACAAACCATGATGGAGATGTGTAATCTCCAGGCTTAAAACCAGGGTACTTTCAAGGGCCAGATGCAGGGGAGTGGTATCAGGAGACAGAGATCTAGTTTCGTGTGCTCCCAGATGCATCTGGTGTGGCCACTGTGAGATACCAGAAGCTGGACTAGATGGGCCTTTGGCCTGATCCAGCAGGGCTCTTCTTATGTTCTTATGTACCCAGTGATTCAGGAGATTCTGGGATTTGTGGTGAAAAGAAACCCGCTGTACCGATTTCAGAAAGAATGCAGTCAAACAATTCTCTGTGACAGCTCCTCAAGATGGGATGAGCCACCTGGCCCATCCAGAGGTTGAGTTTGTGGGTGGCCACTGGGACTGAGGCCGGAAAATCTACCACCAGGAGCTGGGCCTTTTTAGTGGTGGCCTCAAATGGTATGGAATGTTTCGCCCACAGATATATGCCAGGCCCCCTCTTGTCCTTCTGTACTGAAACCATATGAAACCATATTTCAAGGAGGCTTTGGGAAACAGCTTACCCCTGTAACTCATCATGGTCTGATTAATTGAGTTGATTTTTTTTGAAAAAATAACCATCCAGGCTTTCTTTATTTCTGGGATCTCCTGGGTTTAATGGCTCTTGGTTCTGTCTTTAGGTTTTGTGGGTGCTCTGGGACTGTGGTATTTTAATCGTTCCTAGCCATCCAGAGTAACTCTTTGGCATTAGATGGGTGGGATATAAATGTAATGAATGAAAGAATTAAAAAAATGATGTTCCCAAGGCAGGCTGCTGGATCCTTTTCATTTTCCAACTGCGCCTATCACATTTTTTAAAAAGAATTCATATGTGATATAATGCTATAAAGCCACCACACACACAATATTGCACAGGGCTGGATTAAAACAGCTCCACCATTTGCAGGTGATGAATCTGGGCAGCTGTCTCCAATAGTAGGAAATAATCTGATTAGGCCTGGTATCAGGTTACAAACAAGGACATCCCTCTTCCTAAGGCAATATATGTGTATCATTTAAAGGTAACTTCTAAAAGAGTTCCAGTCATAAATAAAACCATTATCCTTTCATAGCTCCCCAGTGTGGTGTAGTAGATAGAGTGATGGACTAAGACAGTTGTTCTAAAACTTCCTAATGCTGCAACCCTTTAATACAGTTCCTCATGTTGTGGTGACCCCTTGCCCTGCTTGGAAGAGGCCACAAGCCCCCTTTGGCAGGCCACTGCCACAGGTGCCATGGAGAACTTCCCTCTACAGGCACCCTCAGCCAATCACAGCCTCCGGTGCCATTGACTGGCATCCCCTCCAATCTATCAAGCTGTAACTCACTCTTCCCCCCCCCCCACTTCCTCCCCTCCTCCTCCAGACCCAAGCTGCTTGTGCCTTTTTCCTCACTGGCTCATGGTGACCCCTGTGAAATGGTTGTCCGACCCCACGAAGGGGTACCGACCCCCAGGTTGGGAACCACTGGACTAGGACTTGGGAGGTCTGAGTTCAAATCCAAACTCACCCACAGAAGTTCACTGGGAGCACTGGACCTGATAAAACCACTTCTTAAATATCTCACTGACCTTGAAAGCCCTATTAAGAACATAAGAACAGCCATGTGGAACAGGCCACAGCCCATCCAGCATTCTGTCTCACCCAGCGGCTCACCATTTGCTTCAGGGTATTCCCAAGCAGATGTCTTCACCTGCTTACGATTCCTTGCAAATGGCATTGAGAGATATCCTGCCTATCTCTCCAACCCGGAGGTTGTCCTTAGGCATCTATCATGATCGCCATTGATATCAAGTAGGGTTGCTAATATGATCCTTTCATACACTGGAATGAATACCGGCAAGAAAACAGCTGTTGTGGACTGTGAGGATTAAGCAAGCAGATGGCTGAAATAAGAAAAGAGAGAAACATCTTCTACTATATGGACTGCCTAGATAGCTGAGTGATTTAGGCAGCAGAGGTTCAGAGTTCAATTCCCTTGTGCCTCCTTGACAGGGCATGGGCTGGATGATCCATAGGGTCTCTGCCAATTCTGAAGTTCAAAGATCTAAGCCAAGATGTGTATTGATTTTAATTCGGATCACTGAAACATGGTTTATTTCCCAAAAACAACAACAACATAAAACCCCGGCCAAATCTAGAGATATCTTGCTCCAAACTATGGTTCAGAAGATGAATCAATGTGCAATGTGTTTGCACTCTAGTTTAAATACTGCTTCCATTTCACACTGGGAAGCTGAAAGGCTGTGTATAATAATTAACCAGAGTAAATAGGTCCTATGCGTGATAAGCCAAACAAGTGCATTGTTCTTTGTTTTTCACCAAAGGATCCAGAGGTCATGCACTTCTAATTTCTGGAGGAGGTAGCTGTGTTAGTCAGTGCAAGAATTCCGTGAAAGAAATCAAACAAAACAAAACAAAACAAAAGACGCAATAATGTGGCACCTTAAAGACTAACTTTCATATTTTAATGTAACATTTTGTCAACACGTCCACTTCTTCAGACATATAGCAGCAGAATGAGGTGTGCAATATAATATGTATGGAACATACACTTCATGCCAAATATTCATTGGAAGTTGTGTGTAGTAGAGATGGGCACGACCAGGGAAAATGATGTTTTCGAGTTGTCGTGTGTTGGAGCCGGCCTGTTTCGGCTCGTTTCCGTTTGTCACGAACTTTTTTAAAAATTTGTCATTTCATTTGGTGTTTTTTCGTCTGTCATTAGAACTCGTTTGGGGGGAGGGAGCGGGCTCCTGGAGGCACCTCTGTGGGTGGGTGCCTCCTCTGGCCCGCTACAAAATGGCATGCATAGCCAATTGGATATGCATACCAAGTTGAGTGGCAGAGGCACCTCTCTTTTGGGTGCCTCTTTGACCACAGGCCCACTGCTGGTATAGTGCAGTGTCACAGTGCACACTGGGGGAAGGCTCCCTCAGTCTGGGCGCTCTGTGATCCACTAAGAAGGGAACTGTACTTGCATGTGTAGTGCAATGTGAGTACAGATTTGGCTTAGGGTTAGGGTTAGCGCAAGGGCTAGGCTTAGGGTTACGGGTAAGGTTAGGGTGAGTTCATGGGGTGCACTTCTGGGTGCTTCTCTGACCCACTAAGAAGGACAGTGTACTGGCGTATGGGTTAGGCTTAGGGTTAGGGTTCGGGTTCGGGCTAGGGTTAGTGGGCTTTTTATGCCCGACTGGCACATCCCAGAAGTCTTGGTCAAAACCTGGTCAGGTGGCCATGCAATTGGTGAAATGGCTCCAAAAATTTGCATGGTCCACTCCCATCGCCAGCCCATCATTGCGCAGGTGTAAAAAAATAAAAATAAAAATAAAATAAAATAAAATCAATGGAGACGTTTTGTTGCAAGAAAAACCCACTGCTGCTACTGTAAAAATTCAGGCAGTTTTAAAATAGCTATTTTCGCATGTTTCTGTGGTGCTTTGGTGTGTTTTTGGACCACCACGATTTCAAAATAAATATTGCGGTTGCCCCATTTTGGATCCCCCACCAGCACCGCATGGCATGGTGAGTTGGCGAGACGACGAGGATGCGCAGCCCAGGAGAGGAGAGGGGGGAGGCCGGGGACCCCCCCCCAGAAACCACCCCTCTGGTAGGTGCCCTCACTCAGGCAGGCATATTTTCGCCTGCTTTTTTGGCCTGGAATCGGGGGGGGTTATTTATTTTTTTAAATTTTTTTCTGTGCTGCTGCTTGGCGAGTTGGCAGTGAGACGACGAGGATGCCCCCCACCAGAGCAGCTCAGGAGAGAAGAAGGGGGAGGCCGGGACCCCCCTCCCCAGAAACCACCCCTCTTCAGGCAGGCATATTTTCGCCTGCTTTTTTGGCCGGGAATCGGGTTTTTTTAAAAACTTTTTTTCTGTGCCGCTTGGCATCGCGCGATTGCTGCGATGCCAGGAACGACCACGACAAATCAGACCAATTTTTTCTTTAGTTGGTTCGAGTTCAAGTTCTGGCGGAGTAATTGTCGTTCTTCATTCCGTTATGTAACGGAAACGAGGAACGGAAACGGAAACAAGGATTTTGCCGAGTCGTGTCCATGTCTAGTGTGTAGGTATATTGTTTATGCCTAGATGCCCTAAGCACATCTGATCTCGCCTGATTTCGGAAGCTAAGCAGGGTCGGCCCTGGTTAGTACTTGGATGGGAGACCACCAGGAAATACCCAGTGCTGTAGGTGCCTGGAGTAGGAACTGGCAAGCCACTCCAGTATTGCTGCCAAGAAAACTCCATGGACATGGGGTCATGGAGAGTCGGTCATGACTATAACGACACAACACACATACACACACACAGAGGTGGGCATGACCTAAATCTTAAACCAGAACAACTGATAAACCGGGCTGGTTCACGGGTCAGTTTGTGACCTGGTTTGGGGATCCCATTTTACAGAAAGCAAAAACAAAACACCAAACTCCCCCACTCCCGGGTGCTTCATTTTGCTTTGGCTGCCCCTTTCCCACTGCCTCCATCGCCACCCTATCTGCTCTTCCCATTTCCTCCTCTGCCACTGCCATCCCTGCTGTGTCCACTTGTCACCAAGCTCAGAGGCAGCAGGTCTGGCTTTCCGGTCAAGATGGTGGTGGCAGCAGCTGAGGAGGAATTGGAGACAGGAGCAGGTACAGAGGTGACAAGGGCAGGTGGGCAGCTGAGGAGTCTGAGGGCAGCAGGAAGATGGTCACCACCAGCATGAAATGGAAAAAGGAATGGGAAATTGGTTCATTTTACCAGGGGTTCATGACTACCCATTATTATGGACAACTGGATTTGGAGTTCCTGCTCATCTCTAAACACAGCCTTTGGAGTCTTGAAAAGGTTAAACCACTGCTTCAGACATTTATTAGTGAGGTCTTTGAGAGCCATTTAAGGCATAAGGTTGCCATTTTAACTTTTCTACTATTAAATTAAAGGCTGTTAATTCTTCTTTCTCCCCATTTCTGTCCCCTTTGTATTCAAGACCTGGATATAAAAGATAAACAGACATCAGACTGGAAGACTCTGTATTTATTTATTTTTCATTTTGCAAGCCAAGCCAAAGGAATCCTGTCAGGTTTTAAGCCTCTCCCATCTCTATTTCTCATGCAATTGTGATAAATCACCTCAGGGAGATTAGATTAAATGATTTTGCTTCTAGAAAGGAAAGGAAAGGAAAGGAAAGGAAAGGTGGCAGTTTACTAGGTAAAAGGTAAACATTTTCCCCACATATGTGTGTTAGTTGTGTCTAACTCTAGGGGCAGTGCTCATCTCCATATTCAAGCCGAAGAGCCAGTGTTGTGCAAGTCCGTGGCCATGTGGCTGGCATGGCTGCAAGGAAACATTGTTTTACCTTCCCGCTTTTTATGGCAGTACCTATTTATCTACTTGCATTTCCATGCTTTCGAACTGCTAGGTTGGCAGGAGCTGGTGTTAACAGCGGGAGCTCACTCCGCTGCGTGGCACCCGGAATTCGAACCTCTGAACTGCCATCTTTGTAGCTGACAGTTTTCAGTGCTCTAGCCCACTGACTGGGAGGGGTTAAAGGGAATCCTGTTTTCAGTATTTCTTTTTTGCTGTTTTCTAAAATGATAAATTTTATTCATTTATTCATTAGTTCTATACTGCTAATCCAGCTACAAGGCTACCCTGGGCAGTTTGCCACAATTAAAAAAAAAAACTACAAGGCAAAAACAATAATTAACTGAGACCAAGTAATTCAATAAGACTATGTAATATAAGACAACCCAATGCGCAAATTGAAAGAGCAATAAGCTATACAAAAAGAATGGGCAAATTCCATTCAATACAACAATTCAAACAGAATGGACAAATTACGTATACTATCAAGAGGACAAGCCAGAAACAGGACAAACAACAATAATTCAAAGGGACAGAGGTGGCGGGACTTTAATTTAATATACATCACTGGAATTGAGGCCTGGACTCAGGGAAGGCCCATGTTGGAAGCTGGGTTTTCAATGTCCATTTAGATAAACAACCAGGTAATCAGTGTCTTCTTGTTTGTGTATGCAGATCCACGGCTACCCCTCACAAAGACAGTCGGGAAAATCAATTGCCTCAGCCCATGGGGATACTGCTTATTCCGGAATTATCAGTGCACATCAGGCTTTGTGATGAAGCAGCAGTTCAACAACTGTCCAAACAACCGCACGCTGAAATGTTGTGTTCTGTGAGGAACCTGGACGAAGTGTCGAGAACAGTCTCCAGTCACAGAGAAGAAGGACCTCTTTTGTTCCTTTCAGTCAATCAACTTGGTGATTGTTTCCCCAGAGGTATAAAAACTCTCACAGTGATGCAGACATGTTCTGTTTTTTATTCTTCTTCAACCACAAGAGGGGAAGCAATCTCAAATAATTTCATGACATTTTCATTTGGTGCCCCATGTTACATGGATGGCGGGGGAGAGGCGCTTTGTGAAATTATGCTCTGAACAACTGCTTGCACAGCCTGAGAATCATTAAGACAGTGTCAGCAGGATACCTCTGATGTACATATCAAAATCCTATAGTACTACATGTCCAATGAGAGAGTCACAAAACAGGGTCTTCCCTTTCTCTTCTGAAAATACATTTTCCAGTTGAAACTGCTATGGGGTTTTAATACCTGTGAAAGTGTAAGCTCACACATGTGTTTTCTGTATATGTTTTGCATATGTTGGGCATCCAGAGGAAAGACTGGTTGTATGGTCAGTTGCACAACTAGGGCGTGACGGGATGCACAACAGACAACTGGCAAAAGAGCTAGTCTGTTTGCCCAGTGGTGTTTGCATGATTATCACACAACCAAAACGGAGCCTGGCCTCTTTTTTTCTGAAATTGCCCAAAGGACCTTGTAAGAACGATAATGAAATGACTGACTTGTAGAGCTGGAGGTGGTCCCAAGGAGCATCTAGTCTGACCCCTTGCAAGCCCAGGTACTTCTAAGGGATGGCATTGCATGTTAGAGAACTCTCAGCCCACCAGAAGCTTCTGCTTAATATTTAATTGCAAATTCCTGTCCTGCAATTTGAATCGATCAGTTCATGTCCAGCAACTTCCATGTGACAATCTTTCAGATATTTTAGGATGGCTATCCAATCTCGCCTGATCTCAGAAGCTAAACAGGGTTGAGCCTGGATAGTACTTGGATGGGTGACCACCGGGGAATACCAGGTGCTGTAGGCACCTGGAGTAGGAACTGGCAAACTACTCCAGTATTCCTGCCAAGAAAACTCCATGGACAGAATTGCATGGCAGCTCACTCAAAATGGAAATAATATCCATCTATGGTTCCCCAATTAATTCTTTGGGCCTGAATCTTATCACCTTACATCAGACATGTCCAAACTTCAGCCCTCCTGATGTTTTGGACCGCACCTCCCAGAATTCTAAGCTTAGATTGCCAGTGGCAAAGGACTGTGGGAGTTGCTGTCTAAAACATCTGGAGGGCCGAAGTTTTGGACATGCCTGCCTTACATGACCATGAAAGGGCAATCATACAAATGAACAAACTTTTCTGGGTCTGTCTTCTGCATGCTTGATGTTCCATAGGTGGCACAAGAAGTCGGATGACCATCACTGTGAGTGAGCATGCAACTAGATGTCAGAAAAATAAGGAAACCACTTCCAAGATTGCCTTAGGTTTGCCATTTTAATTTGGTTGGATTTTGGGCCCTTTGTTACAACCTGGCAGTATTTAGCATTCCGTAAGGCAAATTTTAAAAACACCAGGAGTGCCTCAAGTAAAAAAAGTATCACTATGAAACTGGATGTCGGATCAGCACCATTTTGGCAGAGAAGCTCCTGGGAGATTTTAAAAAGCAGATGGAGTTGAGTGTCTCGACACACTGGTGGCACCAGGCCACACAATTCTGGATATCTTCTTTCATGATTTCCATGCATACGTTTCATATGTTTCATCATTTCGTAAGCTTATGAAATGTTAGGAAACAAAACAAAACAACAAACAGTGCATTGTCAAGAAATGAAACAGAACACCAATTTTTGTTTTGGAAATGGAATGATTCATCCTATTGGCGAGAAGCCTCTTAATTCAGCCTGAAGTTTATTTTTAAACAGATTGATTTGTTTTCCTCCCACCGCCCCAATACCTCAGCTGTTACTTATCTCCAATCTTGATCTGCATTTCTGCAGCTAGCCAGGAGCTGAGCTCTTCCCTTTACTTCCCTTCACTGGCTGTCCCTGTCCCTGTATCTGCAAATTGATTTAAAGTTTAAACTGATTGTTTGCCTTTCCTGATTAAGTAGGACTGTGGAGGGTTTTTAAAATATATACTTTCCTTTCCCCTCCGCTGATCCACTGTTGATCTTATCTCTCCAATCTCTCCCTGCAGCAGCTAGCCCTTAGGTTTCCTGCTTGTTTACAGAGGTTTTATTTTATTAAGCAAATTGATTTCAAGGTTTAAGGGGGGGGGTCTTTGATTTAGGGCAGTGGATTCCCTGTTAAATTTTTTAAAAAGGAAACCTCCCGATTATTTATAGTCTTATGAATCATTTCGTTTCCTGGTGAAAATTCTTTTAAAAAAATCTCTTATTAATGAAATCAAACAAAGACCGAAACAAAACAAAACACTATATTTCCATTTCATGCTAATCTCTAAATGTGAATGGTACTGACCAGAAGAGGGTATCCTGTAGACTATCTTGACTGCTGCCATTGGTGTTGTCGATGATATTCTGCCCTTTGCTACGTAAAGCTTGGTATCCTTTTTTCCTGCTGGCAACCTGGGCACGATACTGTGTAGCAATATTGGGCCATATCCTTACTTTCTGCATCATGGGTACAGAAGCACAATGTCCCACATTCGTAAACTGGAAGTTTTGAATTGAATAGACATTCAGGACAGCCTTGTCTGTTTTGAAAAACAATAGCTTTGTGGGATTACCTGGTGTCCCCCCACCCACCCCTGGCTTGTGTTGTTTAATTTCCTTGAGTTTCTGGTTGCCAATTTTGTATTTGTACCTGGACATGGCAGTAAAGTGGGCCTATGGAGCAGATATTGGCCAAGTAGTCTCACTGTTTATGGTGAGCTGCTCTCACGTTACTGCTTTAAAGAATCCCAAGTTGAACCAGAGTGGAGTATCAGAATTCAGAACCAGAGCACAGTCCATAACCTTGATGGCTATTTTTCATCTGGGAAGTGGCTGAGTCATGGCAACTGAGCTTTTTGTCTTGTGGGATTGATATGTTTTGCTACTCATCCAAGTAGCTTTGCCAATCTCCATTTCTTGGATGAGTCGTGAAATGTTTCGATCCCACAGGAGAAGAAATCCAGTTTATTATGACTCAACACCCAGATAACCTCCCCTAGAAAGCTGAGAATCTCCACAGACTTTATGAATACTGCCTCAGAACTTGGAAAGATCTATAGGTCTTCTGGCTAGGGATTCTGACAGTTGTAGTTGGGCTGGAGAACAATGCCAGCTATTTTTGCAGCTGGCATGGAATTCCATTGAGCACTCTATCCAATAGCTTTTCTCTGAGGGCTCCTCAGAGCAAGCTACTATGGGAGACAGCCCCTCCAGAGAGCTAGAAAGGCTTTCATTCATGGTCATAAGCACACCAGAAGATCCTGACCTCATCATGCAGAAGGGTTGTCAGGTCCACTCACATCATGACCAACCAGTTGTCTGTGGGAACCCCAATGAAGAAAGTCCTCTCTGAAGAAGTGGGTACATTGGGTGGGTCTGCAGGTCACATTTTCACACCCAGAACCCTTCACAGACTGATCTAAGTCTAGAAATGGGGTGGGGTGGACACTATACATTTGGATTCATTTTTGAGTATGTGTGTATGTGAGTTTGCAGGGGATTGGAGGGTGAAATCCTGAGATCTCCCCATGATGAAACCAATTATCTGAAAGCCTTCAGAGATCTAAAGAAAAATAACACTTCTATGTTTTTTTCACTTGGGTTGTTAGCCAAAGAGGCCACCAAAACTTCTCATAACAGTTTTGGGGCATTCTTTATTCACTCCTGGTCGATCTGATCCTTGTGCAGATGATGATGAAAATTTGGAAGAAATTGGTGTAGGGAGAGGACGGTGGATTTGCACCCTCTGATTTCAGGTGAAGATGCCGTCCATCTGTGGACAGGGTTGCCTACATAAATTCTACAGAAGGATTGCATACTATTCTGGTAGACACATCAGCTCATAACAGATCCAACGGCCCAAAGTTGGACCAATGGTAACAATCCTGTTTTCCTTCTTAATTCATCCTGGATTTCACGTTGGCTGTGCGCTTCCTTGTTCTGGTCAATGCGTGGCTTCTAACAAAGGGTGTTTATACACAACCCCTAAGCTCCGCAGCAAATGGCTGCAAGCTCCGGACCTTAAAGATGTTTCCCCACCAGCTCGAGCTAACAGAAAATTAAGTGAGACCCCGCCCACCTAAGTGCGACCCAGCGCACCTTTTAAGTACCTGCTCTCAGAAGGTGACAAGTCCTTTATGCGGATCTGCCGGGCTCGCCTCGCTTCTTCTTTTTTTCTTCTTCTTTTTGCCTCCTGCCCCTTTAAGAGGAACCAGGAAGTAACCGGGGCTCAGAGCGGGGCTCGGAACAACACCGGAGGTAAGGCTTTCTTCTTTTGTCCCTTTTTAAGGCTTTTTTTCCTCCCTCCCCTCACGCAGACAGAAGCAAGGAAGTGCGGAGTCGTGGGGAGGAAGGAAGAGCAATGAACACCCAAGATCTCTGGTCCGAATTTAAGGGACCAGCGGATCTTAAGGGTCGTGTAAAAAGGCTCAAAGTGTTGCCTTTCCTGGCATTGGTCTTCCTCATAGGATGGTTGATTTTCAAGTACTTCCTGGACTTGGCAATAAAATAAAGATTCTTTTGTTGATCAACTGCCTCTCGGTTGTTGTTGCAATCGTTGGTCACCCAGCAGGTTTTTATGCTGTTTAGTTTTTGGCATTGTTGACTCTTCCTAGAGGGGGTGAGGTTCCTCTTTGAAGTGGCTTGACAAGGACAATTTTCCTCCAACTTTTCTACCCCCACCAATCCCAATATTCCTCGGAGCTCTGAAGGATGTGTGCTACGTTCTTCTATACTTTCTCTAAGCATAGCACCACCCTGCTGTAGAGAGCAGCATTCACACCTGCAAAACTGTTATGCTTGAATCCAGGCTAGAGCAGTAAAATAAAAATGCACGTGCTGACCTGGAAGTGTGTGTGTGTTTTTGCACGCACAACCCCTTTTTTGTGGATGGGATTGTGGATTTGCACAACTAAAGCTAGTACACCAGTGATGCCCATTCCTGGGGAAACCTACACATGCAGTAGTGACATCCCAACTGGACTAATGTAATGCACTCTATGTGAGACTTCTGATGAAAAGCCTCAAGAAACTTCAACAAGTCCAAAATGCAGCAAACAGATTGCTAACTGGGGTGGGCTACAGAGATCACATTACACCCCTACTAAAGCAGCACCACTGGGTGCCCATCACCTACCAGGCACAATTCAAAGAGCTGACCTTAACCTACAAAGCACTGTGCGACCTGGATCCTAGCGACCTCAAAGATCAACTCTCACAGTATGAACTGACTTGGGTGCTGAGGTCATCAGGAGAGGCCTTTCTCTCCATCCTGACACCCTCACAGGCATGTCTTGTGGGGGCACATGAAATGGCCTTCTTGGCTGCTGCACTGGTGCCAGGACATTTTTAAAAGGCTCTAGTCCACCGCTGGGGCGAGAGTGCTGGGACATTTTAAAAAGGCTTCAGTTGACAGACTAGAGCCTTTTAAAAATGTCCCAGCACCAGCGCAATGCCCCAGCGAGAATGCTAGTGCCAGAACATTTTTAAAAGGCTGAAGCCTTTTTTACAATGTCCCTCCCCCAGCGCTCTTGCCCTAGCAGGAGCAATGTTGCGGTGGGGGATTCAAAAGCCTTCAGCCCACCACTCCTTTCTTGATCTTCAGAACTAGGCTCTGAAGATCAAGAGAGGTTGGGTGGGATGGAGGCTTTTTTGAATTCCCCCCCCCCCCCACAACAGTGAAGGTGGTGGTCTGGACTCTGGAGCCTTTTTAATATGTCCCGGCACCAGCCCTCTGCCCCAGTGAGGGTCTATTGCCTTTTCTTTCAGGTAACACAGAGGCTTCATTACACTTTGGATTCCCTCTCTCTCTCTCTCCCACCCACCCCCCCCTCTCTGTGGGTATGCAAATGTGGGATGGATGACTGATTCTCCTGCATGGGCTTTGACTGGAACAGGTATGAGCCTTAGTTCAGAGATATGTGGTGGTTCATACTACTTGTGCCACCACTACTCATTGTGCCACCACCACTCATTGTTCTCGTCCCTCAGATCCCCAGCTGGATCACCCACTCAGTGGCCAGAGTATGCTCCCCTCCTCCTCCTCCTCTTTGGCTGTCCAACCACTCTCTAGGAGGAGTGCTGGCTTCCCTACCCCACCTCCTTGCTTGATCGCCCACTCAGACAAGGAGGCAAGGCAGGCAAACCTGGGTTCCTACCAGAAACTGGCCAAACACCCAAAGAGGGGGAGAGGAGCATGCTCTGGCTGGTGAGTGGGTCATTGGCCGTGGAGGCAGGGGAAGGGGAAACATGGCACCTGTGCTGCCATACATGAACCTCTGAGCCAAGGTTCATGTCCTTCTCTATTTTTGGAGCAATACAAAAATTCCAGGCCAGCATCAGCTCTTCTCTTCCTCCTCTTTGGCTGTTCAACCAATCCATGGCAGGAGCACATGTTTGCCTGCCCCGCCTCCTTGTCTGAGTGGGCCATCGACTAAGGATGTGGGTTGGGCAACCCTACGTTCCTGACGGAGATTGGTTGAACAGCTGAACAGGAGGAGAGGAGTGTGTGCTGGCTGGTGGGTGGGGAGGCATGGGAAGGAACATGCATCATCTGTGGTGCCAGAGGTATGAACTGGCACGAACCTCCAAACCAAGGTTCATGTTCAGCTCTGCATCAGGATTTTCTGGTCATCATGCATCTCTCTGTGTGTGGAATAATATGCCAGCTTGTGATGCAAATAGAAAGAAAGAAAGAAAGAAAGAAAGAAAGAAAGAAAGAAAGAAAGA
>JAHTLZ010000074.1:281006-309729 GCA_023846285.1 Phrynocephalus versicolor | reverse complement strand
AAGAAAGAAAGAAAGAAAGAAAGAAAGAAAGAAAGAAAGAAAGAAAATTAGATTAACTCCTGGAATACCCAATATTCCAGGTACCTTGAGCATCAGCTGAATGACCTACACAGTGTCCTCTCTGGAGAAGAAGAAGACGTGAAGTCTGGTTTTCTGTCGACTGAAGATTGTAGCAAAGTGAGTTGAGGGAGAAGCCATTTTTCTCCTGTTGGGCGTGATGATCAAAAAGCCATGCACAGAACCACCAATTACAATTCTTTGCAATTGCCCATGTTCTACAATTACCGCATAGATCAGTGATGAGATTAGCTACAATCTACACTAATAACATACTAACTCCCAATTACTGAAGCCCATCACATAAACTTTACCAGTTAATGCATATGTCCTCCAGCACTGATGACACACAAACACACAAAAACCACAGACAGAAGGAGCAGAGTCTTGAATTTAACACATGCTTTATTACGGTACTACAACTACTGCTTCTTTCTCTTGTTGAGGATTATGTGGTGGGGCTACTCAGAGCGTCATCTCTTTCTTCAAAACATGCAGCACTTGTTCAAATGCCGATAGGGACAGTTGTTGACCTTCTCTTCCCACACGTAGCCCGAGGGACACCTCCAATCCCACCTCTGGCAAAGGCCCCTCCGGCCAAAGCAAGTGACAGTGGCCAGGGCATGTTTGTTATCAACCTTCAGTTGGGGGTCTGGAGAAAAAGACAAGGTGATAGCAATCATCACATATTGGCAATAAAAAGAAAGAGAGACCCTCCCTTTAAAAATTTATTGCCTATATATTACATAGCTACTTGTAAAATAAAGGCCAGTTTTAAAGAGGTCCAGCCCATGACAGCTGAGCAGGAGCCCTATGAAAATGGTCGGGTTCAGATGGAATGAAATGGTTCATTTCAATGGGAAAAAATGGCCATTTCGTTTCATCTGTAATGAAATGCCATTTCATTTTGTTTCATTTTGTTTCATTTCATTATGTAACAAAATGACGAAACACATTTTTTTTATTTCATGCCCATCCCTACTCACAAGGCTTTGGTTATTAATTGCTTTTATGCTGTCTTTCTTAAAGTTTAAGTTGATTGATATATTTACTTTGATCTAGTACAGTGGTGCCTCTACTTATGAGTGGCTCTACTTACAAATGTTCTACATACTAGCGGGACACCGTTGGCATTTTAACTGCTGCCTTATGAATTTTAGATGCCCTGCTTACAATTTTTTCCAAGATGCAGGGAAGAGGAGGAATGGGGTGGGCAAGGTGGGGGAAGGAGGAGCAGAAGGACCAATTTCGCCTCTCCCCTATTTCC
The DNA here is from genome assembly GCA_023846285.1 of Phrynocephalus versicolor. NCBI lineage: Eukaryota > Metazoa > Chordata > Lepidosauria > Squamata > Agamidae > Phrynocephalus > Phrynocephalus versicolor. The sequence goes on along the minus strand of JAHTLZ010000074.1, from coordinate 308,405 downwards.
TTCTGCTCTAGGAATCTCACTGAGCTTGGCTCCTTTTAACCCTCTTAGAGACAAGTGCCCAAAGCATCCCTCCGCCTTGCTGCCAGCCTCCCTTTCAACCTGCCAGACCCAAATGAACATGCACAGGTCCCTGTGATTGGTGTATGCTCATGTGGGTTGGGTGGTTGGAAAAAGCAAAGTGTTCTGCTTATATACTGCCCCATAGTGCTTACAGCACTCTCTGGGCAGTTTTCAATTTAATTATGCAGGCTACACATTCCCCCACCCAAGCAAGCTGGGTACTCATTTTACTGAACTTGGAAGGATGGAAGGCGGAGTGAACCTTGAGCTGGCTACCTGGGATTGAACCCCAGGTCATGAGCACAGTTTTAGCTGCAGTACAGGCATTTAACCACTGTGCCATGATACGTACCTCCCTTTTGACCTGTCAGAGCCATCAAGCATGCACCAGTCCCAGGGATCTGTGCATGCTTGCGCAGCTCTGGCGGAGTGGGAGGGCTGGAACCTTTTGAATTTCATACTGGACAATCACCCTTGCTGGTGCAGTGGGAAATTCAAAAGGCTCCAGCTCTCCTCCTTCTCACCTGAGTCTCTGCGCAGAGACGCAGGCAAAGAGGAGGTAGCTTCCCCCTAAATCACTGGCAGCAGAAGGCTGATATCCGCAACTCCCCAGCTGATTTTGACAGGTCCAGCCTGTCAAAGTCAGCTGTTTGTCGGGGCTGTACAGAGCAGCCTTCATCTGCCCTTGAGTGAGGGGAATTGGGACAGCCTTCCCATAGGAATGCATTGAAAACCTATTAATCCATTCCCTCTGGAATGGACTAATTGATTTCCAATGCATTCCTATGGGAAACCACTGCTCTACTTATTAATTGTTCTACTTACAAGCATGCATTTGGAATGGATTGAATTTGTCAGTAGAGGTACCATTGTTCTTCCATTATGCTGTGAATTTATTTAAAGTATTATTTGTTATTTTATTAAGTTTTGAACCTCTCAGAGAACAGTTTTACAGTTGAATGGGTGGTATAAAATTTTAAAGAATCAAACAAACAAATATAGAATGACAGAATTATGAAGTTGGGAGTTACCTATAAGGCCATCAAGTCCAAACCCTTGTTCAAAGCAGGAAAACAAATCAAAGGATATCTGCCAGGCATATAGCTATAAACGATAAACTGTCCTGCAGTTTAAAGGTTAAACGAGGAGAAATGAAAAAAGACATCTTCTACGATATCTGGGGTAAATTTTTAGATTATGTATTAGTCGAAGGAAAAGGGAAAGAGTCCACGAATATCTCACAACAATTCTGGAGAAGAGAACTTTAAGAAGATTACTAGAAGAATAGAAGATGGAGCAACGAAGAAGAATGCATGGATGGGCCCGTGGGATGGGGGTGCACTTATATTATTTGTTGTAGTTTTTTTATTCTTATTTTCTTATGTTGTTTCTATGTAGTTTAAAATTTAATTTAAAAAAAAAGGATATCTGCCAGGTAGTTCTCAACATTTCTCTTGAATGCCTTGAGTGCTGGAGCACTCAAAACCTCTTGAGGTTATTGGTTCCATTGTCATACTGTTCTAACAGTCAGGAGGTTTTTCCTGATATCCAACTGAAATCTGGCTTCCTGCAAGAATGTCCATAGTTGTGTATCCTGCATTCTGGGTTGATTGAGAACAGATCCTTTACCTCCGCTGTATGACAGCCTATCAAGTATTTGAAAAAGTACTATCATATCTCCCCCAAGTCTCCTTTTTTCAAGGCTGAAGAGGACCAGTTCTTTCCATCTTTCCTCAGAAGGCTTGGTTTCCATCCCCCTGATCATACTTGTTGCCCACCTCTGAAATTGCTCTGGTTTCTCAACATCTTTCATGAAGTGTGGTGTCCAGAACTGAACACAGGTCTCAAGATGAGGCCTCACCATTGCTGAATGGAGGGGGGGGGTCAAGCACCTTACATGATATGGATGCAGCCTAAAGTCCCAATTCCTTTTCTGATGATCTATGTGATCTATGATGATTCCAAGACCCTTCTCAGTAATGATGAGCCAGGTATCCTCCATCTTGTAACTGTTTGTTTGGGTTCTTTTTCCTAGGTGCAGTAGTTTGCATTTATCCCTATTGAATTTCATTCTGTCCCCCCCCCCCCCCCAACATTTAGAATTTTGCCTCTGCCTTCCAGGGTATTAGTTATGCCATCCAGTTTTGTGTAATCTGTGAATTTGATTAGCATTACCTGCATCCTCTGATCTACACTTTTAATAAAAATGTTGAAGAGCACTAGGCGCAGGACTGAGCCCTAGGGTACCCTATTTGTTACTTCCTCCCTGTTTGAGAAGGTGCTATTAATTATTGCTACAATTCTTGGCCAAACCATCTGACAGTTGTTCCATCCAGCCCACACCTAGCTAAAGCTTGCTAATCAGAAGATCATGAAAACAGTTCTGCTGAAGATTTTTTTTCTTGCTTACTTTTGGTCTGCTAAAGAAGCCTAATTACATCCTACTTCCAGGTGTCTAACATCTGTGTATCAAGAAGAAAGTACCACAAGGTTCAAAGGATTTTTCTATCAGTCAGGACACCTTAGTAGGCTTGTTGAAGGTGATCAATTATTAAGAAGGGAAAGACTTTATTAAATCTATTGATCTTCATTTATCCTTTTTAAAAACTTAATTTCCAAAATCGAATTAACATTAATTGCAATATTCCAAATTTCTTTATACCAGGGGTGTCCAAACGTCGGCCCTCTAGATGTTTTGGACCACAACTCCCAGAATTCTAAACTTAGATTGCCAATGACAAAGGACAGTGGGAGTTGTGGTCCAAAACATATGGAGGGCCGAAATTTGGACACCACTGCTTTATACCATTCATGCCATTAATTCGGTTACGCAATGCGTAATAGCAAATACCATCTGCTGCAGGTTATCCTTCAAAGAAAAATAGATGGGAAGCACTCTCACTCTAGGTGGCCACCCCTAAGGATGCCCGTAAGGTTGCTACCCACAATTGGGCCTTCTCAGTGGCCAGCCCGGTCATGTGGAACAAACTGCCTAGCGAGATTCGGCAAGCTCAGTCCCTAACAGCTTTTTAAAAAGCATTAAAACTTGGCTTTTAAAAGAAGCATCAGCGATTGCTAATGTTTGTCTTGTTGTCCCTTGTGTCCTGATGTTGCTTTCATCACTCTCTCTACTTTTGTGCCTCTTGCCAGGCTCTCTGTTTTCTATTTTTAGTATATTATTATTCTTGTTTTATTATTTGTCTGCATCAATTTTAACTACTGTTTATGTGTTGATTTTTATGTTAACCGCCCAGTGTTTCTTTGGGAAAATTGGTGCAGTATATAAATAAATAAATAAATAAATAAATAAATAAATAAATAAATAAATAAATAAATAAATAAGCATGACCCAGGGCATAGGAGAATATTCTGGTTTAAGAGAGAACTAATTCTCTATTTAGAATCACTTTGGCTAAAAAAAAAACAGATCATGTTACTGATTACCAATGTTCTACTAGGACGTGGCACTTGAGAAGAAACATTCACACAACTGGAAATCCTATTTTTGCTTCTAGCATTTTGCTATGAGCAGTTGTGCTGCTGTTAACACCAGATTTAATGAAAAATGGGGCAAATTTATAAATAGTGTACTGGGTAAAGGGAAAGGGAGAATGTCAAACCAAGATTATACATCTTTTGGAAGGGATATGGTGACACTTTAAAAAGAGCTGAAAGAACACTGGACATAAGAAAGGGAGAACTTAAGATATATTGATCCCAAAGGTGAAGAGAGCACTGGTGGTAGTGATGGTGTTGGTGTTGGTGTTGGTGATGGTGATGATGGTGATGATGATGTATATAATTTGTGTGATCAGAATGTCTGTGAAGATTCTCACTCATCCAGGTTAGGTTTTCTGGAAGTTGAGCCATGGCAACTGGACTTCTTTTTCTTGAGAGAACGTTTCTCTGCTCATCCAAGCAGCTTTGTCAGGACTGGTAAAGCTGCTTGTATGAGTATCAAAACATGTCAATCTCTCAAGAAAAGGAGTCCAATTGTGGCGTGATGGGAACAGAATTTTGTAAAATAAAATAAAATAAAATAAAATGAATATAAAAAAGCAGAAGAAGGAAAAAACATGCCAAAGAGCGCTAAAGCAAAAGACCAGACACTTGTATGGAATCTGGGCATGCAGAGGGATCCTTCGAAGAGGTATCAAGAGAGAAGGATCTCATTATACTCACCAACAGTATCTTTACGACTTTGTGCGACTGGGCTGGCCTGGGCCTGAAGCACCACAAAGGCAACAACAAAGAGCAAGAAAAGGGTCTGCATGGTGGAAGGTTGTCTGGTATCTCAGTCTCAGGAGAGCAGATGATGACAGGGGCGCCTCTGAAGAATGGCAAATTATAAGCCTCCTTGTATTTATACAAGATTATATGGCAGAGAGCCATTGTGATTCGGGTAAGGAATGTGATCCGGTCGCTGACATCTTAGATATATTTCCCAGCTGTACAGTTTTATGGAAAATACGATTGAAGTGGTTATCAAAAGGATGGTTTTGTTGATAAAACGTGCCACTCTGTAGCATAGATACAGACAATTATCCCATTCAATATTTATTGATGAATTTACCTTCTATTAATTGCCTGGTGAAAGTAGTTCCTTTCCCTTATTCTGCTGCTTAGGAGGCCCATGCAGTGCAACAGCATGGGGTAGGACGTCAGAATGGTTAGATGAAACCATCCAGGCAAAGTTCATTCCCAAAGAGCTATCTGTGGTAGGAAAGGCAGTAGGGTTCAATGGATTTAGTATCAGACGAGCACACAAGAATCCTAGGTTCCAATCCCTGCTCATCTTGGTAAGTGACAAGGGTAAACCACTAGTGGAATTTCTCACAAAGGGCCACCCTGAATCAGCTTGGAGTTAAGCAACTTTTAAGATGACAATTGACCAAGCTTTGCTAAACCAACAGGCACTTCTTACCTGGAGAGAAACTGGAGCCATCTAATAAAGGGTCAGAAGACATTCAGAAAATCAATTAAAGTTTTGTGTAGAAGGTTAAAACTGTGTGGCCTCTTCCTCAGGGATTCATAGCACGACTGATGACAGGGAAATGTTAAACTAGATTTGTGAAAAAAGTAGAGCTGTCATGGGAGTTGGAACAATTGCGAATTAGATTTGTAACCCAAAGACTAATGTTTGAGGCCCCTGGAAATAAGGCAGTAACTAGTAAGAATACAGTGGATGAAAAGATAAATCCTGCATAACCCATTTGAGAGGGAAATGCACAAAACCAAGAAGAGGATTTTTCTTTGGCTCAATGATTACATGCCTGTACTGCAGCTAAAACTGTGCTCACGACCTGGGGTTCAATCCCAGATAGCAGGCTCAAGGTCCACTCAGCCTTCCATCCTTCTGAGGTGAGTAAAATGAGTACCCAGCTTGCTGGGGGGGGGCAATGTGTAGCCTGCATACTGTAATTAAACTGTAAACTGCCCAGAGATTACTTGAAATGGTATGGGGCAGTATATAAGCAGAACACTTAGCTTTAAATGGATATCATATATTTTGTGATATGCAAGGCTATGCATGCACATTGTGATCTGGGCACGTATGATTGTAACTCTGCCCTTTCCTGGGAGAGAGATCCTTTGATCCAACTCCAAAATTATACTTTCTGCCCTTTCAATGGAAAGTTCCCTCCCTTTTTTTCAAGTCCCCATCACTCATGGAATTGCTACCCTTCCTCCCCACTGCTGCAGAAGGAAATCACTTTTGGGCTATTCCCATTCTTGACGACTAGTCTAAGCTAAGGATGCGGCTCCACTGGCAATTTGAATCAAGCGGTGCTTGTGCCATCCACACTGAACAAGGACACAACATAAATCAACAGCACCCCCCAGAACAACCAAACCCATTGAAATTGAATTGATTTAAGTGTTTTAAGTAATGCCTGGAAGCTGGTTCAAATCAACCTTCACTCTGCAGCCTAAATAAATCAATTTTAGCTGTGTGTTTTGTTTCTAGAAATGCATAAAACAATTCAAATAATGCTTAAATTGATTTAACAACAGTTCTTATTGTTAGTGGAACTGCACCCTAAGTCGCTTAAGCCAAGTCTTCTTGTTCTTCTATTTCTTTTTTACTTTCTTTCTTTGATCACCTGTGGCCGCCCCCACTCCATTTCCAGAAGGATATCCATCACTGAGTGCTTCCCTCTAATTCAGAGAAGGATCAGGAGATTTCCCCAGAGATATTCTGCTTAAACTCGAGTGCCCTTCCCATGACTGACAATGACAAAAGATGTTGTTTTCAGAACCAGAGGCTAGCTGCCAGCAACAATGGTGGCTTAAGTATCCTAACCCAAAAATAAAAAGTAGGGATGGGCAGGAAACAAACAAAAAACAAAACAAAACCTGAAATGCTGTTTCATTGTTTTGTTATGTAACGAAACAAAACGAAATGAAACGAGGAAGCAGCATTTTGTTACAGATGAAACAAAATGGTCATTTTTGCATCGAAACAAACCATTTCATTCCATTGTTGTTTGAGGGCTCCTGCCAGGGGGACCTTCTGGTACTGACTGGGCCAGGTTTAAAGGCATCCAGCCATTGACAGCTTGGCAGGAGCCCTCAGAAAATGGTCAGGTAGGCAGTTCCACGTGATTGCGCTGCCTACCTTAGCATTTTCTGAGGGCCGATAACAGCTCATCAGGAGACCTTTAAAAATGGCTCCTGGAGTCCCAGGCACCAAATCTGGTGCCTCTAGGACCCAGGGGAGCTGTTTCCTTTGTTTCATTTCATTTTGTACAATTTTAAAAAAAATTCATAAGAAACAAAATGAAACAAAATGGGGTGAGATTGAAATGAAATGAAATGAAATATTATTTTTCTGTTTCATGCCCATCCCTAACAAAAAGAGGAAAGGGTCACTTGTACTTTGTGGGGAAGGATGTTTAGATTTCTTGTGTGACCACTTGCCAACAATCTTTACAAAACTTGATCAGTGATGACTTTATGAAAATACCCAGAATTCCACGAGGAACTACCAAAGCAAATTCAACTATGAATTAGAGATGGGCATGAGGTGCTTTGTTGTGCTTGGCATTAATCTTCCCACGCTACATCACAGGTGTCATGTGCCCCCCCCCAAGGAGGTCAGGCCATTCATCCTTCTTTACAATGCTGCTGGGGACCTCATTTCTTTGGCAGTGTGCCAATCCATTCAGGAGCTTAGCTGGCGCGTCCTCACCTCCTCAGCTGACCACTTGTTGGGATGTAGAGAGAATCCCCGTTCCAGCTCCTCATCAGAGTGGCCAGCTGTTTGAGGGGGTAAGGACAGGCTTGGCAGGCTCCTGTCCTCATTGGCATGCCACCAGAGCAGGAGGCCTTCAGAGGCATGCAAAGAAGGGTGAATGGCCCAGCTGGCTTGGGGGTGGATGGGAGATGGGTGAGATGTGGAGAGATTCATCAAACTGCTATGAAGTGCTTCATGCCTATCTCTGTTATAAAAACAACACCCTTTCAGTTCTTTGGAATTTTGCAAGCAAGAAATGTTATATATAACTGAAGATGGAATATCTGACGACCAAAGCAAATGAATATGGTACAATCCAAATCGATGGTACTGACCTATTAAGAACTAATATGTTCAAATATTTTGATTCCATGATCACGGCCAACGAGAGCCTGAGTCACGAAGTGACATCGAGGATCAACAATGCTTGGCTAAAATGGCATAAATGGCGTGTGACATAAAGCGTCATGTGCGACAAAAAGATCAGCGACTGTTTAAAATAAAAAAAATCTATTGCATCATTGTTTGCACCCACACACATATAGATATAGAATGGGAGACGCCTGGCTGGAGAATAGTACTCGTGAAAGGGATCTGGGAGCCTGCGAGGACCACAAATTGAACATGAGTCAGCAGTGTGACGCGGCAGCCAGGAAAGCCAACGTGTTTCTTGGTTGTATCAACAGAAACATAGATTGAGGGAAGTGACATTACCACTCCTCTATTCTGCTCTGGTAAGACCCCACCTGGAGTACTGTGTCCAGTTTGTGCAGTTCAATTTAAAAAGGATGTTGACAACCTTGAATGGGTCCAGAGGAGGGTGACCAGGTTGGTTAAAAGTCTGGAAGAAATGTCTTACGAGGAGTGGCTTAGGGAGCTGGGAATGCAGCCATAGAAAAGAAGGTTGAGAGGGGATATAATAGCAATGTCTAAATATTTGAAAGGATGTCATATCAAAGATTGGACAGGTTTGTTTTCTATGGCTTTAGAGACTAGGACTCAGAGCAAGAGCCTCATGGCGCAATGGTTAAATGCCTGCACTGCAAGTAAAACTGTGCTCACGACCTGGGGTTCAATCCCAGGTAGCAGGCTCAAGGTTCACTCAGCCTTCCATCCTTCCGAAGTCAGTAAAATGTGTACCTGGCTTGCTGGGAGGGGGGGCAATGTGTAGCCTGCACACTGTAATTAAAAAATTGTAAACCGCCCAGAGACTACTTAAAGTGGTATGGGGCGGTATATAAGCAGAACACTTTGCTTTGCTTCCAACTCTATCATTCTTTGATTCTATATATTATTAATTAATTTATTTATAGAGTTTATATGCTGCTCAAAGGTCACTGGGTGGTCTCTGCATTGGTCTCTCTCTCCCCCCCTCTCTCTCTCTCTGTGCGCGAGTGTGTGTGTGTGTGTCAAACAAATAGATAGTGTTCAGGATCTATCAGCTGCCATCCTGCCAATTCTAAATTAAACAATGCAACATAAGCCAAGCAAGAGATGATTAGCCAAATGGAAAGAGTCAACAGAGATTGTGAATGTGAGGAAAAGGCATCACAATTGGTCCCAACATCAAAGAGCACTGATTCATTTCAAAGAAAGCAATCTCTGATGCAGACCTCCCTCCTAAATTGCACCCTTATCAAGTGGGCAAATTCAAAGCCAATGACACAGAGTGCAAGATAACACTGGATTCATCCCTGTGCCCATTAGCCACCTGCTATCAATTCTCTTTCTGATAGCTTTTAATCTGTCTTGGGGGCTATTTGGAATGATCCAGGCCAGGGGGGGGGGGGGTGGGGGATGACAAACAGGACATTTCTCCTTTTCTGCATGTGCCTTCCTTTTGGAGTGTATAAGCCAATTGTGTCTGAATAAACACTATGGTTATTTATCCAGTAAAGAGGACACAATGAGGTCTTCTGAAAGACCTCTACCAAAGAGTGACCGGATACCAGATCTGGTTTTAAACACTATTCAAGTAACACTTATTTTTAATGCCATCATAAAATGAGGAGAAGAAACATCAGAAGAAAGTCTATGAAAGTTGTGGTCAAGTGTCTGGATCGAGGCCAAGAGTTGCAAGATGTTTTGAGGGGAGACAAGGTGCAGATCACCAATGAAAGTGTGATGTTGATGGCAGCATTTGCCAAGGTGTTATGAGTGCTGAGGAGGGGCTTCAGTGGGGAAAAAAACATTTTGAAAGCCCGCCCTTTCCCTCACCTGATCAGGTGCAATCGGGTGGGGGATAAAAAGAATGCACTGACCTGGTCCATGGGCCAGCTGGTTGGTGTGATAATAAACTAAACTAAAATAATATAAGATAAAATAAAAATGCACCAACCCGGCCCGTGGGCCAGCTGGTCAGTGTGATAAGAAAAATAAAATAAAAATTTAAAAACTGACCTGGCCCATGCAACAAGTTTTTAAAAAATTAAAAATTAAAAAATGTGCCAACTTGGTCCATGGACCACCTGGTCAGCACTATAAGGAAAACAACAACAACACGTGCCAACCTGGCCCACTGGTCAGCTGGTCAGTATGATAAGGATTTTAAAAAAAAATAACTGCACTAACCCAGCCTGCGGGCCAGCTCGTTGGTGCGATAAGCAAATAACATAACATAACATAACATAACATAACATAGGGTATTTGTACACGATCGCTAAACTCCGCCACACATGGCTGCCAGCTCCGGAGCTTACAATTGTTTCCCCACCAGCTCCGGAGTTTGCAGGAAATTAAGTGCGGCCACGCCCACCTAAGCGCGTCCCAGCGCACTTTTCATGTACCTGCTGTTGGAGGGTGAAAATCCTCAGATCCAGATATAATCTGGTGAGTGCCCGGCTCTCCTAGCTTCTGTTTGTTTTTTTTGCCTCCCGCCCCTTTAAGAGAAGGAAGAGAAGGAATCAGGACGACCACGGAGCTACCGGGCGGCTTCGGAGGTGAGCCTGCATTTTTTCTTTTCTTTTTTTCTCTCCCTCCCCTCACGCAGACAGGAGCAAGGAAGTGCAGAGGGGTGGGGACGCAGGAAGAGCAACAAATCCCCAAGATTCCTGGTCCGAATTTAAGTGGCCAGCGGATCTTAGGGGTCATGTGAAAAGGCCCATAGAAACCTGCCAACCCGGCCTGCGGTCCAGCTGGTTGATGTGAGTTAAAAAAATGAAAAATGAAAAACAAAACAAATATCCAAGCCTAGGTAACATAAACATATCAACAGAGATAAATAACCATTCAAAAGGAAGGAAGCAGGTACCCCAAAATGTCCATATGAGAATCAACTGACTGGCCTTTCCTGCTTGTTGTTGTTCAGTTGTTAAGTCATGTCTGACTCTTCATGACACCATGGACCAGATCACACCAGCCCCTCCTGTCTTCCGCTGTCTCCTGGAGACTAGTCAAGTCCGTGTTGGTTGCATCAATGACACCGTCCAACCATCTAATTCTCTGCCGCCCCCTTCTCCTTTTACCTTCAATCTTTCCCAACATCAGGGACGTTCCCAAGGACTCCTCTCTCCTTGTGAGGTGGCCAAAGCATTGAAGCTTCAAATTCAAAACTTGTCCTTCCAGTGAACATTGAGGGTTGATTCTTTTTCTCCCTACTCCTCCCTAAACTGCCCAATTAGAGCCCAGATCCAAATACTAAGCAGATTTTAACCAATAGGGTTATGAGACTTTATGGCTCTTTGTTTGACAAACGTTGTATGCTTTGTATCATTTGGGGTCTTCTCTGTCCTTAGGAGTAGTCCCAGCTGACACAATTGCTGTATTTTCTCAATAAAACTGGAACTTCGGTCCAGCTAATTGCATCTTGCCTGATCTCTTGCTGGAGCCTAAATGATAGCTATGGTGTGTGTGTTGCGTCGTTACAGTCGTGACCGACCCTTCGTGACCCCATGTCCATGGAGTTTTCTTGGCAGGAATACTGTATTGGCAGATAATACTTGCTCCATTTTCCTGATATATACACCAGGCTATGATCCATTGAGACTTACCCAGTTTGGCTACCAAATATTGCAAAGCTAAATTAGAGTTAGTTGTGAGTTTTTCTGGCTGTTTGGCCATGTTCTGGAAGTTTTTCTTCCTGACCTTTCGCCAGACTCTATGGCTGGCATCTTCAGAGGGTAAGGAGCTCAGGGAACTAGGAGTTCTGTCTGTGCTCTGGGTGAGAGTTGTTGGGGCTGGAAATGCCCTGCTTAATGTGATCCTGAAAGCTTTATCTTCTCTGATCATGGAGGCTCTGTGACAGACAGAGCACTGCATTCTTCTCTGGGCAGCTTTCTAAGCATTCCAGGCAGTAGCTAAAATTCTTATTTTAGAGAAGTAAATCACAGGATCTGGTGTAAAATGTTAATGTGACTGATACAATAGGGAACAGTGACCACAACACAATAACTTCAGTTTTAACTTAATCATAGACTGCAAATCACTGATAAAACCCAACACAGAGACTTTAAATTTTCAAAAAGGAAATTTTCCCAAAGATGAAGAAACTAGTAAAAAAGAAGCTGAAAAGGAAAATTGAGAGAGTCCAAATACTCCAAGAGGCATGGAAGCTGTTCACAAAAACAAAAACAGAAGCCCAATTGGAATGCATACCCAAAAGGAAAAAGGGCACTGCCAGGTCCAAGAGGACTCTGATGTGGCTTACAGGAGCTGTCGGGGAAGTATGAAAAGCGAGAAAAGTTCATTTAGAAGATGGAAGGCTTGTCCAAATGAGGGCAACAGGCAGAAACATAAATTCTGGCAGAACAAATGCAAGACAATAATCAGGAAAGCAAAGCAAGACTTGGAGGAGCACATAGCTAAAACACTCAAAGAAATAACGAGGATGTCTTTAAGAACATTATAAGTAAGAACACAACTAGGAAGGCCATTGGACCATTAGATGACAATGGAAAGCAAGGGATTATTCAAGAGGAAACAGAGATTACAGAGAGACTCAATGAATTCTTTTCTTCAGTGTTCACTGAAGACAGAGACCCCGTTTCAAAACAGAGCCTATCTTCATAGGGAGGGAAACCGAAGAATTAAGCCAGATAGAAATAACCAGGGAGGAGGTCATGGTATGTCTTGTTAAACTAAGTGCTAAAAAATCACCACGACCAGATGGCATCGATCCATGAGTTCTCAAGGAATTTAAAGATGAAATTGCAGATGTCCTAGTCAAAATATACAATCTTCCCCTCAAATCAGGTGTTGTGCCTGATGACTGAAAGGTAGTGAATATAACACCATTCTTCAAAAAAGGATCCAGAAGTGAACCAGGAAATTACCGACTGGTAATTTCTCAATACCATTTGTGGAGAATCATTAGCAGGTGAAGACATCTGCTTGAGAATGGAATAGTCATTTATGTCTGACCAGAGTTAAAACCTGTATTGATGTTTAAAGACGATGAGGGAAGGTTATTAGGTGTAAAAGTATCTGTAAACAATGATAAGATTTTGATAGTAGGGCTTTATGCCCCTAATAATAAAAAAAGTGGGTTCTACCGGAAAGTGGGGAATATATTAAGGGAATATATGGATCAAAAGATAATGCTTCTGGGAGATTTTAATGGAGTAGTATCAATGGAGCTGGACAGGACGGATAAGATAAGAGTAACCAATTCGGGGAAGTTACCACTTACCTTTTTTGAAATGGTGGAAGATATGAACTTACTTGATGCGTGGAGGGCTGTTGTTATGTTCTTATGTTCATTTTGGCCAAAATTATATTAGTTATTATCATTGAGCATAGCCAAGTGTAGCAACAGCAAAGATGTACAGAAAGATGAAGCAATGTGGTCATGAGATTTACCTCAGTTGCATTATAGCAGTGAAAAAATATTCAGTAGCATTTTGGCCAGTGTAAATAGGATGTTGAAAAAAGGGGAACAGCCCTCTATTAATCTTTTGCTCCCAACCATTTAAAAAGGATTATCATTTCTAGGTTGTGGTTTCTTTGTTTTGGTTACCACAGTAACCAAAAAGAAGGAACTTGAAAGCCAAAATAAATCAGTGCATCTTATGTTATTAAGAACTCCATTCACCTTCACACTTTGGTTCTTTCCTTCAAGAGCATCCTGGAAAAATTCTTTCTGAATATATATTAAAATGCAGAGGTGAGAGAATACAACATTGACAAACACCTTTCATAACTGACACCTTTTCTGATATCTGGCTATCTATCCAGAGACCAGCATGCTGATTCCAGTACAAATTCCCTATCAATCTGATAACACGATTGTCCAAGCCCAGTTCTACAACAATATTATTAAGTTTATCATGTTTAACTGAGTCAAATGCTTTTTCATAATCAATGAAGCAAAAAACATCAGCATTGACATTGGGACATTGCTGAACTAGTACAGTGGACCCCCGTATAACTAACAGTTTGTATAACAAAATTTGGACAACATAAAAAATTCCGGAGATAGGGGAAATTTGCTTAACAGAATTGCCCATGGGCCAAATCTGTACAACATAAAAATGGGATTACTCCATTTTCAATGCATTCCTATGGGGAATTTGTATAAAGGAAAATTTATTTAACATAATTGCATTTGGAACGAATTAATTCCTTTATACAAGGTATCACTGTATTTGAATTTGAATTTGAATTTGAATTTGAATTTGAATGCTTTGATTGTGGGTTCTGGCGTGCTTCAGTGAAACTGAGAGCTGTGCTGGTGGTAGCATTGCCACCAGAAGGGTCTCCCAAGTCAGACAGGTCTCAGCGGAGAAACCAGATTAACAGTGTCCACCCCTGAAGCGTCTGATCCAGAGTGGGTGGCTTCAAACAGTATCTGATCCATAATGGGCAGCTGACATAATAGCCAGTAATGGCAGTGAAGTAGGCAAGAGGGAAACCACTTCACTTAAACTAACTTCTCCAAGCAAATCTTTAGCATGACTGGAAAACCTAAAGCCATGGCCCCCAGTCCCCAGCAGCCCTTCAGTGGGCAGGGGGTGCTGATTTACTAAAATTCCCATGGATAAATTGTTTTCATGATGGCAATGGCACAATATCCTCATCTGTGGATTCTCCTGATTTAGGTTGTATTTATTTTAATTTTTAATTTCAGTTACTCACATCATTATGTAGCCCAGTCACTGTTTGATAGTTTTGTGGCAGTTGTCCTACTCTTTTGGGCAAAGGCACGAGGGCTGAGATCATCATAATCAGGACCCTCCAGGAGCTTGGCTGGTACAGCAAGGTGGAACCTGTGTTCTTTTGTGGGCATACATTGGTGTCAGTGATGAGCAGGGACCACTTGAGAGAGATCTTCTGGTGTGCTCCCCATCACTGGTGGTTCTGTTGAGATCCACATCCAGTATGATCCTAAAATCATAGAATAACTGAGTTGTAAGGGGCCTGTAAGGCCCCTGACCCCAACCCCTGCTCAATGCAGGACTCCTAATGAAAACCAAGTTGAAAGATGGTTGCCTATTCCTAATTTTCCCTTGAACGCCTCCAGCCTTGTGTTCACCACCTCCCAAGGACATTGGTACCATTGTCATACTGCTCAAATGGTTAAGACGTTTCCCCCTGTTATTCAGCCCAAATCTGGCTTAACTGTAGCTTGGCCCTATTATTATGAGTTCTGTGTACTCAGGGATGATTGAACCCTAGTTTTGAGAGTGGCCACTGAAGTCTAATTGGGTCTATGACCGCATAATAAAGAACCAACGTTCACTAGAGTGATCGGGTGAACGACAAGGCATTGATTGGTGCATTTGTGATGATGACAGGTGTCCATGTCATGCAGGATCCTGTGAGTGGACTAGCTGATTCTTGGGGGAGGGGGAGCTAACCTCCCTAGCACCTGTGGTGTTGTGCTTGTATTCATATCTCCAGAGATGAGAATATGAACAGCCCATGTCTAGTGACCAAAGTGAAAGGAGCATGTGTCCAGAGGATTCCTTCCCCGACCTGTATATATATATTTATTTACTTTTTACACTTAATTACATAGAACAAGTATATTGCTGCTTGTCTCCTGTCGCGTTACTGATTGAATCACAGTTTTCCCCAACATTTGAGCCCAGTATAATTTATATCTCCTTTCCCAGCTTAAATTAGCGTACTTTCATACTTAGTTTCCTTACTATCTCATCCTTATTCTATCTAACTTTATTTACATCAATTTTAATACAAAACATATAGCCTACCTAATCTCAACAATTTATTCAATCTCGCTATTAAGGTCTTCGATACTAAGCAATTAAGGATAGATTTGGCTAACTATGTGTATTCTATATCTCATCCACAGTATATTTACCCATTCTTCCAAAAAGTGCCTAATTTCAGCAATAATCTCTAATTCAAATTACTACTTTATGGGCTATTATAAGCGAGCTACCTCCTGGTCTATATATTTCACTTTATGCATATAAATTCTTGTCTATATCTAACTACCTCTTTTATTTTTTAAAAAATCTAAAAGTTTAACATTTATTTATATATCAGGGTTGTTTTCACATTTCCATTTTCCACTTGCCATATCACACCAATTAAAGCAAATTGTTCTGCTTATATACCACCCCATACAACTTCAAGTAGTCTCTGGGAGGTTTACAGTTTTAATTATAGTATGCAGGCTACACAGCTGAATCAGAATACAGAATCAAAATCCACAAAGAATTTTTATGCAATAAATTAACTAAGCCAGTTCTTTTTTTAAATTTCCCTTTTCCTGCCAAGCCCCCCATCCTCACAGATTGCTTCCGCCTTGCCAAATCCATCATCCTCATGGGTCTAGAGCAGTGGTTCTCATCCTGTGGATCCCCAGATGTTTCTGGACTGCAACTCCCAGATGCCTCCACCACTCGCTGCACTGGAAGGGATTTCTGGGATTTGCAGTCCAGGAACATCTGGTGTCCTCCTGTTCCTACATCCAGTGTCCCAACCTGGACCATACATGCATGCTTTTTGATTGATTTAATAACAAACTGGATGAAAAATATCCAGCAACAGAAAGGAGCAAGGCCATGCATTGGAGGAGAAATGCAGAATGATGCCCAGTTTCCACTTGCTGATAGTTTGTTGCTCCCATTTTTCTCTCTTACAGGAATGATGCTTATTCCAGGAATCAGATAGCATTTTACAAGGTTTCTGAGCACACAGCCTCCATCAGGAACTACAGTGGTACCTTGTATAACAGACAGCTTGTATAACAGAAAATTTGTACAACATAAAAAATTCCAGAGATAGGGGAAATTTGCTTAACATAATTGCCTATGGGGAAAATCCGTACAACATAAAATGGGATTACTCTGCTTTCAATGCATTCCTATGGGAATTTGTATAAAGGAAAATTTGCTTAACATAATTTCATTTGGAACGAATTAATTCCTTTATACAAGGTACCACTGTCTAAAAATAGAATCTGGAAGTTGAATCATGGCAAGTGGACTTCTTTTGAGATTGAAACATTTTGCTACTCATCCAAGCAGCTTTGTCAGTCTGAAGAAAGTTAGTGGTGAGTCCTTCATTTACCATAAAATGGACTACTCATCACTAATTTCCTTCAGACTGATGAAGCTGCTTGGATGAGTAGTGAAACACTTCAATATCCCAAGAAAAGACACCAAGTTGTCATGACTCAATTTCCAGATAAACTAACCTGCATGACTGAGAATCTTCATGGTCCAAAAAGAGAAGTAAATTATTTACAAACCACAGGCTCTGGTAACCATAACTCTCCACAATAGAGATGGGCACGGATTTTTCATTTTGTTATGCAAGAAAACGACAAACGAATTTTGTCTCTAAAATGATACGAAATGAACAGAAACACCAGAAATTTTGTCATCTGTTTCGTTTTCATTACGGCAATACATTGAATTGCTTTAAATGCTAAAAAAATCACAAAAAATTGAAATAAATGGTAACGAAACGGTAATGAAACGAACGCAAATGAAAACAATTTTTTTGCAGAAATTCACAAAAAATGGATACGAACCAAAACGGACCCCCTAAACGACAAACAAACAAAACACCATTTTTTAAAATTCATGCCGATCTCTACTCCACAACACTCATTTTTCTTGTTCATTAGTTATAGACTAGACATTTATGATTGTTCTGTTGTTTATAAACAATTTGTTTCTGTTTTTATCTACAGGTGATCCTCGTTTAACAACAAAGTTCCATTCCCATGACTAGGTCATGAAGTGAATTGGTTGTTAAGTGAGGAGCTGAATGGAGGTGTCTTTTGGTGGGTTGTATGCTGCCCTCTTTGCAGGCAGGCCTGAGCAGGGAGGCTCTTCAGGAGGCCATGGCAGAAGTAGAACAAAAAGGAGGTGGCCATTGCTCTATCCCACTTGGGCCATTCTCCTCCCTGGCAGAGGCTTTGTGACTCTTGCAGCAACACCCGTCTCTTGGAAACTGCAGCAAAGGAGGAGGAAGGTGGGGCAGGAGGATGCTGTAGCATTGCTTCCTCTCCTCTGAGCTGCTGACAAGGTCGATGTACGCAATTGGAAGTCAGATGGATGCTTTGGCCCAGGCACTGTGGGCAGGAACAGCAAAGTATTCCTGAGGAAGCAATTCAGTGGCGGAGGCTTTGGTTGTAAGTCTGAGTGGTCATTAAACAGGTCAGTCGTTAAGTGAGGAGCAGCTGTACAGCTCCTGAAGAAAGCTGTTCTCTGAAAAGCACAGAGAATTTTCAAACTAGAATGAACGTAGTTTTCATTGTCTACCTCCTGAGACCTTCTCTCCATTTCTGATTCCTGCCACCATTGGATGTAACAAGTCTCCAGTGTTTCTATAAGGGTTCTATTAGCTCTGCAGTATTTATTACACCAGTCAAACTCTCCATGTGCTGTCCCCATAAAACTTACGGTGAAAGAAGGAAGAAGAGGAGGAGGAAGAGGAGGAGGAGGAGTAAGAAGAGGAGAGGAAGGGAAGTCCATGACACCTCTTTCCCAGCACTATTTTCCTACCTGTTTTGACCATTTTTCATCTGGATTTGTTGGCTAAGAGTCTTTAGTGCAGAGGCATTATGGGAGATGTACTCAACAAATAAATAAAACAAATTATTCCCCATGCACTGTCCCTCAGGCCACACCCAAGTCTCCTAGCAAGCAATTGCCCAAAGAAGTATGAGTTACACAGTAAAGGTAAAAGTAAAGGTAGAGGTTCCCTCCGCACATGCGTGCTAGTCATGTCCAACTCTAGGGGCAGTGCTCATCATGTGGCCAGCATGGCTGCAAGGAAACACTGTTTTACCTTCCCGCTTTTTATGGCGGTACCTATTTATCTACTTGCATTTCCATGTTTTCAAACTCCTAGGTTGGCAGGAGCTGGGGTTAACAGTGGGAGCTCGCTCCGCTGCGTGGCACCCGGGATTTGAACTGCTAACCTGCCGACTTTGAGCTGACAGTTTTAGGAGCCTTAGTCCACTGAGCCACCATACCCCTTATCATACAGTACACAGATGAAAATGGGCTTGTACATTCAAGTGCCTGGGTTGTAGTAATCAGAAATTGAGCTGTAAGGATGGTGAAAATCTAGTTGATGAGAAGACAGATGATTGTTCAAACGAGTAACTAGGAAAGGAGCAAGTTACACCATGTGTGTCCAAGATAAATAACCATTTTGTTTAATATGCACTATTGTGGAGTTTTGTATGGAGGATTGAGCTGAGAGGTGGGGTTCCCTTATAAACAGAGGCATGAGAGAACTATCAGTTAACTATCGGTTAAATGGATAGCCGGAACAGGTGACAAAGTAGAAGTGGCCAGCTTCTCAGTTTCGTTATGAATCTCTTCCCAACTTTCTTTAATTCAAGACAAGCTTTGAAATAATGAAAGGTCCCAACTCATAACCCTTCAACATTTGCACATTGTAGCAACAATCCTGCCATTCATTGCCAGAATTAATTAATGCTGTACGTCTTCTGTAGACAGGTATATAATTGAGTTATTTGTGATTTTACGCTGTTTAATTGTTACACACACATACACACCTCACAAGTATTCACATGGAAAGATAAAGGATCATGCCAATTGCCAGGAAATCATCCCACCAAGTGAGTATTGAGCAAATAGGGAGGGATTTCTCGAATGTGACTTGTGGTCAAGTATGTTTGCGCTGTGGCTGTTTATTCTGCCACATGGCAGGTGCATCGGCCAACACTACCTAGGTTTCCACCACAGAAACATCTTTAAATAGAGGGCTTCATGATCCTTCTTCTTCAACCATTCCTCAGCCTTGTTCCAGTTACCTGTGACACCAAGATCACAACCAACCATCCGCCATGAAGGCCTTCCTCCTGCTCTTTGCTCTTGCTTTCTTGGCCTGCCAGCTGAAGGCTCAGTCAAATCCCGAGGCAGGACCAGGGGATGAAGATGATGTCCCGCTGGGAAAAAGTGAGTGGAATCAAGGAGTGCAAGGGAGGGAATATTTCACTGTGGGAATGAGATAACCTTCCTGTGCTTGGACAGCTCTTTGCTTCTCTGCCTCTTTACCTTCCCATCTGTTCCATCGCCCACAGGCAGCAATTGCTCAAAGTCTTTCAAGGGGAAGTTTATGATGACTCAAGTCCAAGGAAGCTGAGGGTGCCAAACACAAATGAAAGAAACAATTCAGTGATGTTGGCTTGTAGGGTGGGTGAGAACAAAGGAGATACCATTTGGACTTGCCAATAGGCCTTTACTCATTGCTTTGTGTCCAGGTTTGTTCAACTTCTAGCTAGCTACGGCTATGAAGGGCAGCATCACAGTAACAATGGTCCATGGACTGCAACCTGGTTGAAATGTGGAGGGATTTCAGGGCTAGACTCAGAGGTTGAAAACACTGCATTTTTACATTACCCTTCCTAGCTAAGTAGGAGATTCTGAGATGTGTGGGTTTTTTTGTTTTTTAAAATAATGTTTTTAAATCCTTCCAGCATTTGGGTATACTGTATTCCACTAGTATGTCGACCTTGACCACCATATTTCATCAGTAGACAAGAGCTGCTCTCCCTCCAGGGAGTCAACGAAGGCAGATCATTCCTACCCCTTGGGCTCTAAATTGTGGAGTGCCTCAGAGGTTAATTATCTCTCTGAGATAATTAGTTACTATCTGCAGTATGTGGGGTTGTTGAGAGAGGTCACCAGCAGAAATTAAGTTTCATCTCATCAGTACATAGATGACACTCAATGCTCTCTCTCTCTCTCTCCATCCTCCTGCACCAGAGTTGCTGATTATTACATTGGTACCCTGACTTACGAGATTAATCCATTCTGAGCGAATGCTCGTAAGTCGGTTATCTCGTAAGTCGGGGAGCGATTTCCCACAGGAATGCATTGGGAGTCAATTAATCCGTTCCAGAGGAACGGATTTCAATGCATTCCTATGGGAAATCGCTTTAAACAACTTGCCCCCCCCCCGGGTGCATTGGGGAGAGAAGCCACAGGTGGTTTAAAGGGTCTTTAGCCACCGAGGCAAGCGGTTGCCTCAGTGGCTAAAGACCTTTGGAGCTTCGGCTCCCAGTGGGAGGGGAAGAGACGCGCCGTGAGTTTAAAGGGTCTTTAGCTGGTGAGGCAAGGGGTTGCTTTGCCTGCTAAAGACCCTTTAACCCCCCGGCGCTTCTCTCCTGGCTCCCACTGGCATAGGCAATGGTTGTGCTGTTTTTATGACTCTGATTTTGATCTTATTTGCCTTTGATACTTTTATGTTTGAAACAGCCTAGAGTAGCCTTTGAGCTGCCTAGATGCCCTGAGCACATCCAATCTCACCTGATTTCAGAAGCTAAGCAGGTTTGGGCCTGGCTAGTACTTGGATGGGAGACCACCAAGGAATACCAGGTGCTGTAGGTGCCTGGAGTAGGAACTGGCAAGCCACTTCAGTATTGCTGCCCAGAAAACTCCTTGGGCATGGGATCATGAAGAATCGGTCACAACTGTAATGACACAACAACAAGATGGGTGGTATAGAATTTGAATGAATGAATGAATAAAAGGACTGTGCTGCTTATATACTTCCCCATAATGCTTAAAGCACTCACTTCTCAGTTTACAATTTAATGATGCAGGTGACATATTGCCCCTACCCTCAGCCATATGGTTACTATATTTAAAAACCTCAAACCGGCTACCTGGGATTGAACCTGAGGTATCAACCCCACAGTTTTTCCTGCAGCACAGCAGTTTGACCACTGTGGCACAAGGCTCCAAATAAATAAATTATCTGCTTATTGGGAAAAAAATGAGGCAGAGATTGTGGGATTAAAGGGACATGCCTACAGAATTCAATGGAGGTCAACAAAAGGAGGACTGAATGGAGAGTGAGTTGATGAATGTCTTTGTCTGATCCTCACAGATGTTGCCCGCCTCAGAACTCCCATCCAGTGTGGCTCCGTGGGGGGTTCATGTCGCCGGAACTCTTGTCCCTCCAATGAGTACTCCGTTGGCTCTTGTTTCCCGGGAGTCTACTGTTGCAAGCCTTTAGTATGAACGACTAAGCCAATGGAGAGAGCCTGACAGTCGATGATTATGAGGAGAAAGAAATCTACCCAATGATGAATCATTTCACAAATTAAATTTCACTTTCATTAAAATTAAATTTCACTTTCATTAAAATTGAGAAATGCACACGATCCCCTGCTTACCTGGTACTTTACTGTTTTCTCAACTCACCTTTGTCACCCGTGGTCACCAGGAACAATGAAGCAATACTGCTAGGCCACTTTTCTTCTGATTTTTAAACAGAATAGGAAAATATATAGGAAAGCATGCTGCTGATATACCATCCTAGAATCTCAAAAAAGACATAGTGGAACTGGAAAAGGTGAAAAAGAGAGCACCTAAAACAATTGCTGGGCTCGGGGGACCTTGCTTATGAGGAAAGGCTAAAACATATAGGGCTCTTTAGTCTGGAAAAAAGGTGCCTGAGGGGGGATATGATTAAGATGTACAAAATAATGCAGGGCATGAGTAAAGTGGATAGATGGGCACTCTGCTCCCTCTCACAAAATACCAGAACTATGAGACATACACTCAAATTGAGGGCCGGGAGAGTGAAAACAGACAAAAGAATTTTATTTTTACCCAGTGTGTTGTTAGTCTGTGGAACTCCCTGCCACAGGATGTGGTGATGGCATCTGGCCTGGATGTCTTCAAAAGGGGATTGGACAGATTCCTAGAGGAAAAGTCCATCACAGGTTACAAATCATGATGGAGATGTGTAATCTCCAGGCTTAAAACCAGGGTACTTCAAGGGCCAGTTGCAGGGGAGTGGTATCAGGAGACAGATATCTAGGCTTGTGCACTCCCAGATGCATTTGGTGGGCTACTGTGAAATACAGGAAGCTGGACTAGATGGGCCTTTGGCCTGATCTAGCATGGCTCTTCTTATGTTCTTATGTTAACTACATTGCCCAAACTTCTGCATTCACCTTTTCAAAGGGAGTAATGCTAGTTCCGTTTTCTGAATTGAAAATCCAGTTGTTCAAGGACAACAAAAATTTAGTGAGATGTTCATTCAAGAATATTGTAGTGCTTAACACTGATGTTTAAACGGATGGAACAGAAAACACATAATAACTGTAAGGTTGTTCTTTGAGTTTTAACTGTCTAAGAATAAGGTAAATTCAAGGATGAAATTGACAGGGGTGGGGTGATGTGATAGGTGACTACACACTGGGGCCTGAGGAACTGAGAGAAGGGCCTTCTGGAATACCTTAAATGGAATGGAATTTATTGTCATTGTATAAAAATATGAGATTAAAAAGTGCCATCCAGTCAGCTCATTCACACACCCCAATATAAAAATCCAAGACATAAAAGCTACCATTTAAGAACAAAACATCCATACACATTCTCCTACATTCACACGCAGAACATCGCTTATACTCATTTAAAACTGACATAAAAACCAAACATTCACACACAGCCCTACACTCTTTCACCTGACAGCATTCATACCCAATACATAAAAACTACGATTTAAAGAACAACAGCCATACACAATCTCCAATACAATATATATGTTACACATTCAACACTGATATTACCCATCAACTTAATTTTTAACAGAATTTAGCATGGTTACTGCTATTGGGTAAAAACTATATCTGCATCTTTCTGTCCTTGTTCTAATAGATTTCTACTGTCTGCCTGATGGCAACAGTACAAACAGAGAGTGTCCAGGATGAGAAATGTCTTCTACAATATTCTGTGCTTTCTTAAGACTGCGGGAGCTGTGTAATTCTTCCAGTGTGAGGAGTGAGCACCATATTGATAACCCTCTGGAGCGATTTCCTCTGAGCCGCTGTGCAAATGGCGTACCACACACATATGCAGTACGTCAGTACACTTTCTACTAAACAACGATAAAAAGACACCTATAGTCCCAGAGTGATGTTTTTCTTTCTGAGCACTCGCAGAAAGCACAGTCTCTGTTGAGCCTTTTTCAGCAGCTCAGAGGTGTTTACGCTCCAGGTTAAATTCTCCTCAATATGGACTCCCAACAAACGGAAGTCTGTCACCCTTTCTACACAGTCCCCACTGATGAATAGAGGTTGAAGATCTGTTTTCTTCTTCCTATAATCTATTATGAGCTCCTTAGTTTTCAATGTGTTCAAAAGCAGGTTATTCTCTCTGCACCACTCCATCAACCACTCAACCTCACCTCTATAAGCAGACTCATCTCCTTCCGAGATAAGCCCCACTTCCATGGTGTCATCTGGAAACTTAACTATAATGATGTTATGATAGGTGGGAATACAATCATAAGTATAAAGAGTCAAGAGCAGCGGACTCAGCACACAGCCCTGTGGAGAGCCAGTATTAAAACTCAGATCCGTAGTTGTATACTGATCTACTCTAACCCTCTGACTATATCCAGACAAAAAACCTATTTATCCACATACATATAGAATGTGGAAATCCCAAATCCCCTAGTTTAACCACCATTCTGTGAAGGAGGATGGTATTAAATGCTGAGCTAAAGTCCATGAAAAGCAGCCTTACATGCTGTTCCAGATGTGACAATGCAGCATGAAGGACTGTAGCTACAGCATCCTTCACAAATTTGCTCAATATGCAGACTGGATATATGAGATTTTTTAGGTATAAGAACTATGGTGGAGGAAGATGGAACCCTAGATTGAGCCAGAGACTGATTAAAGGTCTTAGTAAAGACTCCAACTAGTTGATCTGCACAGTCTTTCAACACACATCCAGGAACACCATCAGGTCCAGCAGCCTTCTTCGGGTTGACAGCCTGCAGCATACGCCTCACCTCATACTCCTCCATTTTAAGGATAAAACTGCTGTGGACTGGGGACTGTAGTGCAGCCTCCTTCAGTGCTTCCACCTCAAAACGGCCAAAAAAGATATTCAACTCTTCTGCCAATGCTGCATCGCCCGCTACAACTCCGTTGTTTGTCTTGTAGTTTATAAGATGCTGGACTCCTTGCCACACTTTCCTGTTGTTATTACTATCCAGATGGTGCTCAATTCTATTTTTGTAATCCAGTTTGGCCTCTCTAATTCCTCTCTTCAGGTTCGCTCAGGCCATACTGTAAGAAGCCCCATCTCCAGACCTGAAGGCGATATCCCTTTCTTTCAATAGACTTTCCGAGTCATGAAGGGCTTCCGATTTAGGTAGATCTGGATATGTTTGTTCAACATAACAGTGTCTATGTAGTTCCTAATATAACACATAACACTGTCTGTGAAAATTTCCAAATTTCAATGTTTAAAATCATCCCAGCAATCCTGTCAAAGCAGTCCTGCAGCTGCTGAGATGCCCCAATTGACCAGCTTCTCATAGTTTTTATAGTGGCAGGAGCAGTTTTCCTGATGGGGATGTATGCAGGAACTGAAAACAAGGACATGTGATCAGATTCGCCCAAATGTGCTAATGGTCTAGCTCTGTAGCCCAACCTGATATTTGAATAAACCTTGTCCAGTGTGTTAGCTTCTCTAGAAGCACACTTGACATGTTGATACAGTTTGGGGAGTGCTGTTTTCAAATCCACACAATTAGAATCCCCACGTTTGGGTGTGTGCTCTGCTAATTATTAATACTATCACTTAAAGCTCCAATGGCCGAGTTACTGTTTGCATTCGGCTTTCCCCCAGTTATCAGTTTAAAAGCTGCTCTGCAGCCTTTTTGATGTTGAGTGCCAGCAATCTGGTCCCATCATGGTTCAAGTGCAACCCGTCCCTCCTGAACAGGTTTGGTTTGTCCCAAAATGTTCTCCAGTTCCTGACACATCTGAAGCCCTTCTCTCGACACCATCACCTCATCCACACATTGAGGCTTCTGAGCTCTGCCTGCCTGGCGGGTCCTACATGATGAGCAGGCAGCACTTCTGAAAATGCTACCTTGGAAGGCCGGGACTTCAATCTTCTTCCTAACAACCTGAATTTGGCTTTCAGGACTAACAGCTTGGCCTTCCTGACATCATTGGTACCAACGCGTACCATGACCACTGGCTCCTTCCCGGTTCTCTCTAACAAGCTATCTAAATTTCTAGTGATGTCTGCAACCTTTGCACCTGGCAGACAAGTGACCATATTGTTACCATGCTAATCACAAACCCATCCCTCTGTGAGCCTTTTCACACGACCCCTAAGATCCGCTGGCCACTTAAATTCGGACCAGAGATCTTAGGGGCTTGTCGCTCTTCCTGTGTCCCCACCCCTCCGCACTTCCTTGCTCCTGTCTGCGTGAGGGGAGGGAGAAAAAACAGGAAGAAAAGAATGCCGCTCACCTCCGTTCTGCCTCTCGCTCTTGCCGCGGCAACATTCCAATCTCTTAAGTAGCTCTTAAAGGGGCGGGAGCCAAAACAACAACAAACAGAAGCGAGGAGAGCCCCGCACTCACTATCGTTACACCGCATCAAGAAATTTTCACCTCCAGAGAGCAGATACTTGAAAGGTGCAATGGGACGTGCTAAAGTGGGCGTGGTCGCACTTAAGTTCCTGTAAACTCCGGAGCTGGTGGGGAAACATTTTTAAGCTCCGGAGCTGGGAGCCATTTGCCCCGGAGTTTAGGGGTCGTGTATAAACACCCTGTATTTCTAATAATAGAATCCCCTAGTACAAGGAGCCTCTCTCCTGCAGCCTGTTCATCTACATGCACCTGATCCTGTATCTCATCAATTGTGAAGAGGGAGAGATCCTCAGTTGGAACCAGTTGTTCCACTGTGCATGCCTCATGAGGTATGATGAGGGAAAGAGCCTCATATTGATTGTGCAATTTGACACTCTCTGAGTGATCCCTTGGCCTTCTACTCCTTTGAGTCACATTCCCCCACACTTCTACCTCCTGAGTTGGTGAAGTGACTTCATCCTCAGAAGTGTGCCCTGTCTCTTCTTTGTTCTAGATAGTCTCTTCCGCTCTTTCCATGTGTTAAGTTTAAGATGTACCTTAAAATTTGGCATTGGGTGGTTCTTTATAAATTGCCATGCTGAGTTAGTTATATAGCATTGGTTTTATTAGACATTCACAGGAATACAGAAAGATAGAAAGTAATTAGCAAGCCAGCATAACACAAAACACATATATGATTAGTATGGATTCTTAAGCCTGTTGCTCAAGGGTTCACAGCTGCATGGGTGATCCATGGTAAGGATCAGCTCAAGCTCCTTGATTTGTTGCTGGTTCAATATGCGGGCCTCTAGCTGCTGAACCTTCTCTTCTAATAGTGCAACCAGCTTGCACTTGCAGCAAGTGTAGTTCTCTGTGCGCTTTGTCAAGATGACAAACAAGTGTTACAGGTAACTACAGCTGCTCCCTCAGACTCCATTTTAATGAGAGCAGTATTCTGGGCCTTGAAAATTTACATGGTCAATTGCCAAGAAATGCTCCTACATTTGGAAAATCTGAAGCAAGTATTAAGCAAATAGGTAAGAAATTCTCAGAAGTGAGTTGCGATCAATAATGTTCGCAGGCACTATAGCAATTAGTCTCCCTATGGCAGGTGCCCTTTTCACTGGGTGTAAAGTTCAGAAAACTCAAGTGAGTATTGATTAAATAGGGTTGGATTTCTCTCAGATGTGTCTTGCGGTCAAGGGTGTTTGCAATGTAGCCCCCCCCCCCCATCCCTAGCTATATGGCAGATCCATCAGCCAGCGATACCTGGCTCTCAGCCACAGAAACCTCTTTAAATAGGGACCTTCTCC
>JAHTLZ010000074.1:265195-276006 GCA_023846285.1 Phrynocephalus versicolor | reverse complement strand
TTTATTTTATTTTATTTTTATACCACACCATCTGATCAAGGGTCACTCTGGGTGGTTGACAAAAGGTAAAACATGGACCATACAATGAGTAATTCAATTAAGTAACATACAACGTATCAGCGAAAATAAAACTAATCAATCAAACATAATTAAATCTTGGCTTCCCTCCAGTTCTCTCATCATTGGCATCCTTCAGTCTCGAAAGACTATGGTATCATGCCTGGAGTAGAGATCCTAAAAACAGCACCTAGTGTGACTAAATAGACCAATTCGGGAATGGCAGTCTCAACCGCACTGGGGGCAGATGTGTTCTGTTTCCTGCCTGGTCCTCGAGTTTCGTTCTTTCCGTGCCTGCCTCTTTTCCTCTGCCTGTTATTGAAACAGCGACGCCTACGCTGGCTTGGACACGTTGTGAGAATGGATGACGGTCGGATCCCAAAAGATCTTCTATATGGAGAACTAATGAAGGGAAAGAGCCCCAGAGGGAGCCCACAGCTGCATTATAAAGATATCTGAAGGCCTTGGGAATTGACCTCAACAGCTGGGAAACCCTGACCTCCGATCGCACTGTCTGGAGGCAAGAGATACAGCGTGGTCTACATAAATTTTAAAATTTGAAGAGGCATTTCTCCAGTTCTCTACCTCATATAAACAGGCACCAGCTCCTTCCTTGAAAGCATCCCTGTTAGGAGTCAACCTTAGTGACTCTGCAGTGACAGACTCAAGCCTTCCAGCCATGAGGTTCTTGTATCTTCTCTTTGCAGTTGTCTTCCTTTGCAGTGTCCAGGCCGATGATGCCAACCAGGAGCAAGAGGAGGAAAAACAAGAAGAACCCTGGGAAGCTTTAGATGAGTTCCAGGATGAAAGCCCAGATGTTCTCAACGCTAATGATGATGATGCAGGGGACTCTGGTAATTGGGCACAACCATTATTTCAATTCCTCTACCTTTAGGGGGCAAGGGTGTGGATTTATCCCATTTTTAATAGGAGCTGCACAATTTTCCAGCCGGGCAGGGAGAGAGTGACTGACCTTGTGTTTCTCACCATTCTGGTTCATGCCTTGGTGGTCTCAACATTAGACTACTGTAATGCTGTCTATGTGGGGCTACAATGACACTGGGGGAGTGGGCAAACCAGTGGCAAATGAGCTTCAACATTAGCGAGTGCAGAGTGATGCAAAGGGCAGGTGCTAGGTTTTTTTGCGCCCTAGGTGAGGGACGGGGTGGGGGACAGGTGGGGGTGGGGGGCAGGGCATGGCAGGGGGCAGCAGATGGCAGGGGCCGGCAACGGGCACGGGGGTGGCGGGCAGACGGCGATGGGCGGCAGGGGACAGACAGTGGTGGCCAGCGGCGGGGTGGTGGTGGTGGGGCAGCAGGCTGGCCAGCACCCTCTGTCAATTTTGGCGCCCTAGGCAACTCTCTAGTTCGCCTTAATGGATGCGCCGGCCCTGGTGATGCATTTTTTTTTGGCCACAACATGCATCGCTCTGCACTTGCTAATGTTGAAGCTCATTTGCCACTGGTTTGCCCACTCCCCGAGTGTCAAGAGATCTCTCTGGAGCTCCTCACAATCTCTCTCAGTTTTTACTACCCCGTATAATTTAGTGTTGTCAGAAAATTTGGCTGCCTTGCTATTTACTCCTACTTCTAGATCATTTATGAAGAGGTTGAAAAGAAGGGGTTCCAGTACTGAATCTTGGGGGAACCCATTTTATTTCCCTCCACTTGGAGAAGTGTCCATTTAGTGCTACCTTCTGTTTCCTGTCCCAGTTCCTGTAGCCGGTTGCTGACCCAGGACAAGATCTGTCCCTTGATTCCATGACTGGCAAGTTAATTCAAGAGCCTTCGGTGTGGGACCTTGTCAAAAGCCTTCTGAAAGTCCAGATAAACAATGTCATACTGTTTTCTCACCCCTGCGATAACTCCCTTGCTCACCATCTGTTCAATGGTCTGGGCTACAGGGAAATCTTCTCCTCTTTTTTATCTGAACATCATCACATCACATCTGATTTTGGATGAGGCAACTTTTAAACAGTTGACTTGCATCTGAGCTCTTCTCCAAAATTCCTCACCAACTAGGAATCTCCTAGTCTAGACTAAAAGTACCCCTTGCCTCTCTCATTTTTGCTGGTAATTCATGGAGGAACTTTATGGAGACTGGCCATGCCTTTCCCCATTCCTGTTCAGATTGCTCAACTACTCCATTCACAATGCGGCAATTGTAATGTTGGCTTGTTTTAAACAGTAGAAAGGTGTTGTGAGTTTTACATTGTGTACATAGTTTTGTGGGAGGATCTTATGCAAGCATGAAAAGCTACCCCGGATCAAGAAAAATAACTTTAAACTGACAAAGCCCTGGAGATGTTAGGGAGGTGAAAAGAAAGGAACAAAAAGGTATCAGGACTAGAGATGGGCACAAATAATTTTTTTTGCAAAGTTCATCCAAAAATTGCTAATTTGTTGATTCATATTTGTATGAATTGATACGCCAATGAACTGATAATTTTTTTAGTGATTTTGAATTTGCTGATTCATGTGGGCTATATAATGGCCAACTGGCATGTTTTTCCAAACAAGTTGTATTTTGGGGGTTGGGCAACTTTTGGATACCTGACTTAGATGTCTGAAACCCAGTCTTCACCAAACCTGGAGGAATTATAGAGGAGAGTCATGGAAGGTTCCCCTGAAAATTTGGCGGGGGGGGACTTTCCTTATGGGGAGGGCTATTTTGGTGTGTATAACTCAGAGATCAGGAACCCAAACTTCACCAAATTGTCCAGGGTTGTAGAGGAGGCTAGTGGGAACCTTCCTTGAAACCTCTAGGTGCCTGGGAAGCCATTTTTAAATTTTACAAATCAATTCATCAATTAACAGAAAATAATCAGAAATTCATTCTTTGTGATTTGTTGATCTTGATGAATCGCACCAAATCAAAGTGAATCGCTAGTTTTCTGATCTGTCCTCATTAGAGATGGGCACGAATAAAAAAATGGCATTTCATTTGTCGTTTGTTGTTTGGGTGGTCCACTTCAGTTCATTTCCGTTTTCCACAAATTTTTGCAAAAAAATCATTTTTGTTCTCGTTCGTTTCATTACCATTTTGTTACCATTAATTTTATTTTTTTTGTGATTTTTAAAGCATTTAAAGCAGTTCAATATATTGCCGTAACGAAAACGAAACAGACGACAAAATTTCTGGTGTTTCTGTTCATTTCGTTTCATTTTAGAGACAAAATTCATTTGTCGTTTTGTTACATAACAAAACAAAAAAACAAAAATGGAAATGAAAAATTGTTCGTTCCGTGCCCATCTCTAGTCCTCGTCTCAAATCAGGAGCTCTGAACTGGTATGTTGGGCAAAGCAATCAGGATCACCGAAGGTCGAACCATGGATGAAAACAGAATCTCTATGTTCAGTGTTTCACTCTTGCAGGTAGAAGACATCATTGACTATTGATTTCCCGATGTGCATCTGTGCAACCTGGGACTCAGTTCATTTCTCTGCAAGGCAAAAACTTGTGAAGGTATAAGCAAATGTCTTAGTTGATCATATGTAACCAACTGTAAGATTTTGAAGCAGTGGATAATTCTTTATTAAGGTACAGTGAATACTGACAGATTGGAAGAGGTGGAAAAGTCCAAAATGTGCTGCATTTGTTTCCATTAAAGGTCACCAAGGTTCTGATTAAATAGTGAACAAGAGACTGTGCTGGGATGTGCCAGCTGCTCAGTAGGAAATTCAAGCTTTTAACAGATGAATAGCTATAGAAGCAAGATAAATAGAGGACTCTGATAGGGATGAAAGCACAAGGAAATTGGGGAGCAACATCTAAGGGACTCCGTTCAGAAGAGTAAATTGTTCTCAAAAGATTATATTCAAGCCTATATGATATCCTTATCAAAGATGATGAATCAAAGTCAATATAGAAGGACCGCCAGGAGATATCTTGGCTTCCCTCCAGTTCTCTACCTTATATAAACAGGCACCAGCTCCTTCCTTGAAAGCATCCCTGTTAGGAGTCAACCTTAGTGACGCTGCAGTGACAGACTCAAGCCTTCCAGCCATGAGGTTCTTGTATCTTCTCTTTGCAGTTGCCTTCCTTTGCAGCGTCCAGGCTGATGATGCCAATCAGGAGCAAGAGGAGGAAAAACAAGAAGAAGAACCCTGGGAAGCTTTAGATGAGTTCCAGGATGAAAGCTCAGATGTTCTCAGTGCTAATGATGATGATGCAGAGGTCCCAGGTAATTGGGCACAACCATTCTTTCAATCTCCTCTGCCTTTCATGGTGGGTGTTTGGGGCACGGATATCTAACAGGGGCTGTACAATTTGGTTCACCTGCTTGGGTGAGCTCTAACTCCTGGAGGATGATCTGTCTTAATATTTACATCAGAAGGCAGTCAAAGAGAATTCAGGAGTATTTTGGAATCATTAGCTCTTTCACTGAGATCAATTAGGGCTGGCTTTAGTGTTGATATGATCACTCCTATCATTACATTGCTCAGCTTCTCAGTGGGAAAAATATGCACACTCTTCACATGCTCCAAGATACTGCCAACTTTTCCATGGCAACAAAATGCTGATGTTCATGACAAGCTCTAGAAAATACAAAAACCAAAGATGCATCATCAAGGCGTCTTTG
Organism: Phrynocephalus versicolor; assembly: GCA_023846285.1. Taxonomy (NCBI): domain Eukaryota; kingdom Metazoa; phylum Chordata; class Lepidosauria; order Squamata; family Agamidae; genus Phrynocephalus; species Phrynocephalus versicolor. The sequence continues at coordinate 271,367 of JAHTLZ010000074.1, read as the reverse complement.
CAGTTGCAAACCAGTGTCTGCTTTTTCATAAGCACCATATGTTTCGCTCTATAAGATGCACCTGCCCATAAGACACACCTAGTTTTTACAGGAGCAAAACAAGAAAAAACATGTTTAGCCTAAGGTTTCATAGTGAGGGAATCCTGGCTGCAAAAGGGGAGGGCAAAGGCTCCATGGAGGAGTCCTCTTGCAAACAAGGTGATTTTTGACTGGGGAATCCTGGCTGCAGAAGGGAAGGGGTGGGGAGAGGCTCCCCGGGGGAAGCCTCTTTACAATCAAAGTGATTGGAAGTGGGGAATCCTGGCTGCAGAAGGGGAGGGTTGCAAATGTGGTCATTTGGGACTGGGGAATCCAGGCTGCAAAAGGAGAGGGCAGAGGCCCCATGGAGGAAACCTTTTTGCAAACGAGGTGATTTTTGACTGGGGAATCCTGGCTGCCGAAGGGGACAGGAGAGGCTCTGTTCAGGTAACTTCTCTCTGAATGAAAATCCGTGATATATATGTAGCGTGGACTACTGTATTTGCCCTGCAAGATATGCAGATATTTCCCCTTACTTTTGATGGGGGAAAGTGCATCTTATCGAGTGAAAACAACAACAATGGTAAACACTAAGCAGAACACTTTTAGTATTACTTATTGGATCTGGAGGTCCCTGTTCTTTAATTGTCATCCCAACCCATTAGTCTTCCTACCTAGGCTACTTTTTAATGTGACTGAAGCCATGGGTCGATTTATCTTTCACAACTAGAGATGGGCACAAAACGAACAATTTTTTGTTTCCATTTTCATTTTTTCGTTTCATTATGTAATGAAATGACAAATAAATTTTGTCTCTAAAATGAAACGAAACGAACAGAAACACCATAAATTTTGTCGTCTGTTTTGTTTTCGTTACAGCAATACATTGAACTGCTTTAAATGCTAAAAAAATCACAAAAAATGAGATAAATGGTAACAAAACGGTAACAAAATGAACAAAAATGAAAATGAATTTTTTGCAGAAATTTGTGAAAAACGGAAACAAACCGAAACGGACCCCGTAAACGACAAACGACAAACGAAACACCATTTTTTTAAAATTCGTGCCCATCTCTATTCACAACATTTCATGATCCATTTTCCAGGTAGTGGTGGGACCATACCTAGTAGCAGGAAATCCCCAAAAGGAGTTTCTCTGAAAGAAATAATCCTTTTTGTGTCGTGCACTGGCCTTTGGATTGATGATTCAGTTAGGGAATTGGGAGAGAGGAAAGGAAGCATGAACTTTAAGCCCCACGCTTTAAAAAAGAAGAAGAAGAATTGTGGCTTTACATCCATGAGAGAAGAAATGAGAGTGTTTTATCCAATGATGGCCACTGAGGAGATACCAAAGTCTGCTTATTTCACAAAGAGGGAATCTTTGTCCTTCGACAAGTGTTCTAAAAATTGTTCCACTGTCTCTTAATTGTGGTCCTTGGTGTGCAAGAAAGATTATGCCTTCAAGTCCATGTGAAAAGAAATGAGAGAGATTTGTCTACAACCACTGAAGTGACACCTACTGTATGTGTGCCTTGTTCAGAAAGAGGGAATCCTAGTTAATTTGACACGTTTTTAAAAATGTTTTCCACTGTCTCATAGACTTTCACGTACTTCTTTACTGTGCTAATAGTGACTATCATTCTGCATACAGAAAACATTCAGTTTCATTCTGGCTTTGAAAGATGTGATATGAGGAAGGGCACATGCCACTTTGGATTTTGTCCTCGAAGAACCAGAACCATTGGAAGCTGCAACTATTTCTATCGCTGCTGCAGATTGTGAGTTTTTGCTGTTTTCCTTGCAAAATTGCATTCTGCTTTTTTGTAGGTGCCTCTGACAGATTAAAAATGGGGGTATGTCTGGCTAGAATCACAGAATCATAGAGTTGGAAGAGACCTCAAGGGACATCTAATCCACCCCTTGCCATACAGGAACCCCCGTCACAGTACTGTATTTCCGAAAAATGGCCATACAGCCTCTTCTTAAAAACCTCTAAAGGAGACTCCACCACCTTCCGTGGCAGCATATACCACTGCCAAACAGCTCTGTCAGGAAGTTCTTCCTAATGTTCAAATTGAATCTCTTTTCCTGTAAGTTGAAACCATTGCCCCAACTCCTAGTCTCTGAAGCCATGGAAAACAAGCCTGTTCCCTCTTCAATATGACATCCTTTCAAATATTTAAACACAACGATCATATCCCTTCTCTGCCTTCTTTTTGAAAGGCTAAACATTCCCAGCTCCCTAAGCCGCTCCTCGTAAGACATTTCTTCCAGACCTTCAACCACCCTGGTTGCCCTCCTCTGGACCCATTCAAGGTTGTCAACATCCTTTTTAAATTGAGGTACACAGAACTGGATGCAGTACTCCAGGTGGGGTCTGACCAGAGCAGAATAGAGTGGTACTATCACTTCCCTTGATCTAGACACTATGCTTCTGTTGATGCAACCTAGAATCGCATTGGCTTTCCTGGCTGCCACATCACACTACTGAGTCATGTTCAGCAGTCCTGCACCAATCCTCCAAACCCATTCATTTTGCAGTCTTTGTTCCTCCCAAACCCTTCTTAAATCAACGTATAAACAGTACGTGAATACATTTTAAAATAATGCACTCTTTTTCTCTTTAATTTAACAGAAATATAAAATGAGAGGAAGCTTATACATCATTATTTCCATCATACAACAAAGAGGAAACTCTCTTAATCTGGAATCTGAAGGATATGACACATCTTGAATGTAGAATTTTTAGAACTACCTGTTTCTTTATTTCTTCACAATTTTAATCATCTCCAATAAAAACATAAACATGCTATGCAGAAATCTTTCAGAATCTGTGATTTGTTTCTCCTTCCTTTAAAATAAATATTGTCAACCTCATTTCATCATTATTGTCCCTGTCATCTATGATGCAAAAAGCCAGGAAATGACCCAATGTTGCTGCATTATATCAAGCCTGCAATTGCCAGCAAGAAAAGGGTGCTCAAGATTTACATAGCAAAAGGCAGCATAAATATTTTCAGCAGTCAAGATGGTCTGCAGGATACTGTCTTGTGCTGATTCCTAGAGATGGGAGCAAACTGCCAAAATTGCAGTTTTGTCATGGTTTGTGGTTCATTGTGCTTGACAAATCACAAACTATGATCCTTCCATTCATGTTCGGATGACCTGAAAAATCCTAGGCCCAGTTTCCCACAGGGCTTAAGGCAAATTGGGTCACCTTTTGAAGGCATGTCAATGGGGACTCCTTTTTGCCCTAAGTGAAGCCATGCCACCATCTTGGAGAAGGGCAGCCTAGATTCCCTTAGGCCCTGTAGGAAACTGGATGGCCATCTTTTCCAAGATGGTAGCTGTGGCGGCAACGATAGCCCAGACAAAGTTAGGGAGGCAATGGGGAGTTCCTTTAGAATGGGCCAGGGGAGCACTCCCCCCCCCACAAGACTGGCTCTAAATATGACAAATATGAAGGGATGGATACTCATGCAACAATATGATTAATTTTATTCGTCCTCATTTCTACTCACTATCATGCACAATGTAACACCATAAAATGAAAAATATATATAAAATCATCAAGGGCAGATTACATTTTTCATCGGTTTTACTACTTCGCAGCCAAACACAAAGCAATTGTCAGGGCTGTTTTTCCACAAGTGTGAATGAAACAAACCATTCCCCACAGCTGTGTAATCCCTTGCAAATCCATCAGAGCAGACCTCTTGTTAAATGAGATGCTAATAGTGTCCATATCACCTAAAAAGATCCTTTTGTTGGATTGCAATGTGCATAAATAGAAACTTCAAAGTGTGACTTCTCTGACGGACTTTGCTATGAAGGTGAACAATGTTCAACAAAACTGCCTTGCAATATCTTCAGAGCATGTCTCTGTGTCATCATATTTGATGGGAGAATGTTACTACACCTTGAATTACCCAAAGAAGCTCTTATGGGTTGCCCATTGAGACCATGATGGAGGTATCAGCATTGGCTGCCTTTCCTTCCTGAATGATCACAACCGTTTTGACAGAAACACTTCATGTGTCCACTCAGCTTCAGATCAAGTCTTGCCTGAAAAACATCTAGTCTGCTTCATTGTTTTTCAGTAGAAATGGTAACAAACTGGTTAGTCCTAGTTTGTGCTGATTCATAAAATTCATAAAAGCAGCAACACAGCTGATTCTGCTCCCCTCCCCATCTCCTCAGCCAATCACCCACTCAGCAGTTTGCTGGCTTTTCAACCTCCTGCTATCCAATCCTTTTTTCCCTTGTTCCAATTTTAATTTGATTAATTTATTTTATATTGTTGGTCACTTATCTCAATTATATTTACTTGTTTATTCTACTTAAATTTAAATTTGATATATACTGGTAATTGTCCAGCTGTCTATGCCTTTGTTCTTTTCATTGCATTTTATACTTAAGGAGACTATTTAAGGCCCATCACTTAATAATGAATGGAAATGAATAACAGCGAAGTAGTGATGGACAGAGGAAGATATAGCGTTGGCAAACTAGTTGTCAAATACAGAAGAATGTGAGACTGTTGCTTGAAGGTTGTTCCTTGTTCTAATTCTTCTGCTTGGCCAACCTGCTACTCTGGCCCCAATGTTGTTCAATGGCAGATCTATCCTAAACAATTCCAGTTTACCCAGGATTTAATCCTGGATAAAGGTTGCAGATCTGGCTTTCATTTCTGAATGTTGGTTTGTTGATGACAGTGCTGTGGCCCTTTCATTAAACTGTCCACCTAGCTTCTCCATCCAACATGAAGGTAGACTGGAAAGGGGTTGCATAGTTGCCATTATTTATAAAAACACCTTGTAGGTTCTTTGACCTTCATAACCCTCCACATTTCAATGGGAATCAGGGAAGGATTCGGAATTGTGCTGATTTACCAAGCTCCTCAAGACGCAGCACTCTTCTTTTCAAAGCTGGTGGGCTTTGGGTCTCAGCAAGTCGCATTGAGGAGAGGTGAGAATGTGTGTATGTGAGCCGTGACATGTCTTTGGAAGGACTGGGTCAATAAAAATTCCTCCCTCCCTCCCTCATTTTACTCCAAAGACAGCCCAGGAACATCCAAGCTCCAAGCCTGAACTAAACTGCCTGGCTTTCTCCATCTTGCCATGGACTCAACACCTAAGAAGTAATTCCTGGCAAATCCATCTTTTGCCATGTTGTTACCTATTGGTACTGCTCTGAGGAAGGGGGCTTGCCCCCGAAATATTAACAATGTTTTGTTATTTTTATAGTAGCCTAAAGGTATCACCTGTTCCACTTTTTTGTATTTGTCTTTTGTGATGGATACAACGGCTCCTTGAATTGTTTTGCTTCAACTGGAAATACATAAGTAACCATTACGCTGTTAGAACCATTATGCTGTTATAATAAAGTATTATAACTTATGTTGCAAATAAAACTATTGCTGGGTTTCCATTATTGGTCTTAAAGAAAGTCCAGGGATAGAAAAAAGGAAGGGTTTTCAATTGAATGATTACACAATTTTCCAGTGAAGTAAAAAAAGAGGGAGCTGTGTGGCCATTACAAGATACAAATGCAAGACTAGGCTATACGTCAGTGGTGGCAAAGCTTCGGACTTCCAGATGTTTTGGGCACAAGTCCCACAAGTCCTTTGTCACTGGAAATCCTGGGTCGGAATTCTGGGAATTGTGGTCCAAAACATCTGGAGGGCTGAAGGTTCGCAGCCACCACTACCTATATAGGCCGCTAATTTAAAAAACATAAAGAAATCACTGCAAGCTTTCATGAAAGCTTACAGTTTTCCAACACAGCCTAAACACATGGGAACATCTGGACAAGTATTTCTTTTCTCACTCTTTTGCTACACACATGACTAAATAATGCTTTTTTGGTTCCTTTTTGCATCCACACTTTTGTCTCTTGATCCTCTGCTTTCCTAACATCATCCCTGCAATTCTTTCCTCTTCTTGTAGCCTGGCCTTCTTTCAATTCCAATGTGTGTCCACTAAACCATGAGGCTCCTTGTGATGCATGGATCATCATAATCATCATCATCATTATCATCATTATCATCTTCGTCATCGTTTTTTTCATCATCTTCCATTCTGCCATTCTGCCATTCTGCCATTCTGTCTTCTTCTTCTTCTTCTTCTTCTTCTTCTTCTTCTTCTTCTTCTTC
>JAHTLZ010000074.1:237221-259632 GCA_023846285.1 Phrynocephalus versicolor | reverse complement strand
TACTTACTTACTTACTTACTTACTTACTTACTTACTTACTTACTTACTTACTTACTTACTTACTTACTTACTTACTAGAGTTTTGTACTGCCCAACTGACAGGGAGGTTGCTCTGGGCAATTAACAACAATTGATCAAAATACAAAACCTATGCAATCCTATAGATTCATATAAAAACCACACAATAGGTAGACCATCATTCAGGGAAAGCTTGCCTGAAGAGAAAGGTCTTTGCCTGCTTCCGGAAATACAACAGAAATGAGGCAGTTGCAGGCGTGCAGGGAGCGATCTTTAAAGGGCTCTTGGGCACAGGGACAAGCCCTTGTCCCCACACCCGGGAGTCCTTTCCAAAGATCTCTCTCTGCGTGCCCTCCCTCCCCTGGGGCAGCAGGCACGCAGGGAGCAACCTTTACAGGGCTATCGGCCAGGGGACAGGCCCTTGTCCCCGCAGCCAGGAGTCCTTTCCAAAGATTGCTTCCAAAGATTGCTCCCCGTGCGCTCACCCTCCCCTGGGAAGCAGTGGTGGTGCACCCCCCTGACCTGCATCCACATATCACGGATTTTCAGTCATCGTGGGTCGGGTGGGTCCCTAACCCCACGATAGGCAGGGGGTTACTCTATCCCATTCTTAGGAAAAGTTCTAAAGCAAGTTGTGGCCTCACAGCTCCAGAGGTTTCTTGATGATACAAACTACCTGGATCCATTTCAATCTGGCTTCAGTCCTGGCTGTGGGACTGAGATGGCACTGGTTGCATTGGTAGATGACTTACACAGGGGAATGAATAAGGGATCTGTGTCCCTTCTGGTTTTACCTAAACCTCTCAGCTGTTTTTGATACTATACACTATGGCATTCTCTTGACTCAACTCTCTGAAATGGGAATTGGGGTACTGCATTAAAGTGGCTCTGGTTCTTCCTGCAGGAAAGAATGCAGAAAGTGGTGTTAGGTCATTCATGTTCGACATCATGGACACTGCCCTGTGGAGTTCCCCAGAGTTCTGTTCTGCCTCCTATAACATCTGTATGAAACCATTGGGGGAGATTATCAGGTCTTTTGGAGTTAAGTGCCACCAGTATGCCGATGATACCCAGCTCTACCTCTCGTCACCTCCGGATTCTAAGAGAGCTACTATCACAACTTTACATGAGTGTTTAGCTGCAGTAATGAACTGGATGAGGATGAACAAAATGAAACTAAACCCAGACAAGACAGAGGTGCTCCTGGTCAGTTGAAAGGGAGAACAAGGGATAGGGATGCAACCTGTAATGGATGGGGTCATTCTTCAATTGAAAAACAGGTACGCAGCTTGGGGGTGCTCTTGGACTCTTCCTTGAACTTGGATGCCCAGGTCACGGTTGTGGCCAGGAGCGCATTTGCACATTTAAGGCTAATATGCAAGTTACACCTGTTTCTTGAGAAACCAGCTCTGTGCACAGTGATACATGCCTTAGTGACATCCCGGCTAGACTACTGTAATGTGTTCTATGTGGGGCCACCGATGAAAAGCCTCAGGAATCTTCAACAAGTCCAAAATGCAGCAGCCAGACTTCTGACTTGGGCAGGGTACAGAGATCACATTACATCCCCATTAAAGCAGCTCCACTGGTTGCAAATCAGGTATTGGGCACAATTCAAGGAGCTGACCTTGATCTACAAAGTACTGTGTGGCCTGGGTCCTGGCTACCTCAAAGATTGAATCTCACAGTATGAATGGACTTGGGTGTTAAGATCATCAGGAGAGGTCCTTCTCTCCATCCTGCCACCCTCACAGGTATGTCTTTTGGGAACCAATGAAAGGGCCTTCTTAGCTTCTGTGTCCAGACTCTGGAACTCTCTCCCACTAGAGGCCAGGACTGCCTCATATCTGCTGTCTTTCTGGAAACAGGCAACAACCTTTCTTTCAGGCAAGCTTTCCCTGAATGATGGACTATATATTATGTGTCTTTTATATAAATGTACAGGGTCACGTAGACTTTATGTTTATAACTACTTATAACCTTATGGGTTTACATTGACAATACTATATTTTGAATGTTAGTTTCCATCACTCATAATTTGACATGGAACTTTCCTCCCGTTTAACTACTTGCGTTCTCTTGTAGCTTTAATGTAATGTTGTCTATTAATGCTGTAAGATGTCCCTCAATTCCCTGTTCTCTACTTGAAGATGTCTTAATTGTAATGGACTGTATATTGTCCCTCATTATTTTAAGCTGCATTGGTCCTTTTTTCCAAGGAGAAAGGCAGGGTAAAAGTACTCTAAAATAAAATAAAATAAATCAAGATTACGCAATGTGATAATAACACTCAATACTGCTCTATTGAGGTGTTTGGAATACAGTGTCCAGTTCTGTTCCCCACAATGCAAACAAGACAAAGGCTGCTTTCAAACAACCCCTAAAATCTGCTGCAAAATACTTGCAGATCTGGACCATAAGTTGTCCCCACCACCCCTTTAACAGACAGGAATCCCTAGAGGGCTGCTCCAACAGCAGACGGAGGTAAGCCGAAGTGAGCCTGGATTTTTTTCTCCCTTTTTTTCTCCCCCCCCCACTGCAGACAAAAGCAACAGAGTGTGGAAGGGTGGGAACTAGAGATGGGCACGACTAGGGAAAATGACGTTTTCGAGTTGTCGTGTGTCGGAGGCAGCCCGTTTCGGCTCATTTCCGTTTTTCGTGAAAATTCGCAAAAATTAGTCGGTTCATTTTTTCATTTTTTGTTGTCGTTAGTACTGGTTTTTTTGGGGGGTAGCGGGCTCCTGGAGGCACCTCTGTGGGGTGGGTGCCTCCTCTGGCCCGCTAGGAAGGGAAAGCGGGCTCCTGGAGGCACCCGTGGGTGCCTCCTATCCTCACCCACTAGGAAGGGGAAGCAGGCTCCAAGAGACCCCTCAACATGGGGGTCTCCCCTCCTCACCTGCTGCTGCAAAATGGCATGCATAGCCATATGGATATGCATACCAGTTGCAGGCTATGAGACCAGTAAGAGTGATAGCGTCATGCCTTCCCTGCACAAGGCTCTCGTACCCGCTATGTCTCACAAAGAAGGGAATCGTACTTGTGTGTAGTGCAATGCAAGTAGATCTGGCTTAGGGTTAAGGTGGGTTAGTGCAAGGGCTAGGGTTAGGCTAGTGACGGGTAAGGTTACGGTGGGCTAGTGGGTTGCACCTCCAAAAATTTGCATGGTCCACTCCCACATGACCACTCGGCCAGCCCATCATTGCGCCGGTGTAAAAAAAATAAAATAAAATAAAATCAATGGAGGACAGAGGAGGAGAGGAGAGACATTTTGTTGCAAGAAAAAACCCACTGCTACTGTAAAAAATCTGGCAGTTTATAAATTTTTGCGTGTTTCTGTTGTGCTTGTGTGTTTTTGGACCACGATTTCAAAAACAATATTGCGTTCGCCGCCCCATTTTGGATCCCCCCGCCTGCACCGCATGGCATTGGCGACTCGAATCCGGCTGCCCAGGACAGGAGACAGGGGGGAGGCGGGACCCCCCCTCCAGAAACCACCCCTCCGGTAGGTGCCCTGTGCCCTTAGTCAGGCAGGCATTTTTCTGCCTGCTTTTTGGCCCGGGAATGGGTGGGGGGAGAGTTTAAAACTTTTTTCCTGTGCCGTCCGTGCCGCTTGTTTGCGCTTTAATTGCGGCGGCTGGCGGCGAGACTGGGCTTGTTGCTTGGCTGCGAGCCTGTGGCGAGTCCCACCAGAGCAGCCCAGGACGGAGGAGGGGGGGAGGCCGGGACCCCCCTCCAGAAACCACCCCTCCGGTAGGTGCCCTGTGCCCTTAGTCAGGCAGGCATTTTTCCGCCTGCTTTTTGGCCTGGGAATGGGTGGGGGGAGAGTTTAAAACTTTTTTCCTGTGCCGTCCGTGCCACTTGCTTGCGCTTTAATTGCGGCGGCCGGCGGCGAGACTGGGCTTGTTGCTGGCTGCGAGCCTGTGGTGAGTCCCACCAGAGGAGCCCAGGACGGGGGGTGGGGGGGGAGACGGGGACCTCCAGAAACCACCCCTCTGGTAGGTGCCCGGAGGCACGGCAGGCATTTTTCCGCCTGCTTTTTGGCCAGGAACCGTTTTTTTTTTTAACTTTTAAAAACTTTTTTTCTGTGCCCCGTGGCATCATGCGATCGCGCGATGCAAGTAACGTGCACAACAAATCAGACCAAAATTGTTCGTTCGTCGGTTTGAGCTCTAAGTCTGGTGGAGTAATTCCCGTTACCGTTTCCGTAGAGTAACGGAACCGAGTAACAGAAACGGAAACGGGAATACCACTAAGTCGTGCCCATCTCTAGTGGGAACACAGGAAGAGGAACAAAATCCACATGATATCTGGCTGGGGGATCCGAATTTAAGTTACCAGTGGATCTTAGGGGTTGTTTGAAAGCAGTCAAAGAGACCCCAAAAAAGTACAGAGAAAAGCAACAAAGATTATAAGGGGACTGGAGGTTAAATCGTATGAAGAACGACTAAAAGATCTAGGCATGTTTAGTCTGATGAACAGAAAATGGAGGGGAGACATGATAGTGGTCTTCCAATACCTGAAGGACCACCACAAGGAAGAGAGCACTGATTTATTCTCGGTTGTACCTGAGGGTATGACAGACCCATGAGTTTGTGTGCAGTTTAGGAGCAGAGATGGGGCCTATGATGGGATAGTGGTTTGCGGGCAATCCTGTAGAAAAATCAGGTAGTTCAGTGTGGATCCATGCCTTGGATGCCAGCTTTTGCGCCACTGTGGAGCTATGTGCTGATGGACCTACAGTTTTGGTGTTTAATCTGTGGGCAGAGATGAGGCCTATGATGTGACAGTAGTTTTAGTATGATTCAGTGTTAAAATCATATGAAATCAAATTGATCCATGTGTTGGATCCATGTTTTGGCACCACTCTGGGACCATGCACTGATGGACCTCTGACTTTTGGTGTGCACTTTGTATGCAGAGATGGGGCCTAGGATGGGAGAGTGGTTTAGAGGTGATCCTGGATAAAAATGAGTTTGATCCTTGAAGTTCCGTGGCTTGGATACATGTTTTTGCACCACTGCACAGCCATGTCCTAGAGAACCCATGATTATTATTGTGTAGTGTTTGGACATGAATCAGTGTAGAAATCAAGTGGATCCATGCCCTGTATCCATGTTTTTGCACCACTGCACTACCTTTATAGGCCACTCATTTAAAAACAAAACAAAACAAATCATTGCAAGCTTTTTGTTGAATGGCCCACCAACGCAGCCTCAACACATGGGCATGAATCTGCACAACTATGGATTTGAGCCATAGGTAGTTGGCCAAGCAAGGCGGATCAACACCTATAAGAAACTCGGAATTATTTCAGTGCCATATCTTGTTAATGTCCTGTGCAGAACTTCCTTAGTCCTGGACAGTGTGTTCTGCTGAAATGAAAACCTTGCACACCATGAGCTCTCAACACTGCAGTGATCTTGAACATGCAGTTCCAGGATTATTGGTCTGTAGGGCTTATGTTCCCATATCCCAAAATGCCCTATAAAAAGGTCAGGAAGTGTGCTCTTCTGCTCTCCAGCTGGAGCTTGACATCAAGGTTAAATAATGGAGCTGGGCTGGCTGTTCATTGTTGTCCTTTCAGGGATGATCTTGCTCTCTGATGGTAAGGCAGACATCACCCATACAGGCATTGCACACCATTAAATGAAAATAATGTCAAATGAGAAGATTGATTTGCTGTTCTGGAGTATAGCTCCTGCCATCTCTTATCAAGGACTGCTCTGGATGGGGCTGATGGGGTGGTAGGGATCTGGAGAGAGACCCGTCCCCTCCCCTCCGTCCTCTCTCAGTCTGCCACATTTCTTTCTCCCACTTGTCTTTTAGATGCCTCCGCTCTTTAACGTAAACCCTCCCCTTGAAGTTGGACCTCAGCTTCAGTTTGGACTCTCAGTTACAGCCCAATGGCTCAGGTTTAGGATTCGGATCTGTTAAGATTCTTAGTCATCCAGGTGAGTTTTTCTGGAGTTTGAGTCATGGCAACTGGACTCAAGAAAATAAGTCCAGTTGCCATGACTCAACATCCACGTAAATATCCATAACTTTTTAAACCTTCAGCTAGTTTTCAACTTTTTCCTGCTTTCAATAGAATTATCTCTTAGAGTGCATTTCTTTTTATAGAATTTCATTGCACTAAAATGCCACTTGTAAGAGACTCAGACTCCATCTCTAATGTATCTGTCAGTTTCCTGAAAATCATGATTGCATTTATAATTACCATTACTCTATTACAGACAAACCAAAGAATAAATTTTATCATGAATGACTCAGGCGATGCGACCCCAGGTCATGGCCAATCCGTGCCTGTCTTTCCCTCTTGCCTGGTGGCCTACAGGCTGAATCAGCTGGACCACAGGCTGATATACAATTTTTAAAATTATTTTTAGAAGTCCCTTTTTAAAAGTTTTATTTTTTACAGCTGAGAGGTGCTACCTTCCCACACCTCGTTTTTTTCTTTCCCTCCCACACGGTGACCCATGGGCCGAACTGGCTGGCCCACAGGCTGGACTAGCTGACTCGCAGGTAGGAGAGATGATTTTATGTTATTTTATTTAATAATTATATATGGCCAGACTTTAAAATGTGGGCCAGCCAGTTTGGCCCATGGGCCATGAAAAATGAAAGGGAATGAACAGAAATTTCCATTTTGTTTCATATCATTTTTCTTTGATGGTTCCCTTTGTATATTTGCTTCATTCCCAGACAAAATGAATAATGAATAAAAACATGAATTAAAAATTCATTTTGTGCCCATCTCTATTCATAATGTTTATGAGGTAAGGAACGCCTGTTTGTGGGTGACATTTAAATGCTGGTTTTAACCTATAAAACCCAAATTGTTTGGGTGCAAGCTCTCTCAAGGGAAACATCTCCCTTTATGAGCCTTATCTAATTTTAACATGGAAGTTGAGTCATGGTTAGTGGACTTCTGTTCCTGAGAGAGCAAAACTAGGGATGGACAGGAAACGAAAAATGAAATGCTGTTTCATCCTTTTGTTACATAACAAAACAAAATGAAATAAAACAATGAAGCAGCATTTCGTTATTGACAAAATGAAACTGTTGTTTATCCATTGATATGAACCATATGAACCTGGTACCTCTACCGCAACATCAGGAAGATGAACAACAGTTGAAGCCCACCAGCTCACTTCTCTCTCTTTCTCTCTCTCTCTCTCTCCCCCTCTCCCTCTCCCTCCCTTTTCTGCCTTCTTTTTCTCTCCTCCCTTTTTTTCTTCTTTCCCTTATCCCCTTTTAATTCCCCCCTTCTTTTTTATTTTCTAGGGGGGTGGGGGAGAGAGGGCGGTTGGAAGGAGGATATGATAATTTTCTGGGAAAAATTGATACACAGTATTATGATAACTAAAGAGCTTGCGGGATCTTGGCCGGTCATTGTCCGTGGACGGATCTCCTCCCTCCCATCCCTTGGAGGCACATGCTAAAGAGTATGATAGCTAGTGGGGTGGGAGAAAAGAACATAGTTTTAGGGTGGAGGTTTTGGTTTATTTTAGTTGTTTCTTTATTAACTGTTGGTGTTATTTTTTTTTTATGCACAACGGGACCATTCCAGAACATTAAAAGAAAAAAATTAAGTTATGGGAAAGTTCATAAAATTAGCAACATTGAATGTAAAGGGTTTGGGGTCAATTTTGAAGAGGAAGAGAATTGAAGTGATGATTAAAAGGCATAAAATTGATATCACCTTTTTGCAAGAGACTCATCAAATAAGAGATGGTTTCAATGAATTAAAAATTCCAAATATCGATATATATGAAAAAAGTTTTGGTACATCTAAAGCAAGAGGGGTTGCCATCTTAATCTCAAGGAATTGTGAATGTATTGTTGAAAATGTGGTGAAAGATTCAGAAGGCAGATATATAATATTGCAAGTTGTAATGGGTAAAGAACAATATACTTTGGTAAATGTATATGCACCAAATGCTAATCAAAGCCGTTTTTACAATGTCCTTTGGGATCAGATCGAAACTGTTAAAAGGGGGTATTTAATAATGGCTGGAGATTTTAATATGGTGTTAGATAAAATCAAAGATAAATTAGTCTGTAAGAAGGAAGACTGGAGGGTTAGACACACAACACTAGCAAAGTTTATAAATACCACAGGATTGAAGGATGTTTGGAGAGAAATGAAAGGAGATGAAAGAAAATATACTTTCTACTCACCAGTTCACAAGAGCTATTCTAGGATAGATTTTGTGTTTGTTTCACAAAGTCTAATACCTACAGTAAACAACACTGAGATCGAGATTACAAAAACATCTGATCACGCTATAGTGTCAATCGATATAGCAATAAACAAAAATTATAGAGAAGCTAAAAGATGGAGAATGAATCCAAAATATTTCAATACCCAGAAGTGCTGGAAAGACTTAAAAAGGATTGGTTGGAAACTTGGGACATAAATGAAAAGGCAGGTAGAAAAATGGCAATTATATGGGACACCTTGAAAGCTGTAGCTAGGGGCTTCATCATAAGAGAAAACTTTATAATAAAAAAAGGAAGAGCTCAATAAAAGAAATTTAGAAAATTTAATAGTAGATTTAGAATCCCATTTTTTTTTCTAATAACAATAAGAAGATATTGAGGCAGAATGAAGCAAAAAGAAAAAGAAGAAGAAGAAGAACTAGATGATTTAGAACTACAACAAATAGAAAGAAATTTACTTTATTTAAAAAGAAATTTCTTTGAATACAGCAATAAAAATTCAAAACTTTTGGCCAGATTAGCCCAGAAAACAGGAGATAAGAACACGATAGGGAATATAAAAGATTCCTCAGGCAAGATGTGTATACAAATGAAAGACAAATTAAAAGCTATACAAGAGTTTTACCAGTCTCTATACACAGCAAAAAACAAGTCCAAGGAAGACATAGAAAAATATATTACTAAAAATTTAAAGAGGGTTTTGGAAGAGGAAGATATGCTGGAAATGGAGAAACCTATGACAGATCAAGAGATAGGTGAGGTAATAGATAAATTAAAGAATAATAAAACGCCCGGAGTGGATGGTCAGGGACCTGAATTTTATAAACTTTTTAAAGCAGCATTAATACCTAAACTAAAAAAGTTATACAATAAAATATTGGAGGGAGAACAAGTCCCGAGATCCTGGACCCACTCCTTAACCATTTTAATACCTAAACCTAATAAAAACTTAATGGACATTGGGTCATATAGACCAATATCCCTATTAAACCAAGATGCCAAGATTTTTACTGCAATCCTGGCTAAAAGAATGAATAAATTTGTAGCTAAATATATTAAAGATGATCAATGTGGTTTTATCAAAGGAAGACAAAGTATTACTAAAAGCAGGCATGTTATCTTTAGATCTTTTTAAAGCTTTTGATTGTGTTCAATGGTCCACATTAAAAATTCTGCTAGAAAAATTGGGATTTGGGAATTTTTTTAGGAGTAATAAATCAATTATACTCAGAGGGTACTTCCTCAATAATAGTTAATGACAGAATGACTGAACAAATTACCCTAGGCCGGGGAACTAGACAAGGATGTCCTCTTTCTCCAGTTCTCTTTTATATCGTTATAGAACTCCTGGCAAATGTTATAAGGGATGATGAATCCATTAAAGGTATAGGGAAAGATGGGGCAACTAAAATCAGTTTATTTGTGGATGATGCTCTATTCTAGACCCTATAGAGAGTATCCAAAGAGTAAAAACTCATCTAGAAGAATTTGGAGAAATAACCGGATTATGTGTAAACTGGCAAAAATCAGAAAGTTTATTGTTTAATTACGGAAGAGAAGACCTTAAGATAATTGAAAAATTTGGACTTAAACCCGGAAAAAGTATTAAATATCTAGGATTAGAATTCAATAAAGAGTTTACTAAAACCAAAGAAAAAATATTTCAAAATTAAAAGAAGAGATGAAAAATAAATTACTAACTTACTCTAAACTGCATTTATCGTGTTTTGGTTGAATAGCATTGGTAAAAATGAAAATACTTCCCAATATCAATTTTATTTTTGAAATGCTACCTGTACAGTTTCTAGAAAAGGAACTTAAAATTCTCCAAGACATGATAAATAGGTACTGCAATGCGGGAGAAAAACCAAGAATAAATAAAAGTTTGTGGTACAGATCCCCAAAAGAAGGAAGAATAGGTATACCCAATATAAGAAATTATTATATAGCCAATCAAATTAGTTGTTTGGGGGAAATTTTATTCAAACCGGAGAAGTTAATATGGTGGGAGCAAGAGTCATTGGATATAAAGGGGGAAATAAATAAATTTCTATTTACTGACTTTAAAAACAAAGTAAAGATTGACATTCCCCTTCTGAATGGTTTAATGACCACATGGAGAACATATAGAAAAATTTTGTCACCGAAGGGCTCCCCACTAGGTTTAGTTACAGACCTGGAAAATTTTCCTACAAATTTGACACATTATTTAGAGTTATTTAAAGCTAAGAAAATAGCTAGATTAAAAGATTGGATGTCCAAAATTAGATCAACTCACGATATAAAAAATATCCTGCAATCTAGCGACCTAACATGGTTAAATTACGTTCAGTTAGGAAAATGGACAAAGGACTGGGTCAGAAGAAACAGTCAAATTAGAGAGTGTACAAAATTTGAACAGTTCTTACTATCGCTGAAATCTGATCAGGAGAATATAGAGAAAAGAATAATACATAAAATATATAAAATATTAGGGGATTCATTGGAAATGAAGGAGTTAGATTCTCTGAGAGAGGTCTGGAATCAAGATCTTAATGTAGAGATAAAGAAAGAAGACTGGGTGAAAATTTGGAATATGAGAATCTTGAGATCATTATCGGTCAGGATAAAAGAAAATTATTTTAAACTGGTTTCTAGATGGTATTTAACACCAATTAGACTGAATAGAATGAATCCTGATTACTCTAAGATATGCTGGAAATGTGGAAAAAAAGCTTGGTACATATATGCATCTTTGATGGGAATGTGAAATAGCTCAAAAGTTTTGGAAAAAGGTTTTTTTAGAGCTAAGTAACATGATTAAGTTAGATATAGACTGTAATCCAGAGATAGCATTATTATCATTGTTAACTAGTAAAGATTATGATGTTACAACAAAGGAGCTAATAGCAAATCTTATGACAGCTGCCAGATTAATTATAGCAAGAAATTGGAAGTCAAAACTAGAACTTAAGATGGAAGATTGGTACAACGAACTTTGGGATATAGCTATAAACGATAAATTGTCTTGTAGTCTAAAAGTTAAACAAGGAGAAATGAAAAAAGATGTTTTTTATGATATCTGAGGAAAATTTATAGACTATGTATTAGTTGAAGGGAAGGGGAAAGAGCCAACGAATACTTCACGACAATTCTGGAGAAGAGGACTTTAAGAAGATTACTAGAACAACAGAAGACAGAGTAACAAAGAAGAACTCATGGATGGTCCTGGGGGGGGGTAGACTTGTATTGTTAATTGTTACTTGTTATTTTGTTTCCATTTTGTTTGTATGTAGTTTAAAATTTAATAAAAAGTATTTAAAAAAAGATATGAACCATTTTGTTCCATCGTTAACAGGCTCCTGCCAAGCTCTTAATGGCTGTGCCCCTTTAAACCTGGCCCATTCCAAACCAGGGGGTAGACATGGGCACGAAATGAACAAAATTTCATTTCCATTTCTGTTTTTTCGTTTTGTTGCGTAACGAAATGACAAACGAATTTTGTCTCTAAAATGAAACGAAACGAACAGAAACACCGGAAATTTTGTTACGCGTTTTGTTTCCGTTACTGCAATATGAGTGAATGGCTTAAAATCCTTTAAAAAATCACAAAAAAATGAAATAAATGGTAACGAAATGGTAATGAAACGAACGAAAACGAATACGAATTTTTGCAAAAATTCACAAAAAAACGGAAACGAACCGAAATGGACCCTCCAAATGACAAACGACAAATGAAATGCCATTTTTTTAATTCGTGCCCATCTCTACCAGGGGGACCCTCTGGTGCTGACTAGGCCAGGTTTAAAGGGGTCTAGCCATTGACAGCTTGGCAGGATCCCTCCAAAAATGCTCAGGAGGGCAGCATGATTGCCAGAACTTCCCTCCCAACCATTTTCTAAGGGCTCCTTTCGATCTGGTGCCTCTAGGACGCAGGGGAGCCATTTCATTTCATTTCATTTCATTTTGTACATTTAAAAAATTCATAAGAAACAAAATGAAGCAAAATGGGGTGAGCACGAAATGAAATGAAATGAAACATTATTTTTCCATTTCGTGCCCATCCCTAATCAAAACATTTTGCTACTCATCCAAGTAGCTTCATCAGCCTGCGGAAAGCCCTGTTGCTTCGCCTTCCCTCACCTGGAGATCATAGAATCATAGAATCATAGAGTTGGAAGGGACCTCAAGGGCCATCCAGTCCAGCCCCCTGCCATGCAGGAACCCCCATCACAGTGCTCACAACAGATGGCCATCCAGCCTCTGCTTAAAAACCTCCAAAGGAGACTCTACTACCCACTGTGACAGCATATTCCACTGCCAAACAGCTCTAACAGTCATGAATTTCTTCCTAATGTTCCAATGGAATTTCTTTTCCTGTAGTTTGAAACCATTGCCCTGAGTCCTAGTCCCTGTTCCCTCTTCAATATGACAGCCTGAGGAAAGTTAGTAGGAAGGCCACCAATTTACACACCCCAGGCCATTGTACATCTCAGCCTATTCAGGCCACTGTCGACCCAATGAGCCTCTTCAGACCAGGGTGATGGGAAAGCAAGGTTCAGTATTTTCGTATGCATGAAATATCATAGAGGCCTGAAGAAAGAGAACCATTTTCACTCAACAGAGCAGTTAAGATGTGCTGGAGTTATGGAACCACTGTAATTTGATCTCTTTACTTTCTCGTTCCAGGCATATATGTCCTGTTTAATACAGATTGCCCCGACTTAAGAAGACGAATTGTTTGTAGAAAAATTTGCAAAGGCATCATCCTATCCAAAGAGTGTAGAGCTTGCTGCAGCCCAGAAGGGTAATTTCCCCCACCTTTCCAATAATGAGTGCTGAGGAAATGCTATAGAAAACATTTGTGGAACAATATAATATATTTTCCTCTTGTTTTATAAGCTGAGACAGATTTGCCAAAATTGATATTTTAGCTATGCTGGGAAAGATAAGCTGTCTTGTGGTCCTTTCAGGAAGAGAGGCAGAAAGAAATATTTTAAATGAATACATATTTGATCATTAGCATCTTGCTTCTCAAGTTTTATAGTGCTACTAAAGAAGCATTTCAAAAGCTCCTTTCAAGACCTTTGGAGAGCCCAACTGCTCCATTTTAATTCCAAAAACCAAACTGTTTTAATGTGTGCTGCTTCGATACCAGCCTATTATGGCTTAAAGCACTGTCTGGACAATGTCTTCTCAAAGGCTTTCACAGCTGGGATCTGATAGCCATTGTGAATTTTCAAGCTGTTTGGCTGTGTTCTGGAAGATTTTCTTCCTGCCAGCCTCTGTGGCCAGCCTCTTCAGGAACTCCTAGTTCCAGCTCAGGGAACTAGGAGTTCTCAGAGGACCCAAGGGCACAGAGAGAACTCCCAGTTCCCCAAGCTCATTGCACTCTGAAAATGCCAGCCACAGAGAATGGCAAAACGTTAGGAAGAAAAACTTCCAGGACATGTCCAAACAGGCTGAAAAACTCACAACAACCACTCTCTGGACAGTTTACAATTTAGTTATGCAGATTACACATTGCCCTTCCTCTAGCATAGAATCATAGAATCATAGAGTTGGAAGAGACCTCAGGGGCCATCCAGTCCAACCCCCTGCCATGCAGGAACCCCCATCACAGGACTCCCAACAGATGGCCATCCAACCTCTGCTTAAAAACTTCCAAAGAAGGAGACTCCACCACTCTCCATGGCAGCATAACTGTTATGAAGTTCTTCCTAATGTTCAAATGGAATCTCTTTTCCTGTAGTTTGAAACCATTGCCCCGAGTCTTAGTCTCAGAATCCATGGAAAACAAACCTGTCCCCTCTTCAATATGACTTCCTTTTAAATATTTAAACATAGCTGGGGCCTCAACCTACCAACCTTGGAAGGATGGAAGGATGAACTGTTTGGGATAGAACTCAGCTTGTGAACAGAGTCTTGACAAAGTACTGCAGTTTTAACACCACACCAGGGTGCTCCTGGGCTAATCTATCCACCTAATTTTGAGTGAGTTTATTTAAATGAGCCCATTCCACTCCTGTGTTGCAGGAGGGGGTGATGGTAGTTGTTAAAAACAACAACACACCAACCAAACCAAACCAAACTAAACCAAACCCCAACCATGCTGCTAAAAAGGTAAAGGTAAAGGTTTCCCCTGCACATGCGTGTTAGTCGTGTCCGACTCCATGGGTGGTGCTCATCTCCATTTTGAGGCCAGAAAGCCAGTGTTGTGCAAGTCCATGGCCACATGGCTGACATGGCTGCACGAAAACACTGTTTACCTTCCTGCTTACTACTGCTGTGCCTATTTATCTACTTGCATTTACATACTTCAATGAAAGTGCCCCTGGGCTAAAACAAATCCATAAAAACTATGCAAAGGACCCCAGGAAAACCTGGGCAGAAGACTTGCAGATGGTTTGAGTAGCATCCAGAAGTAGTCCAACTGGAGGACGTGGGTTTTCTCTATATGGAATTTGATTTGGAACCAAAAGGAATTGAGGTTTTACAAATGAATATGAGGAAGTGTCTGAAAGAGAACGGTTATTGCTTTGAGAGAAATGGAAGTATACAGAGGGTTCCTCAAACAACATATGCAAATCACTGAGGAGGTGGAGAAAATTTTAGAAATAAAAATAGCCAAGGATACCAGTGGGAACACAAGTGGAATACAGTAGGACCCTGGTATCCACTGGGGATTGTTTTCAGACCTTCCCGTGGATACTACTGCTGTTTCCTGACAGTACCTTGCCTCATGACTGCTGTTTTGAGACAGTAGTTTGCTTTATGGTTGTTGTTTGTGATAGTAGCTTGCTTTACAGCTTGCTTTGTGGCTGCTGAATTATTTAATATTTTTCCCTCTGCCAACCATGGATAACAGAATCAGTGGATAATGAATCAGTGGATACGGGGGTCCTACTGTACTGTACTTACATCACATAACTAAAAGAACATGCATTAAGGTCTGAAATGCAAAGGGCCATTTATTGTCATTGACTCATTTTTTTACTTCATATTTATTACAGATGGATAGAGATAGACAAATGGGAGAGAGATAAACAGAAGCAAATACAGCTTGGGAACTGGAACAAGTATAATTATTTTATCAACAATATTTATTTTAGGAGACTGGCGAATAAGTGAACCCCAATGTCTAGAAGAAAACAATTATTTGTGTTTGTGTTTGCAGCTCTTGAGCCTCTTATATGTTTGTATAAAATGTTACTCTTTTACTGTGATTATTTAGGTATTTTGCTGAACAGTTACTATGGAGATACATAAAAGCTATCCTCCATTCTCAATAGGTTTCTTGTTTTATTATGCTATTAAGCAGATGCATAAATGCAATGGGTCAAATTCATTTATGATGATTGATTTTTTTAATTAATAATTGCTTCTCCTTTGATTATTCCATTAAATATGAATGAATCAAGAGGGGAACATATGTGGTGAAATATATTTATGGACTGTGAGCAGGTGAAGAAACAGAGGGCACCTAAAATGCAAGTGGCTTGAGCCATTTTCTTAAAAGAGACTTTTTCTGACAAGACTTTTACAGTTTGCAGAAGAAGAACTTAGAATCATAGAATTAGAGGTGGGCACGAAATGGGAAAAATCCTGTTTTGTTTCATTTTTTGTTTCATTTCCCCCTTGTTTCATTTCAGTTTGAAATGATATTTTTTAAAACAATGTTTTTTGTTTTTTTTGTTTTTCATTTTTTAAAGCACCCGATGGATGGGAAATTGTGGACATTTTAACCTTTTTTTCGCTTTATAACTTATTTTTTCTAAATAGTGTATTTATGCCAGAAATACTTTATTTGTTGGAGGCTGTAAAACAAAGTATTTCTGCGATAAATAAAAGGAGTCACAGACTGCATGGACAAAAGTATTGAAAGAATACAACCAACAAACAATATTTAGACCCACCACAAAAATACAACAGATGCTACTGTCAGCAAAGGACAAAAGGAACCCACTCGCCACTGTAGGAGTATACTGAATGCCTTGTAGTTGTGCCCAGGTGTATATTGGGACCACAAAGCGCAACATCCAAATCAGAATCAAAGAACATGAAAGACAATGCAGACTAAAACAACCTGAAAAATCAGCAGTAGCTGAACACACCCTGAAACAAACTGGACATGAAATCCTCATCCAGGACACAGAGGTACTGGAATATACAGGGAAGCCAATGAAATCCATGAACACAAGCACAGTTTTGACAAAAAAAAAGGAATAAAAATCAACAGAGCCTGGCTTCCAGTACTAAAAGCTGCAGAATGCAAAAGGTCAAAACTCATTGATTCCCACGCAGCCACTAGCAAAAGTGACAAGTTCACACAATAGAAACACAGAAGGACCATTGCTACCCTGATTGCATTGAAACTTCTTAATTCCTTCATCACAATACAATTACTAACACCTGTTCTCCTTCATAGGAAAAGTTTCCTCTTTCCCACAACTTAAAATAAACCAGTCTCACTTACTCTGCACCCCAGAGCTCAGAGAGAACTCCTAGTTCCCTGAGCTCCTTGCCCTCTGAAGATGCCAGCCACAGTGTCTAGTGAAACTTCAGGGAGAAAAACTTCCAGAACATGGCCAAACGGCCAAAAAAACCTCAAAACAACCATCAGATCCCAGCCGTGAAAGCCTTTGAGAATTCATTCTATTTGCTTTGGCCCAGCACTCTAATCTGTCAAGGTCATTTGGGGTTTTTATCCTATCCTCTAAGGAATTAGCCACCTTTCCCAATTTGGTATCATCTGCAAATTTAATCCTTTGTCCAAGTCATTAATAAAGATGTTGAATAGCACCAGATTTGGAACAGAACCTGGGGACACCCTACTGTAGCATTATCTATTCCACATTCTTTTAACTTCTTTGCAAGTATGTCATGGGGAACTTTATTGAAGGCCTTATTGAACTCAAGATAAACAACATCCACAGCATTCCCCTCACCCACCAGGGATGTAACTCTATCAAAGAAAGAGATCAAATTAGTCTGGTGTGACATGCAGGGCCGGCACTTCCATTAAGGCAAACTAGGCAGTTGCCTAGGGTGCCAAAATGGAGAGAGGGCGCTGGACAGCCTGCTGCCCCCCGCCCCCTGCCTCTGGCCACCGCCGTCCATCCCCCACTGCCCGCCAGCCACCCGTTACCAGCCGCCCATCGCTGGCCACCCGCTGCCCCCGTGCCCATTGCCGCCCCCATGCCCGTTGCTGTCCCCCGCCATCTGCTGCCTCCCTGCTGCCCTGCCCCCACCACCCCGCCCCGCCCCTTGCCCCGCCCAGTACTGTATCATGCCCCTTGGCCCATTGGTCTGTCTTGGACCTATGAATTCTGAGCCTCACACCCTTGGGGAGCCACAGCAAATCTGCCCTCTGCAGAGAGGTACGGGGCTCATCCAATTTAGAGGTTGCTAAAAGCTCGCTGATCTTCAGTGCCGGAAAAAAATGCCATCAGCATTGCTGTTCTAAAGAGGGTTGCCTCAAAGGCATCCATGCACACCCCTCTCCACACTTTGGTCAATCTGATTAATAGCTCTGGGGTAAAGGGGGATCTAGCATTCTTCTCTTGCCCCCTTTCCTTAGACCAACCCTCTATCATTTTTTGCAGCATGAAATCATTTGCCGAGTGTTCGTAATGCTGGGCCCTGGCATAGAATGCCAAGGCAGGCAGTTTGCCCTGTATAGTCCTGTGATACAAACCAGAAGCTTAAGTAAGACCTTTAGAATTCTGAGAGACCCTTCGCATCCTGGCCACCATTTTTTTTGAGCTGTCACCATCTGGCAGGAGATATAGGACTCTTAGGTCAAGGACAAATAGACTAAAGAACAGTTTTTATCCTAGAGTGATATCTAAGTTAACTGTGATGGTTTTAGCATCATCTTAAGCAGTTTTCAAGCAGTGTTTTAAATTTTGTAAGTGGTTTTAAGCGTTTTATGTGTTTTATGTGTTTTGCATGGTGCCTTGTTGTATTGAGTGTATAGTGGAACAGCACTCTAATTTCATGACAATAAAACTCTATTCTATTAAAATGCAAATAAATGGCAAACTGTGTCAATTGATCCAGGGTTGCTGGCCACAGTGAACTAAAACCCTCCTGGGCACAAAACTAGACATATTCAGCACAGGCCACAGAATAAGTGCACCAGGTCCTGGGGCAAGCACCAAACTCATGGCCTTGTGGGCCTCTACCTGCCAAGGGACCATAACTCTTCTGGGAGCATCTCCGGGCCCAGCCACCTGAAGTGCTCGAACTGTTGCTGTGAAAGAGCATTGGCTATCTAATTCCTGAGCCCTAGGATGTGATGCACCTAAAAGACTATATTAAAGTCCAAACATTTTAACATGAGGGCACGGACTAACTTCATAACCCTAACAGAATGGGACAAAAACAAATTAACAGCCTGGACTACCACCTGGTTGTCACACAAGAAGTGGGCTGCAGCATTGGCCCAGGTGTTAGCCCACAGCAACACTGAACCCACAATTGAGAACAATTCCAAAAAGGTAAGATCTTTTGAGATACCCTTTGCCAACCAGTTGGCGGGCCAGGTACCCGCACATCACCTATTCTGGTAAAATATGCCATAGCCCAAGGCACCTGATGCATCAGTCTGGACTTGGAGCTTGGCCCCAAGCATGAGCTCCCTCCACCAAAATGATACCAAGTAAAGTAAAAAAAAAAGGGGGGAACTCATGTGGCCATTACAAAATACAAACACTAGACTAGGCTATATGGGCAGTAGCTTAACAAGCCACTCATTTAATAACAAAAACAAATCATTGCAAGCTTACAGTTTTCCAACACAGCCTCACCACATGGGAATGGATCTGAGCAACTATTTCTCTGTCTTTCGCTACACGCATGCCTAAAGAATGCTTGTTCCTTTTTGCATCCATGCTTTCCTCACATCATCTTCCGCTTTCCTAAAACCGTCCCTGCAATTATTCCCTCTTCTTTTTGTAGCCTAGTCTTCTTTCACTTCCAGTATGTGACCTGAGGCTCCTTGAGATTCTTGGATAATTATTACCACCATCACCATCACCATCATCACCACCACCACCTCCTCCTCCACATTTTGCCAAAAATAACAAGGAAAATCTTCATCTAGAGATATTTTAAAATCTCTGGAGCAGACATTGGCTTATCACTGCTGATATATGTGAGAAGACCCCATAAGGAAGGTGGCCTCATGAAACTGAGCAGGCACAACCACACATCTGCAACACATTGGGGCCAAGAGTTACAGGTCCCTGAATATTTAAACCAGACGATTAAATACTGTACAATAGAGATGGGAACGAAACCAACAATTTTTCATTTCTGTTTTCATTTTTTGTTTCGTTATGTAACGAAACGACAAACAAATTTTGTTTCTAAAATGAAACGAAACGAACAGAAACACCGGAAATTTTGTTGTGCGTTTCGTTTCCATTACTGCAATATGAGTGAATTGCTTAAAATCCTTTAAAAAAATCACAAAACATGAAATAAATGGTAACGAAATGGTAACAAAACAAACGAAAATGAAAACATTTTTTTTGCAAAAATTTGCAGAAAACGGAAATGAAACGAAACGGACCCTCCAAACGACAAAAGACAAACGAAATGCTATTTTTTTGATTCGTGCCCATCTCTACTGTACAATTAAAATATGCAAGTGTGCAGTTCACCCTCTTGAAGTGTAGTAAAAGGAAGAAGGGAAAGTGCAGAAAGGAAAGCAGAGCCCTGGATTAGAGCCATAGATGGCTGGCCAAGCACGGTGGACCAACACCTATAAGAAATTTGGAATTATTTCAGTGCCATATCTTGTTAATGTCCTATACAGAATTTCCTTAGTCCTGGACAGTGCGTTCTGCTGAAAAGAAAACCTTGCACACCATGAGCTCTCAATACTCCAGTGATCTAGAACATGTAGTGCCGGGATCATTCGTCCGTAGGGCTTAATGCCCCAGTCTCCTGGAAAAGCCCTATAAAAAGGTGGGCCTTGGGCCTTGATGAGGAACTGTGCTCTCCTGCTGTCCAGCTGGAGGTTGACATCAAGGTTAAATAATGGAACTGGGCTGGCTGTTCATTGTTGTCCTTTCAGGGTTGATCTTGCTCTCTGAAGCTAAGGCAGACATCACCCAAACAGGCATTGCACACCGCTAAATGAAAATAACGTCAAATGAGAAGATTGGTTTGTTATTCTGGTGTATAGCTCCTGCCATCTCTTCTCATGGACCGCTCTGGATTGGTTGGTGGGGATCTGGAGAGAGACTCAACCCCTTCCCTCCATCTTCTGTCAGTCTGCCACATTTCATTCTCCCTCTTGTCTTAGATGCCTCCACTCTTTAAGGTACCCCCTCCCCTTGAAGTTAATTTTTACCTTAAGCTAATTTTTAACATTTTCATGCTTTCAATATAATGATCTAATTGCAATTTTATTAGAGCGTGGTTCTTTTTGTAGAATTTCCATCACACTAAAATGCCACTTGTAAGAGACTCTCAGTTTCCATCCCCAATGTATCTGTCAGTTTCCTGAAAATCATGATTGCATTCCTACTTACAATTAATGCAACCCTATTGCAGACAAACGAAAGAATAAGTTTTATCATGAATCACTCAGGTGATCCCACCCCAGGGTATGGCCAATCCGTGTGTGCCATGGAATGTCAACTGTTATATACTTGAGAAAATGTCATTAGCACTGCAGTAGGGATACTCAAAGTATATTTAAGAGGGTGTATTCCATGAACAAGTTGCCTCACTTTAGGAAAAAAATATTAAACTGTAAATTTTCTAGATTTTCATAGCAATTCCCTAACTGTGATCTGTTTATGCATTCAGCATGTGATATCAGGGTATAATATTCATAATGTTGAGTAGTTCCAGGGGAGGAGGCCAGCCAACAGGACAAGGTAAGTCACGGGCAGGAACGAAAAATGAAAGGGAATGAAACGGAACTTTCTTTTTTGTTTTGTTTCATTTTTCTTTGATGGTACCCTTTGTTATTTGTTTCGTTTCCTAATGAAACGAATAACGAAACGAATTCAAAATTCATTTCGTGCCCATCTCTATCCATAATGTTGATGAGGTAAGGAATGCCTGTTTCTGGGTGACCTTTAATTTGCTGGTTTTGACCTATAAAACCCCAAATGATTTGGGTGCAAGCTCTCTCCAGAATCACATCTCCCTTTATAAGCCCTACCTGATTTTAACATTAAAGAGGGGCCTCTGGATGTTGAGTCATGTCAAGTGGACTTCTGTTCCTGAGAGAGCAAAACATTTTGCTACTCATCCAAGCAGCTTCATCAGCCTGAGGAAAGTTAATAGCGAAGCCTCCAATTTACACACCCCAGACCATTGTACATCTGAGCCTATTCAGGCCACTGTCCACCTAACGAGCCTAATCAGACCACGGTGAGGGGGAATTGAGGTGTACAAACTGAAAACTGCCTTTAGCTACCATATCATATTCCATGTAAGCCACCCTGGATCCTATTTATGGAGAAGGCGGGAGTAGATTTTGAAAATATAAAATAAATAAAAATCATGGGTCCCAAAGGGTTCAGTATTTTCATATACATGAGATATCATAGTGGTCTGAAGAAAGAGAATCCTTTTCACTCAGCAAAGCAGTCAAGATGTGCTGGAGTCATGGAACCACTGTGATTTGAACTCTTTACTTTCTCACTCCAGGAGGAAGAAAAGCGTGAAGTACAGAAGAGTGTATACAAAAGGGATTTGAGTGTAAACAACATTTTTTTTTGACAAAGGCCAGATCCCGTTTGGAGAGTGTACAATAGCTGAACGCTGCTGCAAACCAAAATGGTAATTCCCCCCCTTGCCAACCATCACTGTTGATGAAATTCTACTCAAAACATTTTCAGAACAACATAATAGATATTCCCATTGTTTTATAAGCTGAGACAGATTTGCCAAAAGTGATATTTTAGCAACTTTGAGTGAGATAAGCCATCCTGGGGTCCTTTCAGGAAGATAGGATGAAATTAATATTTTAAATAATATTTTAAATAAATACATATTTGATCATTAGGATCCCACTTTTCAATTTTTAATGTTCTACCAAAGAAGCATTTCAAAAACTCATTTCAAAACCTTTGGATGGGACACCTGCTCCATTTTGATGCCAAAAAAGCAAACTCCTTAATAATAATAATAATAATAATAATAATAATAATAATAATAATAA
>JAHTLZ010000074.1:226425-237211 GCA_023846285.1 Phrynocephalus versicolor | reverse complement strand
TAATAATAATAATAATAATAATAATTTATTGTCATTGTGTGTATATATGTGTGCTGCTTCGATACCAGCCTATCATGCTTAAAGCACTCTCTGGACAACGTATTCTTGAAGGCTTTCATGGCAGGATCCGAAAGCTATTGTAAATTTTTGGGGCCTTTTGACTGTGTTCTGGAAGTTTTTCTTCCTGAGGTTTTTCTGGCATCTTCAGAGAGTAAGGAACAAAAGGAACTAGGGGTTCTCAGAGGACCCAAGAGCACAGAGAGAACTTCCAGCTCCCCAAGCTCCTTGCCCTCTGAAGATGCCAGCCACAGAGACTGAATCATAGAAACACAGAGTTGGAAGAGACCTCAAGCGCCATCAAGTCCAACCCCCTGCCATGCAGGAACCCCCATCACAGTATTTCTGACAGATGGCCATCCAGCCTCTGCTTAAAAACCTCCACCACCCTCCTTCATGGCAGCATATTCCACTGCCGAACAGCTCTAACCGTCATGAAGTTCTTCCTAATGTTCAAATGGAATCTCTTTTCCTGTAGTTTTCAACCATTGCCCCGAGTCCTAATCTGTGAAGCCATGGAAAACAAGCCTGTTCCCTCTTCAATATGACATCCTTTCAAATATTTAAACATAGCTATCATATCCCCTCTCAGTCTTCTTTTTAAAAGGCTAAACATTCCCAGTTCCCTAAACCGTTCCTCATAAGACATTTCTTCCAGACCCTCAGACGTTTCTTACATACCCTCCAGACTGGCAAAACATCAGGAAGAAAAACTTCCAGAACATGGCCAAAGAGCCCAAAAAACTCACAACAACCATTCTCTGGACAGTTTACAATTTAGTTATGCAGATTACACATTGCCCTTACTCTAGCAAGCTGGCGCCTCAATTTACCAACCTTGGAAGAATGGAAGGATGAACTTTTGGGGATAGAACTCAGCTTGTGAACAGAGTCTTGACAAAGTACTGCAGTTTTACTATCTATCTATCTATCTATCTATCTATCTATCTATCTATCTATCTATCTTGTATGCCACCCACTACCCAAAGGTCTCTGGGTGGTTAACAACCAAAATAAACAATTCAGACAATTAAAACATCAAATTGCAATAAAATTAAAACAATAAAACATTTAAATACAATAAATACAATCTATTAAAATACTACACTAAAATTGCCATCAGGACCCACAATAATCAGTTAAAAAACTTCTGGACCAGGAATGTTTTTACCCGGTGCCAGAATGTCATCAATGTTGGCACCAGGCGGGTCTTGCTTGGGAGGGCATTCCATAATCAGGGGGCAGCTGCCGAAAAGGCCCTGTTCCTACAAGTCATCCCTTTCACCTCCTTGAGGGATGGCTCCTTCAGGAGGGCCCCCTGGCTAGATCTTAATTGCCAGGAAGGTTCATATGGAAGAAGATGGTCCTTCAGGTATTTAGGTCCTAAGCCGTTTAGGGCTTCATATGTCAAAACAAGCACTTTGAATTGGGCTTGGGCAGCAACTGGTAACCAATGAAGGTTATTCTGAATTGGTGTGATGTGTTCCTTGGTGGCCCTGCCAATCACCAGCCGAGCAGCATGATTCTGAACCAGTTGCAATCACCGGACCATCTTCAAAGGCAGCCCCACATAAAGCGAATTGCAGTATAGTAATCCACCGCCTATTGCGGGGGTTAGGGACCCACCTGACCCGCGATGACTGAAAATCCATGATATGCAGATGCAGGTTGGTTGGGCAGTCATGCCACCACTGCTTCCCAGGCTGCTGGAAGACGTTTGTAAAAGATTTCAGCAGCCCATGCAAGGGAGGTGGATAATCTGATCCACCGTGCTTGCTGCAGTGCTATTCCACCCCCCGCCAGAGCCAATCAGCTGTTTGGCACTGGCATGGGGCCAGCACTCTCCAGCATTCTCCACTGAAATGCATTGGCCCAATGCATTTCAATGGAAAAATTTTCCCCCATTGGAATGCATTGGCTCAATTGGGAAAAATTCTCCATTGAAATACATTGAGCCAATGGGGGAGGGGGAAGCAGCACACCCATTTTAAAATCCTTTCCAGTCACAGAGGGGGCCGCCCGAGTACACTGCTGGGAGACTTCTCTCCGTGGCGCGCCCGGGCAGCCTTGGCAGATCCAAGCCACCGCTGCCACCCGAGAATGGCACAGGGAGACTTCTCACAGAGGTGCATCCGCTGCCACCAGCCAAGCGTACCACAAGATGTCTTCTCACAGCGGTGCATCCAGGCAACAGTGGCAGATCCGATCACTCCCCACGCACCCACTACCCCAGGGGAAGGCAGGCGCACGGGGAGCGATCTTTGGAAAGGGCTCCTGGCTGTGGGGACAAGGGCTTGTCCCCTGGCCAAGAGCCCTTTAAAGATTGCTTACCACGTGCCCGCTACCCCAGGGGAGGGTGTGCATGTGGGGAGCGATGGCTCCCCTTTCCATAAAGGAAAGGGCGGGGGACCACTGTAATCAATACGGGATGTTACCAGTGCACATGTAACTGTCACGAGGCTCCATTCGTCCAGGTAGGGGGGCAGCTGATGTATTTTCCTCAGCTAGGAGGCTCCTGGGCTAATCCATGCTAACTAGTTTTGAGTGAATTTATTTAAATGAACCTGTTCCATACCTGTGTTACAATAAACTGACCTGTAGCTGGGGTAGGCGTGATGGTAAAAAATCCAAACCAAACCCCAAGCTTGCTGCTACTCCAAAATAAATTTAGTGATTCTGTGAGGAAACTATGTACATGGTCTATGAGCAGGTTGGGGGAAAACTGCAACTCAGGAGTTATTGGCAGAGGGGGAGTGGCAATGAAGGTGCCCCTGGGCTAAAATAAAAATAAAACCATAAAAAAACTATTGCAAAGGACCCCAGGAAAGCCCGTGCAGAAGACTTGTAGCTGGTTTGAGCAGCATTGAGAAGTAGTCCAATGGGACAACATGGGTTTTCTCCGTATGGAATTTGGTTTGGAATCAAAATGAGTTTAGGTTTTACACGTGAATATGAGGAAATGTCTGAAGAATGGTTATTGCTGTGAGAGATATGGAAGTATGCAGAGGGTTCATTAAACAACATAATCAAATCACTGAGGAGATGGAGGAAAAGGTAGAAATAATAATAGCCAAGGATACCAATAGGAGCACAAGTGGAATACTTACATCAAGAAACTAAAAGAACATGCATTAAGATCGAAAATGCAAAGGGCCATTTATTCTCATAGACTCAGTTTTTCTACTTCATATTTTTTACAGATGGATACAGATAAACAGAAGTGAGTTCATTGGAATCAAATAAAGATTTAGTTTTAGGATTTATTTTTAGATGACTGAAGTATATGGCCAGCAATGTCCAGAAGAAAGAAATCATTTGTGTTTGTGCTTGCAAGCTTTATGTTCTATGTTTTCTGTTTGTCATCTTCTGTTTTTTGGGAGAGATACCAGGCACCCCATAAATGCCGATTAAGCCCATTCCTTCTGAAGAACTTTTGCAGTCCTTGAGCCTCTTACATTTTTGCATAAAATGTCACTATTTTATTGTGATTATTTAGATTAGAGATGGGCACGAAACGAACAATTTTTCGTTTCCGTTTTCATTTTTTCATTTCGTTACGTAACAAAATGACAAACGAATTTTGTCTCTAAAATGAAACGAAACGAATAGAAACACCGGAAATTTTGTCGTGTGTTTCGTTTCTGTTACTGCAATATGAGTGAATTACTTAAAATCCTAAAAAAAAATCACAAAAAATTGAAATAAATGGTAACAAAATGGTAACGAAACGAACAAAAACGAAAACATTTTTTTTTGCAAAAAAATCGCGAAAAAGGAAACAAACCGAAATGGACCCTCCAAACGAAAAACAACAAACAAAATGCCATTTTTTTTATTCGTGCCCATCTCTAATTTAGATATTTTGCTGACCAGTCTTACTATGGCAGTACGTAAAAGCTACCCTCCATTCTGGATAAGTTTCTTGTTTTATTACGCTGATATTAAGTGGCTGCATAAAGGCAATGGATAATATTCATTTATTATGATGACTGCTTTTTGATTAATTGCTGTTTCTTCTTTGATAATTCCATTAGATATGATTGAATAAAGAGGGGACTGTGTGATGAAATGTTTTCATGGCCTATGAGCAGGTGAAAACCCGGGGGGGGGAGTAAAAATGTGAGTGCCTTGAGCCATTTTCTTAAAAGAACCTTTCTCTGAGATGACTTTGCAGCTTGTAGAAGAAGTACCTAAAGGAGATAAAGCTTTAAGATAGGTGAAAATGGGACTCGTTGAACCATAGAATTCAAATTAGGATACACACAATTTAAGATGTTCTTCCCTCTGGTGTGACGTTTCACGTATTGTTCAAACTTAGGAAGAACTGTCTTTAGGCAGGTTTGATTGAAGTCCCCTGCCATGACAAAAGTACCCTCTGGGTGGATTTTCTGCGGCCTGGAGATGATGTCATATAGTTTAGAAAGTGGCATACAGTGACCCCCCGCCTATTGTGGTTGTTAGAAACACAACCTGACCCGTGATCATTGAAAATCTGCGATATTTGGATGCAGGTTGGGTCAGATTTGGGGGAGGGGCTAACTGGGGGCTCTTGTACTTACTCCTACCCTGGTGCTGCCCGGAATGGGCCTGTGAGGGACTTCTGGGTCACAAAAATCATTTCTGAGGCCTCTGACAAGCTTAGAAAGGCCCTTGGAGGCCTTAGAAATGATTTCCGGAGACCCAGAAGTGACTTCCAGTTTTCAGGGAGGATCTTTTGGGGCCTCCAGAAGGCCTGGGAAAGCCCCCACAGGCCCATTTGGGGCAGCCCCAGTCCTGGGGAAAGTATGGAAGGCCTGAAACAGGCCTTTGCCCCTTATCCCAGGGGACCTTTTTCATATACTGTGGTCCTGCAATATTGCGGGACCGCAGTATATGAACCAAGAAAGGGTAGGGGACCACTGCACTGACATTTGCATCAGGTCGGATATAGACAACTATAATAATTATCACAGTTACTTCTCTAGGCAGATAGAATGGCCACATATGGGGATCAATACATGTAAACTACTTTGCTGTTAACACACCTGCCACTGTATATATAGATAGAGACTCCCCTCTTTTTGTCTTTCCAGAATTACGGTTTCTATCAAAGCAATGAATGAATCCGTTTATCATCTGCTCTCCTCATCCGATACAGATGAATTTATCCAGGTTTCCATAATTCATCAATTTTATTTATTTTATTTTTGATTCATCATTTTAGCCAGGTTCCTTAATTAATCGATTTTATGAACAAGATATCTGGCGCTGGTCAAAAAGACGCTTGGTGGTGCTAGTCTGTGAGGGTGTTTTTGAAGCTGGGTCAGCATATCAGCTCTGCAGCCCCCCTTCTGCTTCCTCTCCTTCCTCTTTCACTTCTGTCAGCACCTCCCCCTCAGGACACCAATCCAAGGAGATCCTGGAAGTCTTG
Organism: Phrynocephalus versicolor; assembly: GCA_023846285.1. Classification (NCBI taxonomy): domain Eukaryota; kingdom Metazoa; phylum Chordata; class Lepidosauria; order Squamata; family Agamidae; genus Phrynocephalus; species Phrynocephalus versicolor. Next base: position 231,744 of record JAHTLZ010000074.1, on the reverse strand, counting down.
CCATGCAGTTTGGTATACTGTGAGACTGCTGAAACACTCTGGTAATCTCTGATTTTCTTGCAAGCCCAATGTTTAACAGCTCTGTGTGTGAGTAAGCGAAATATGCAAAGGAGGGAAGGCAGATTCATGGGTAGGAATGGGAACGAAGTGCCAAAAGGGCATTTTGTTTCATTTTTCATTTCTTCCCCCTTTCGTTTATTATGGTTTCATTTTGTGTTTTATTATTAATCATTTTTTTTACATTGTTGGGGCTGTAGTTGTGGGGTTTTTCCCCCTCCCGGCGACCAGTTGGCCCATGGGAGGGCCAGTGGGCACTTTTTTAAAAAGTGCCCATGGGATTAAGTAGGCAGGCATCTGGATATCTGCTGGAGAAGGATATAGGGCATGGGACAACCTCCAGGATCCAAGGCTGGCACATAATCACCCCAGATCCTGGGGGATTGCATCTGATCCTGTGAGCCTCTCTGCCAATGATTGTTCTTACAAAAATGTTCATTTTACTGAAAAAGAACCATTGGCAATAATCCTTGAGAATTCTTGGAGAACAGGGGAAGTCCCCATCTTCAAAAAGGGGGAAAAGAGGACCCAGATAATTACTGCCCAGTCTGCTTGACTCCAATTCCTGGCAAGATCCTAGAACAAATTATTAAGCAGGCAGTCTGTAATTATTTAACTAGCAATGGTCTCATTAAGAGAAGTGAACACGGATTTCTTAAAAACAAGTCATGTTAGACCAATTTGGTCTCTTACTTTGATAGAATTACAGGCCTGGTGGATTAGGGGAATGCTGTGCCTATTGCTTATCCAGTTTTCAGTAAGGCTTTTGATAAGTTTCCCCATGGTATACTTGCAAAGAAGTTAGTAGAATGTGGGATAAACAGTGCCACGGTTAGATGGATTTGTAATTGGTTGACTGATCTCAACCAAAAAATGATCATTAATGGCTTCTCTTCAGCTTGGAGAGACGTGCCCCAGGGTTCTGTTCTGGGTCTAGTGCTATTCAATATCTTTATTAATGACTTGGAGGAATGAATAGAGAGTAGGCTGATCAAATTTGCAGATGATATCAAATTGGAAGGTTGCTAATAGAGATGGGCATGACTCAAAAAAAACGGTGTTTCGTTTGTTGTTTGGTCGTAGGGGGGTCAGTTTCGGTTCGTTTTTGTTTTCGTTGGGTTTTTTGCAAATTTTCATTTTCGTTTTCGTTACATAACGAAATGAAAAAACGAAAACAAAAATGAAAATTTCTGTTTCATTAGCATTCTTTTCAATTCAATGTATCTGCCGCAACGAAAACAAAAAACAGCAAGATTTTTCATTTCCATTTCCATTTCCGTTTTGTTTTGAAAAAAATTTCATTTTCGTTGTGTAACGAAACAAAAAAAGAAAATGAAAATGAAAATTTCGCTGATTCGTTCCCATGTCTAGTTGCTAATACCCCAAAGCAGGCCTGCCCAAAGTCCGGCCTGGGGGCCAAATCTGGCCTGCCAGGCCATTCTAAGTGGCCCGCAGATGGCTGGCTCATCCCTCCCTCCCCTTCCTTTGCCCCATGTTTTTTTTTAATCTTCCACCAACACTGACACTGCTGGGAAGCTTGAGGGGCTGGGCGGGCTGGGCGGCCCGTGAGCAGAAAGTTGTGGGGTGGGTGGGCAAGGGTGCGGGCCACCACCAGCAGCACTGCTGGGAAGCTTGTGGGGCTGGGCGTGCTCACGGGCCGCCGCCACAGACATCACCAGGAACCTTGTGAAGCTAGGTGCGCACGTGCAGGGTGGCACACAGGCAGGCTGCCGCCACCGGCATAGGTGGGAACATTGTGAGGTTGGGCGCATGCGCGGTAAGTGGGTGGGGCTTATGGGTCAGTGGGTGGGGCTTGCAGTGGGGTGGCAGGGTCAGGGAGCAACCAGCCCCTGACACATTCTCAGCCACCAAATCTGGCCCTCCTTACAAAAAGTTTGGGCACCCCTGCCCTAGAGGATAGGATAAAAATCCAAACGGACCTTGATAGATTAGAGTGCTGGGACGATGCTAATGAAATGGGTTTCAACGGAGGGAAATGTAGAGTGGTGCATCTAGGAAAAAAGAATGAATTGCACAGATATAGGATGGGAGACACCTGGCTGGATAGTAGCACCTGTGAAAGGATCTGGGAGTCTTGATGGACCACAAATTGAACATGAGCCAGCAGTGTGATGTGGCAGCCAAGAAAGCCAACACAATTCTTGTTTGCATCAACAGAAGCATAGTGTCTAGGTTAAGGGAAGTGAAAGTAGCACTATATTCTGCTCTGGTTAGACCCCATCTGGAGTACTGTGTTTAGTTCTGTGCACCTCAATTAAAAAACAAAACAAAACACAACATGTTGACAATCTTGAACGGGTCCAGAGGAGGGCAACCAAGATGAGTGAGTGTCTGGAAGAAATGCCTTACGAGGAGCAGCTTAGGGAGCTAGGAATGTTTACCCTTACAAAAAGAAGGTTGAGAGGGGATATGATAGCTATGTTTAAATATCTGAAAAGCTGTCACATTGAAGAAGGGACTGGTTTGTTTTCCATGGCTTCAGAGACGACAAGAAAGTGATTCAACTTAAACTTCATGACAGTTAGAGCTGTTCAGCAGTGGAATATGCTGCCACGGAGGGTGGCGGAGTCTCTTTCTTTGGAGGTTTTTAAACAGAAGATATATGGCCATAAGTCAGGAGTACTGTGATGGGGGTTCCTGCATGGCATGGGTTTGGACTAGATGGCCCTTGAGGTCTATGATTCTAGGATTCTAAATCTTGGTTGTGCAGGTGGCAGAGTCATAGAGGAGCTGGAAAGCCCTCAAAACCTAGGAGCATGGCCCACCCCTCTTCGAAAGCAGAATGACACTTTTTAAGCCATTTCTCTGTCATGCGCACACATACACATAAACATTTAATTTTGGGCTGTGGGAGTATCAGAGCGCCTCAGGGCAACTGCAGGCCTGCGTTTGAGGGCTTGGGCCTGCAACATACAACCCATGGATTGCTCGCTATTTATCTTTGTTATAAGGTAGGATTACATGGTTGGACAAAACCCACTCATCCCAGAACATCCATTCTGGTGCTTTGTGTGGGTTTCTGTTTCATTTTCTGCAAGGCAGCAAGGCAGAAGTTCCTTTCCTCTTTGGATGCCTTCCATCTCTCTGCATGAGATTAAGCCTGTAGACAACTCACCAACATCATTACCATCAAGGAAAAGGAGTAACGAAAGAACTCAAGATGTGAACTAGAACCTCTAGACTTGCAAGTTGGAATAACAGTCAGTTCAAGACAGCAGGTGGCAGTAGAAAGCTTTTTATTCCCAACCTTGGCATTCTCATTGACACTTGTTGTCACCTTGGTGAGTTTTCTCGGGAGGATCTGTTTGTGGGCTCAATGGTTCAGTTGGCTTGGGACTATTTGCATCCACTGGTAGAGTTACTTCTTCACATTCAGAATCCCATTCCCTATAGATCCACAAATAAAGAGATCATTACCACAATATTGTCAGTCTTCATTCTCTCTATGTCATGTTTTAACTCCTTTCCTTGTTTTCTTTCAACATGGTTCTCTTAAGTCACCCACTAAAATTCCGAGGATCAAATGCTGTTAAATTTTTATTTCAACACAACTGGGGAAAGACTCAGGGGCCAATTGCCACAAATGAAGACATTTAAGTAAGCCTTCACTGTTGCACATTGAAGAGTGTTATCAGAAGATAACGATTAGAGATGGGCACAAACCAAAAAAATGGCAATTTGTTTTGGTATGGTTTGATTTAAGGTTCAGTTCATTTTATTTCATTTTTAATGATTTATTTTCAAAATATTCGTTTTGTTGGTTGATTCATTATTTGTTTTTTCTCAAACGCCAACTGCGCCGCCCCTGGGGCTGGTTGGCACTTCTTTTATTTTCTTTATTTTTTCTTTATTTTTTTGAGTTTTAAAAGTCCCCAGCGGGGGACTTTTTTAAGTGCTGGCCCCAAGCCAGAGCCTCGTTGTTGTTTTTCAAGTACCGACCGCACGGCCCCTGGAGCTGGGTCGGCGCAGGTTTTATCTTATTTTTTCTTTATTTTAGGGTGCCGATGCACTCCTTTTTAAAAAATTTATTTTATTTATTGTTTTTTTTACAGAGGTAGTGTGGGCCATTGGCTTTTTTTTTTTTTTTTTTTTGCCGGCCTGCATGCTGGTTTGGTCACTCACAGGCTGGGTCCAGTGCTCACAGGCCGGTACTGGGGCCCATGCGCTGGACCTTTTATTTTATTTTATTTTTATTGGGTTTTTTAAACTGCCATCCACGGCCGCCTACCAGCTGTAGCGCGGCCGTTCAACTTTCCCCCTTGGAGCCCCCTACCTGCAGCCAGGAGGGCCGGACCAGGAAGAGGACCACTCCAGGACCCAGGAGTAGACACAGGCAAACAAAACCAAGTGAAACAAAATGGAAATTTCCATTTTGTTTTGTTTTGTTTCTCTTAGAGGGGGCAGTTCATTATTTGTTTTGTTACATAACAAAATGAATCCTGAATAATGAAACGAAACAAAAGTTCATTTCATGCCCATCTCTAGTAACAATGCATATTCAGAGGAATGCAACATGGATGATCAGGGGCAGTTAGCCTCTGTCCCCAGTTCTGACCCCTCAGCCCACTGCATATCTCTGGGAGCCACTCCATTCATGCCTCTGTCCTGTCCTGTCTACTGATAAATGCCAGGTTGGTTCACAGTAAGACCCCTCTCATCCATGATTTGATCATGGGCGATTGTGCCAACCTAGCATTTTTAACTGAGACTTTGGTCAGTGCACAGGGGGTAGCACAAAAGAAGGAAGCAAGCAGCAACAAATTCAAAAAACTGCTCCCTGTTCTTCTGAGCCAGGCAAGCATTGGGCAACCACCCAACACTCACCTGGCTTACCCCTCTGCTGGTGCTGGTGCAGTGGTTAATTCAAAAGTCTCCAGTCCTCCACCGCTGGTTTTGACAGCTCTGGCTTGTGGGGAGCAGGCTGACTTTACTTATCCTTGGCCCCTTTCCCCACAGCCCCAGCTGTTAAAAAAACCAGCTGGCAGGTGGTAACATTTTTTTGTTTTTCATTTTGTTTTTTAATGAATAGTTTTAAAAAATTTGTTACTTACAAAATGAACCAGAAATGGAATGAGTAATGAAATGAAATGAAATAGTATTTTTCTGTTTTGTGCCCATTCCAAGATCTAGTAGATTTATCCACTCCTAGTTTACAGGGAATTTGATGGTGGTGGTGGTGGTGGTGGTGGTGATGACTTACTTACTTACTTACTTACTTACTTACTTACTTACTTACTTACT
>JAHTLZ010000074.1:192383-218566 GCA_023846285.1 Phrynocephalus versicolor | reverse complement strand
TTTATTTATTTATTTATTTATTTATTTATTTATTTATTTATTTATTTCCCTTCCAAGGCAGCTTACATCACTGGAAAATGGAACTTTTTAAAGAGAACCAGGAGGCCCTCCTTAGTGAAAAGAGAGAAGTGGGAAGAAGGAAAAGAAAGACTAATCGCCAGAATGCCTTATTGTTGGTTTTATCAATGCCTGTTCTGCTGCACTGTAGTGAAAACAATTTACAGCAGTTGTGTGTCGTTGGGTGATTTTGTAATCTATTTTGTCCAGCACATTGTTGTAAAAGTGTTAATTTATTATTGATTTATTTATTTTAGAGTATTTTTACCCAGGCTTTCTCCTTGGAAAAGGACCCAAGGTGGCTTACAGTAATAAGGGATAATATACAGTCCAGTACAATTAAGACATGTTCAAGTATTTGAGAACAAGGAATTGAGGGACATCTTACAGCATTAACAGACAACATTACATTAAAGCTGCAAGGTTATAAGCAGTCATAAACACAAAGTCTATGTGAACCTATAGATTCATATACAATACACGTGGTAGTCCATTAAGTGAATGGTCCCTAGCAGAGAAAAGAATGACAATTGATATCGTCTTTCACCAAAGGGAAAAATATCTGTAATAATAATTACATGCCAGCAAGCTGGATTGCATTTGTGGCGACTCTTTTACGTTGCCCTTATTTATTTATTCTCACACTGACCAGCTGGCCTTTATTTATTTTATTTTATTTTATTTTTAATGTTTCTTATCTATCACCGACCAGCTGGCCCATGTGCTGGGTTGGTGCGTGCTTTTTATTTTTTTTAATTTATTTACACCACCCCCCCCAAGAGAAGGCATGTAGGCTGATCACCAGGGAGGCCCCAGTGGGGAATCAAAGCCCCCAACATCTGGCTATCCAAACAGGTACCCAGCTCACTGAGTTATCCAGCTCATTAATCTATAACTCTGCTTAAAAACTAGATATATAGAAGACTTCCTAAGACTGCCTCTACACATAATGTCCAGGTGGCAGTACTCTTAAAATGGATGTGGAAACATATAAGAAGAATGTGCAGGGCTTTTGGAAGTTGCAATCGAAGAAAAGTGTGACACAAAATTTTGTTGTTGTTGTTGTTCTCCTCCCCCTCCTCCTTCTTATGTGCCTCTACCTCCAATGTATGGCAATTGTTGGATGTAATCCAACAATGTATGGTGAAGGAGCCATCTCCTAAATGTCCTGTCCCTTACAACCCAGCTCAAGTCTTGTCAATGCAAGCCCATGGCTTCCTTTAGGAAGCCAATCCATCTCACATTTGCCCTCCTTCTCCTCCTGCTGCTTTCTACTTCTCCCAGCAGTCTTGTCTTTTCCAGAGAATCCTGCCTGCTCATGAAGTGTCTGAAGAAATGTAGCCACTGCTTTAACATTTCTTTGCCTCCAGGTATCATTCAAGCTTGTTTGGATAACCAGGATCCCCTTGCTTGTCTTCCTGGCCATCCCAGGTTATCTACAAAGCTCTCCTCCAGCACTACATTTCAACCAATAGGGGGTGATTAAATCACATCATTTCTCATAGAGTCCTTTATCGGAAGATGTTTTGCCAGAGAATGCAGGAGTTCAGAAAAAGTATCTCACAAAGCTGCAGCTGTTCTTGACCCCAGGTAGTTAACTGGGATCATAGCATCCCCCTTCCTATGGCACCAATCTTTCAACAGGAATGGTGCCCCCCTAGAATTCCTGCTGCTAAGCAGCTGTGAAAGAAGTGGAGCAGCTCCCTCCTCTAAGAATGAGGAGGTGGGGCAGGGAAGAGCATCATGGCCCTACTAGGGATGGGCACGAAATGAAAAGCGAAATGCTGTTTTGTCATTTCAGTACGTAACAAAATGAAATGAAATGAAGCAGCATTTCGTTACAGACAAATGAAACAATCATTTTTTTGCTAAAACAAACCATTTTGTTTCCTCTGTAAAATGCTGACACAGGTAAAATAAAAAGTGTTGACGGCCCACAGGCCAGGTGGTCAGCAAAAAAATATTTTTAAAAAAATGTGCCGAGCCAGCACATGGGCCAGCTAGTCGATGAGAGATAAGAAATATAAATAATAAAATAATAATATAATAATAATAATAAGGGCCAGCTGGTCAGTGTGAGAAAAAATAAATAAAAAAATAAAAAACACAAAATGAAACAAACGAAATACAAAACAATTGTTTTTTTTTAAAAATCATTTCATAATAAACAAAACCAAATAGGAGGGGGAGAAATGAATAATAAAACAAAACACCATTTTGGCCCTACCTTTATTGGGGGTGGGACAGGGTTCCTTTAAAAGCCAACCCCATGGCTATCCTTTCCCCCTGTTAACCAGTTTGGGCACCTATTTGGAGCCAAAAAGGAATTTTGGGCTCTGACTGGCATTTTGAAGAAAGGGGGCACTGGGAATATGTACCTATCCATTTCTGATTCCTATGTGGCTCAAGATGGCCGATCGTGTCTGTGTGTGTGTGTGCTGGGGTTAAATAGGTCACAACCTCTCAGATACTACAGGGAGGCAGGTGGTGGCAGCTGGCCCCCCAAAAGGCGACTGGGTCTCCCAAATGGGTGTCACAAGTTGGGAGTTCCTGATAGACAATTGGGGATAGCTTCCTGAGGCACCCTTGGGAGATGACCAACCTTGACCAAGAAGATGAACCCAAGGACATCTCCTCAACTTAGCTGGCCACGGCAAGGCTGGCAGTATACAACACAGTCCCAAGAAAAGAGATGAGTCCAATGCAGGCTGGAGAAGGGTCCAGTTCGCTCACCTACTCCCGTTCCTAGATTTCATACATTACTGTAGAGCACCCTGTCTAAGAGCTTAAATAGTTAAGAATGTGGTGCCCCAGGTTTGCATCCCATTTCTTGTATTTGGTATCTTTATTTACAGGTTGCACACTTTAAAAAAGAATGACTAAAATGTTCCATATATGTTCCTGTTGAGAGCAGGACTTCAACTGCAACACTGCAGTCAAGCCTCTGCTCATGGCCACAGTTCATGGGCTCAAATAGCTGGCCCAAATTTGACTCCTTTCATTCTCCTGAGACTGGTAAATTGAGTTCCCTGCATAATTATGTGTTGAACAAATAAGTTCATGACGTTCATATAAGTTGAAACAATAACAATAATGACCATGTTCGGAGCTGAACCCCTGTGAAAAACAAGGCTGAGATTCCCAATTCATTTGTCATTTCCACTTAAAATGGTTTCCAGAAGTGGTTGGTAACAGTTTGCAGGACAGAATAACCTGGCACTTAATGAGAGCTTATGCTTTGATGTTCTTTATATTTCTTAAATAGAAGTGACTTCTGTCCTCAAGTTATCACAACCATCCATCCATCCATTGATCCATCAACCATGAAGATCCATCCTCTTCTCTTGATTGTGACCATTATGATGATGGCTACTCCAGGTAAACAACTGCATAATATGCAGGCACAATATAAAACCCCTATGTGTGTAAAATGAAGACTCCTGGTAAAACCTCTGTGATCAAGGCGTGGAATTAGATTTCAGGAGAGCTGGGTTCAAGCCCCACCACTTACCAACAGAGATGGGCACGAATAAAAAAAATGGCATTTCGTTTGTCATTTGTCGTTTGGAGGGTCCGTTTCGGTTTGTTTCCGTTTTTCGTGAATTTTTGCAAAAAATTGTTTTCGTTTTTGCTCATTTGTTACCATTTTGTTACCATTTATTTCATTTTTTTGGTGATTTTTTAAGGATTTTAAGCAATTCACTCATATTGCAGTAACTGAAACGAAACGCACGACAAAATTTCCGGTGTTTCTGTTCGTTTCGTTTCATTTTAGAGACAAAATTCGTTTGTCGTTTTGTTACATAACGAAATGAAAAAACAAAAACGGAAATGAAAAATTGTTCACTTCATGCTCATCTCTACTTACCAATGAATTGGGCTGGATTAACTTGTACCAGTCTACCTTGCAAGGCTGTTCTGGTGGACAAAGAGAGCTACGTAGGCCATCTTGAACTTATTGGAGGAAAGTCAGAATTTCAATTTGACCATACAAACATGAGATTTTGCCTATGACTATAAACATTTTTGTTGCATTGCACAACAATGAGTTAATAGTAAACTACTATTGTCAAATAGTAAAACTCTGGTTGTTACACTTTGTTCAACAGAAAAACCTCTGCATTTTTCTGTGTTGAAAACAGAAACACAATCTACACAAATTTCTGGATGAATGGGAATCCATTTTCCATTTCTCTACAGAACTGTGAGGGAAAAGCAGAAGAAATAGCCATTAAATCTGTGGTTCCTAACTTGGGGTAACTTGGACCCCAGCTCCCAGAAATCCCAGCCAGCATGGCCAATGGTGAATACTTCTGGGAGTTGGAGTCCAAGAGCACCTGGATTGCCCAAGCTTGGGAAACACCGTGTTAGATGCTGGTGATGATGATGATGGTTTCTGCTGCTATACTGTATGTCTGAAGAAGTGGACGTGTCCACAAAATGTTTCATTAAAATACGAAGCTAGTACAGTGGACCCTTGTATAACAAACAGCTTGTATAACATAAAATTTGTACAACATAAAAAATTCCAGAGATAGGGAAAATTTGCTTAACAGAATCGCCTATGGGGAAAATCCATACAACATAAAAATGGGATTACTCCATTTTCAATGCATTCCTATAGGAATTTGTATAAAGGAAAATTTGCTTACCATAATTTCATTTGGAACAAATTAATTCCTTTATACAAGGTACCACTGTATTTAAAGTGCCACATGTTTTGTGTCTTTTGTTTTGTTTTGTTTTGTTTTGTTTTTCTTTGAATTTTGCCTGCAGATGATGGAAAAATGAAAGAGCTAATTCCTCTTCTACACATCTTAACATTGCATAGACAAACTGGGCTGGAAAGGGAGCCATCTGCTTTAAATGTCTGCCCCCCCCCCCAATTATGAATAAAGCCTCTTTCAAGTATTCCATAGCGTACACACAGGGAAATACATGCTTTTAAAAAAATTAATATGTTTGGCTGCTGATGCCGCTTGCATATTTTTTATTTTATTACATTTTTATTAAACTATTACATTATTATTTTATATTATGGTACTTGATTTGTTGATGTATGATGTATGTTTGAGCAAGTTGTTCTTGCAACATGTTGCACACTGCCCTGAGTTCCTTCGAGAAAATGGGGTGGTTAACAAATATAAAAATAAATAAATAAATTGTTCGAAGTTTGAGTGTTCTACTTATTCTGCAGGGCTGGCACCTGATTCTCCCTATAACTCCTACAGCTGCACACTGAACGGAGGTTTCTGCTATCATGATGTCAAGTGCCCTTGGTGCTTTGGCCAGTATGGATCATGTGACTCACATGTGATTTGCTGTTTTAGGTAAGCCACCATTCCCTAGAAGGATCTAGAGACAATGGCCAAGATCAGGTTGAGAGTCACAATTGGAGTAGCCCTACTAAATCAGTGGGGATTGGGTGGACTCTGCTTTTGGACATCCCAATAATGGAAGAGAAGCAAACTGGGACAATCCTACCTGCATCTAAAAAAAAAAAAAAAAAAAACAAAACACGTAGTCTCTGAGAGGGAGCGAGAATGATATGGGTAGTATTGCTATCTGGCACTTATACAGTCTGGTCTTCAGCAAAAGCAGCTTGTCCCCAAAGCAGACCAAGCTCTGGGACAAATGTCCATGTAATGACTCCTCTTCCTGGCTTCTAAGACTGAGTATTGCAAAGTTATCTTCCTGGAAGGGCAAGCTGATTCCTTCCTTAAAAAAATAAAATAAAAAATAATGATTCTTCTCCAACTCATATCTATAGAGGAATGAGTGTGTTTGCTATTCTTTCACCAAAGTAAAGTGAATTGAAATCATCACCTTAGCCTATGGCATCTAATGGATTTGTATGTTGTCACATCCTTGTTCCATTCATCCCAATGCTGTCACCTCTGTATGGCCATGAGGGATAATCAGAGTCAAGGCTATTCCAGCATGGCAATCTCTGTCATTCTTCTGTGGTCTCCCCATCACATGAGCAGACTTATTGTTGCTTACATGCTAAGATAAGTTGGGATCAAGTACTTTCAAGGTAGCCTGGTGATATGCAGCTGGCTGGATTCTCCGCCTAGGAAAACCTGAAAAGGGTCAACATATGTCAGAATGGATGATGATGATGATGATGATGATGATGATGATGATGATGATGATGATGATGATGATGATGATGATGATGATGATGATGATGATGATGATGATGATGAACAGCTTGAGTGCCTCAATGAAATAAAGCAAACAGAGATGGAAAAAAGGTCCTTGATAGTTCTCTTTCTCTTCCACATATGTATGGCTATGATCATATTTTTTCCCTCCCCCTTCTCTAATCCACCATCATACATGTCGACCAGGGCTTTTGATAGTCAGGGTTAGCTATTAAGTCTTGCTGCCTTGAGGTGCAATAGGATTTTACATGTTTTATGCTTGTTTATGTCTTGTTTTTATTGTTCATTGTAATTTGATTGTTGGCGCTCGTTTGCCGTTTGTAAGCCGCTTAGAGTTCACCACAGAAGATAAGCGGGGTATAAATATAACAATAAATAAATAAAATAAATAAATCACACCCTTCAGTGTGCATTTTGTCATTTTGTAAGCTTAAAAATAGGTTTTGTAACAAAAACAAAATGGGAAACAGCATTTCATGATGAAATGAAATGAAAAGCCATTTTGTTTTGATACTTATGAAACGGTTTGTAAGTACTGTATAAAAATTGCTACTCTGTCACCAAAACTAGTGCCTCTAGGACCCAGGAGAGCCATTTTTTATACTTGCAAACCATTTTATGTTTCATTTTGTTATTTTTTTAAAAATGTATTTAAATGAAACAAGACACTATTTTTCTGTTTCATGCCCATCCCTATTGTTGACCAGCTTTCAGGGTTTCCATTGCTGTGGAAGACTAAGAAGGAGCCCAGAGTGGTGCAATGCAATATTATTGGATACAAGCCAATACACACTATGAGAGACCTTTACTCCATTGTTTGCTAAGTCAATCAAGAGGGGGTATTCGTAGGACCTAGCAGAGAATGAACTGGCTGAAAAGGGTTCCTTGAGACATACTGGCCACTAGAGATGAACACAAAATGATTTTTTTCATTTCATTATTCATTATTCGTTTTGTTATGTAATGAAACAAATAATGCCCCTAGGGGCAAATTTAACACGAAATGAAACAAACCGAGAAAAATTGGTTTGGTTAGGTTCTTTTCAGTAATGGGGGACAGAGATGTCTCCTATCTGGTGCTGGTCCGGAGGTCCAGTCTTCCTGGCTTCTGGAACGGCGACCAGGGGGGGGAAAGCCGACGGCTGTGCTACAGCTATAGCACGGCCATCTGGTCAGCTCAGCACAGTTAAAAAAAAAGGAGCGCTGACCAGGCCCCAAGGGTGGCCTTGTCGGCACCCTAAAATAAATAATAATAATAAAAACCAGCACCGACTGGGCCCCAGGAGCCGCTGGATCGGTGCTGAAAGGAAAACAAAACAAAAATAACCCTACGCTACAGCTGTAGCATGGGGCCTGAACCCGGAAGTGGGGGGAGACTAAAATAAAATAAAAATAAAAATAATTTTTAAAAGGGGGCACCGACTGGGCCCTAAGGGTGGCCTGGTTAGCACCCTAAAATAAAATAAAAAACAATAAAAAACCCAGTGCCGACCGAGCCCCAGGGGGCACACAGTCAGCACTGAAAGGAAAACAAAACAAAAAAAGCCTCACGGTAAAGCTGTAGCACAGGGGCTGAACCCGGAAGTAGGGGAAACCCTACTGCCGCCCTGTCCACTTCCAGCATCCCCAACCGGGGCGCCACCACCTGCAAAGCAAAATTCCGAGCCCACCCGCTTGCCAGTGGCACTCTGCCCGGATGTTCGTGTTGCAGTGGAGGCGGCTCAGATCCTTCCCAGCAGGGGAGGCACATGCACAGCCAGCGAGCTGCTCATCTGGGTGCTTCTGGCAACATGTGCATGTGTAGGGAAGCAAGGAGGAGGGATCCCCCCACCGGGATGATACGGCTCATGGGTGGGTGGGGGAGTAGAAAGTGTTCTCTCCTGGTCGGCACCCTAAAATTAAAAAATATAATAAAAAATACCCAGCGCCAACCAGGCCCCAGGGGCCGTGCGGTGGGCATTGGAAAAAAAAGTGGGTAAAAACGAATAATGAATTAATGAACCAAAAAAAACACCCAATTTTTTTTTTGAAAAAAAATCATTAAAAACGAAACACACCAAAGCCTTAAATGAAATGAAATGAAACAAATTGCCATTTTTTCGGTCCGTGCCCATCTGTACTGGCCACTGCTGCTAAGGCTAGAATGTGTCATGTCCAAATCCTGCTAGCAGCCCCCTTTTCAAGACTGTGAGACAGACTGACTTTGTCTATTGCTTCCCCAGCCATGACAAAAAAGCAAAGAAAGACACAGAAACTGGAAAAAAAAAACAATCTGAAGCTTGTCAAACATGTTATAGTTATATATTTTGGGTCTCATAATATTGGTTAAAATATGGTACAAAGCTTTAAGAAACTCTAAGAAAACCCATATTAAGATATTCATATCTGGCAGTTTGCAACAGAGATTTGAACCAGTTGTACCACACCAACCTAAAAACTGCAGAAGATATTGGCCAGCAAATTTTATGTGGGTGATAGAGAAGGTCATGGTGTTTTTAGAACAGCAAAGCAAAAGGCGAGAGGAAAACAGCAAAAGGGGTTAAAAACTGAGCTGAAGAGAGAGAGTAATTGTGTAGCCTGCATACTGTAATTAAACTGTAAACCGCCCAGAGACTACTTGATGTGGTATGGGGTGGTATATAAGCAGAACACTTTAAACAGAACACTTAATTATCTCTTTATTTATGACTCTACATAGGGAGAGCTGGCGTACAGAATGTAAAGATGCAACAACACCAGCAGATGCAAACAGCCCCAGACCAACAGAACCAATGGGTCCACCAACAGACCCTCCCCAGAAAACACACCAAGCTGATAAGTGTCAATGAACATGCAAGGAGTTGGAATAAAAAGCATCCTGCTACCACCCACTGCCTTTGTGTCCCTTATTCCAACTTGCAAGTCTAGATGGTTATTGTTTGCATCTTGAGATGTCCTTTTCTTACTCCTTTTCCATGACGTGAATCTGCTTGTGACTCTAAAACAGGTCTTAACAACTTTGATGCTATCTCCAGGCTTACGCTCCAAGAGAGAGAAGGAAGGAATCCAGGCTTGAAAGGAACACTTGCTTTCACTCTCATTTCTTCTCACCACCTTACAGAAACCTGCACATAAAGTGCTGGAATGGATCCAGTGCTGGGCTTACCCTAACCACTAGGCATCACCTTACTACAGGGATAAGTAGCAAGCAACCCACAGGTTGTGTTTTGCACACCATGGGCCCAAATGTCAGCCTCCAGTTCCCCTGAGACCCTCTGAAACCTCCACACCCTCAATAAATTGTTGTGTGTGAGAGAAATGTCCTAAAGGGTCTTCTTCTACCTTCAAGGAGGCAGGGACCACTCTGCTGTGTTTTAAGGGGCCTCTAACTCCCCTGGGACTCCCACAGAACCCCCCCTCTACAAGTAAATAACAATATTTGTATTCATTGGGGACACAAGGCACATTCTCAGTAAAACACAATGTTTGTAAGAAAGTCCATGGACATGGAAGCCCTCCAAAGTCCAGGATGGTCATGCATAGTCCTTGTACTTCTGGAGGTTGTATATCAGACTACATGACAATTTCACCCATGAGTATATTTAACACAGTCTTGAGTGAGACACCTCCCTAGAAAAACAGATAGCACATATATATGTTGGGATGCTATATATTTTTCCATAAGTAGTTTTGGGATGTTCAAAAGCAAGACCGGAAAGAAGCAAGAGCACATCTTCTAATATTCTCCAGCCCTTACATTTACTCTGGTTGCCATTCACTTCAGAATAGAATGTCTTCACAATCAAGAAACTAGTATTTGCTTAGAGAATTCTTGTATCAAATGGAAAAAAAAATAGATCAGTATTATTTTAGTCATCACAACTTCTATATGTTGTGCAGACGAATCCTGTTTACATCTAGACAAGGGGACGAATCAGCAAAATGGTGGTTTGTTTTGATTTGTGATTTATCAAGTTCAATGACTCACTAAAAATGAAGTAATGACTTTTTTCTGATTAATTGCTTCATAAATTCATTTTTTTAAATTTAAAACCATACAAAATGACCTCTTAAGTTTATATAGTCACCAAATTTGCATGTTAGATAAAGAAAATAGGTGGTTTGAGAGAGGAGTCAGGGAAGCCATTCATGTGAGCATTGAAACCTCCTTTCTCAACATAGGTGGTGGCCTCAGGCATAGTCTATCTGCTACTTATCAGGGTGTGCTTTCAACAATACCCAGACAAATCAAAAAGCCTTCACCACCAAGGCCCATACTTTATAGGTTTCAGCACCTTAGGCCATAGTTCACCTTAAGGCTATGGATACTATTGTCTACCTAACAAGCCCATTCAGGGCATTGTTCAGCTTATGAGCCTACTTCAGACCAGGGTGACCAGAGGTCAGAGCTGACTATAAGATAGAGGACTGGCACTAGCTGTATTCAGACTGAGGAAGAGCTGTTTGGATAAGCAGTAAAACGTTTCTATCTCTCAAGAAAGAAGTCC
Organism: Phrynocephalus versicolor; assembly: GCA_023846285.1. Taxonomy (NCBI): domain Eukaryota; kingdom Metazoa; phylum Chordata; class Lepidosauria; order Squamata; family Agamidae; genus Phrynocephalus; species Phrynocephalus versicolor. The sequence goes on along the minus strand of JAHTLZ010000074.1, from coordinate 207,855 downwards.
AGTTGCCATGACTCAATTTCCAGATAAACTCACCTGGATGACTGAAAATCTTCACAGACATATTGCATGTAAGATTTGTATAATATTCCTCTACAACCCCTCCATGCTGGGTTTCAGGCATCTGAGTTATACACTCACAAACTGGGCAACCCTACAGAAGTAACCTTTAGCAACAGGCTTGGGGAAACCCAATCTTCACCCAAGTTGGAGAGATTGTAAAAGAGAAATGGGGTGGTAATGGTGCTCCCCTGCAAATTAGATTCTCCAGGTACCAAAGGGGCTATTTTATAGCTCAATAAATAAGCAAATAAAATTTCACTGAAACTTCATCAATTCATATTCATTGGGAGTATCAATTCGTTTGAATGCAAATTCATGAATTAGCAATTTTTGAATGAATTTTGCAATTCATGCTCAATCTGTAACTTTTCTCTGTGTGAAGAGAAGACTAAAACAGAAGAATGAGCTGATTTATAAAAAAAAAAAACCACACACACAAAACCCATCAATGCTTTGACTTTTGAAAAAGGCTATGTTAAAAGGCAGGCTGTTTTTTGCGCAGTCCCCTCAGCTTGTGCCAAAATCACTCTCATAAACACAACAATTCAGGTATCACGTGCCAGAATACATTTGCCATCTTGCAGATTATAACAGGAAAACCAGCCACTTACCTAGATAGGCATGCACTTGTATTATCTACACACACACACACACACACACACACACACACACACACACACACACAAACAAATCATGTATGTGGAAAAGTCCATCACAGGTTACAAACCATGATGGAGATGTGTCATCTCCAGGCTTAAAACCAGGGTACTTCAACTGCCAGATGCAGAGGAGTGGTATCAGGAGACTGATATCTAGTCTCGTGCGCTCCCAGATGCATCTGGTGGGGCCACTGTGAAATACAGGAAGCTGGACTAGATGGGCCTTTGGCCTGATCCAGTTTAGCTCTTCTTATGTTCTTATGTTCATGTTAAAAGCAACAAAGTCCACCAACAAGCAGCATTGTTGGTCAGCCCCTCATCCCTCAGGCTGGAGTCCACTGTCCTCCTTCCCAGAAGGAGTTCCGTATTTTCAATCTCTAAAATGATGTTTTTCCCCTAAAATTGTTAGATTAAAAATTGAGAGGTGTCTTTTACACGGAAGTAAGCCGTGGAGAGGACCCCACAGGGCACGCCTGGGAAAACAAGTGATGCCTCTGCACCAACAGAGGGGGCTTGTGAATTGCACCCCCCCACACACATGTGGGTGGAACATGCAAGCTGCTTCTTTCCCAGGCCTAGTAAGTGGAGGCTGGAGAGAAGGAAAGGGCAAAGGCTCCTAGCCTGCAGCTCTCTGGATCGACACCACCCTCCCAGTGCTTCTCTTTCTCCCCGCCCCTTACCCAATTCAAGCCGTGCATCTCTCGCCACCCTTACCTTAATCTGGGCAAGAGATTCCCCTTCTCTCTTGCTCACTCTTACACATTGCTCCGATGTCCTTCCACACTTTCCCCAAGTGTTCGCCTCCTATTGCTTTATCCCTAAAGCTGGACACTTTGGTCTTCCTCAATTTTTGCCCTCAGCCTCCCCTCCCTTTTCCACATTCATGGCGCAGGCTCTCACTTTCAGCTTCTCACCTTTCCCCACTTTGGGTCCACTCTTCCTCTCCTCTCCCAAGGCATGCTGGTCTTTCATTCCCCAACCACTGCTGTTTTATGTTTAAAATACTGATTTCTTAATTTTGGGGGCTGGACACTAGACTTTTATCATTCCAAAATGGCAAGGTGCTCTCCTCTCTTTTGTAGTTTTCAAAGTACAGTGGACCCTTGTATAGCAAACAGTTTATATAATATAAAACATGTACAACATAAAAAATTCTGGAAATAGGGGAAATTTGCTTAACATAATCACCTATGGGGCGAATCCGTACAACATAAAAATGGGATTACTCCATTTTCAATGCATTTCTATGGAAAATTTGCTTAACATACTTTCATTTGGAACGAATTAATTCCTTTATATAAAGTACCACTGTATTTTATATTTTTATCCAGATACTTTCATAGTTAAGTATCAAAACTGACCACCAGAGGGAATTAAAGAAGTGTTGATATGGCCTCTCTGGTTTTCTGCTCCTGAATGATGATGACCCTGTGAATTATTCATTTCCAAAAGGTAGCTTTTTTCAAGTCTTGTCAGCTGAAGGCCCTCTGGCTTCCTTTATTGAGTCAACCCACTTGATGTCTGCTCTTCTTTTTCTATTGGCTTTCATTTTCTGATTCGCTTTCCAGATAGTTTTGCCTTCTGATGATATGCCATGATATGAACAGCCTCCATTTAGTCATTTCAGCTCTAAGAAGACCTTGATTTGATCTAGAATTAACTTTCACTATCTGTAAAGCTATCTTCCAGGCCTACCATTGAATTAATTATTTTTTTTCTTATCTTCATTTATGAGGTTCCACATCTGTACATTATAACCAGGAATACAATAGTAAACCAATAAGTACTTGTAGATAACTTTTTTGCCTGTTTATAGCAATGATACATTGTGTTAACAATATATAAGACAACAAAATGCCGTATTTTACCCATCTCTAAGACACACCCATGTATAAGACGACCTCCACTTTTCCAACCCAAAATTACAATTTCACAAGCGTGCAGTTCTCGGCTTACTTCTCTGTACAAGACGACCCTCAATTTTTGGTCTAACAGTCTTAGACCAAAATATAATGGAGAAATATTGTGCTTCTGCCAATGGAGCAAGAAGGGTCTCATTATCATTTTGCTGTTTCCAACAGAAGGGTAGCACAAGAAGGCCAGAAATCCTTACTTATCAGCAAATTGTAGCAAGTTAAGCTTCAGACATTTCTCATGCACCATCTTTTTAGAACTGCAGAGTTGGGAAGGACCCTATGGCTCACTGAGTTTAGTTTCAGAAGGGGACTGGTTGTGAAACAAAACACGCCATCACAGCTGGCGCTCGGAACACAGTCCCACCCTCTGGAACAAAATCAACCACTGTATTACCTTGCTCTAGTTCACACTGGGTAAACATCCAACCAGGAAGCAGCCTCTGATGTGTCGTCTTTCCTTCTCCCTGGTGCTGTCCAATCAGGAGCTGTGCAAGGACATGCATCATCCCACCTCCCTGTCTGATTGGCTAGCACCAGAGATAGGGAAAGATGACACATTGGAGGCTGCTTCCTGGTTGGATTTTTGCCCAGTGCAAGGAAAAGCAAGGTAAGACAGTGGTTGATTTTGTTTCAGAGGGTGGGACTGGGTTCCGAGCGCCAACTGCGCTGGCATGTTTTGTTTTGGAACCAGGCCCCTTCCGAAACAAAATGCCCATCTCTAAGATTCATTCTTTCAGATGGTTTGGACCCAAGTCATTTAGGATGATCAGATGCTTAGAAATGGATGAGCAGAGCTGTGGAGTTGGTTTTGGGCAAACCATGGATCACTAATAGAGATGGCACAAACTACTGATCATGCTGATTCATCCTTGGGACAAACAGTGGTCCAGCTGTTGTCAGAACTGGCCAGTGCTCAGACAGAGGCAGTGCCCCAGATTCCAAGTCCCACCTCCTGTGGGTGCAGCATTTGAATAATTGCCCACAAGACGATGGAGAGGCTGGGAATCACCAAACACCTGTAAGTTCAAAGGACAAACTGGAATGAACTAGCAAACCAGAAATTTGTGCCCATCTCTAATCACGAACCAAACTAGGGCAACTTAGGATATTTGTACACGACCCCTAAACTCCGCCGCAAATGGCTCCCAGCTCTGGAGCTTAAAATTGTTTCCCCACCAGCTCCGGAGTTTACAGAAAATTAAGTGCGGCCATGCCCACCTAAGCACGTCCCAGCGCACTTTTCAGGTACCTACTCATGGAAGGTGAAAAATCCCAGATCCGGATGTAAAGGAGTGAGTGCCCGGCTCTCCTTGCTTCTGTTTGTTCTTGTTTTTGCCTCCTGCCCCTTTAAGAGAAGGAATCAGGACGACGGGGAGGCTTGGACCGGCAAACGGAGGTGAGCCTGCATTCTTTTGTCCCCTTTTTTCTCCCTCCCCTCACGCAGACAGGATCAAGGAAGTGCGGAGGGGTGGGGACGCAGGAAGAGAAATGAACCCCCAAGATCTCTGGTCTGAATTTAAGTGGCCAGCGGATCTTAGGGGTCGTGTGAAAAGACCCTTAGGCTGATTTGTACGAGGTCTGAATCAAGGCAGATTCAAGTGAATTCACAAACTGATTGGTGCTCTGAAGACAAATTGAATCAGATGGAGCACAAATGAGCTTCTGACTCCTGGTATTTACCTTCGTCCCTTCTTTCCATCTTTTGTGAGGGTTGGGGAACCCCTAATGTTAAAAGTGTCCGATTCCATATCCTGAAGTTAATTCTTAGAAATTGCTCCACTTCATTCCATCTTTAGGATATGTCTCCAAAATTCTTCTGCATGAATGCCAAAAGAAACCAGCTACTCTAATTCAGATTCTCCAACACATGCCAATGGGAAATTGCAAATAGATTCAGAACTGATGACATTCTGGCGCCAGGTAAAAACATTCCTGTTCCAGTAGTTTTTAAACTGATTATTGTGGGTCCTGATGGTGATTTTAGTGTAGTATTTTAATATATTATATTTATTGTATTTAACTGTTTTATTGTTTTAATTTTATTGCAATTTGATATTTTAATTGTTTTAATTGTTTATTTTGATTGTGAGCTGCACAGAGACCTTTGGGTAGTAGGCGGCATACAAGCTATACAAACAAACAAACAAACAAACAAACAAACAAACAAACAAACAAACAAACAAACAAACAAACAAACTGGGGGAGAGAGAGAATCAGATTGGAATGGATGTGAATCACAAACAGGAACACCCAGAGAGGCTCTAAGAGTGGCCTATAGGTCAGTTTGGGAAACAGATACGTAGGCCAAATGCTCAGGATTTTACTTATTAAAGTGGCTACATAAATGATTCACAGCACCTACCCTGGGGAAGAAATTCTCCACCTCCCCTGTGGATTTAATGGGAAGCACAAACGCCATCGAAAGGGTTGAATGAGTTGGCACAGACGTATAAGATTTGCCGAGCAATTAATTTCCATGTCTTGAAAGGCAAAGGTGATTCATGAACAGCAGAGGGAGAACTGAGACCTTTTGGTGCATGTCATGGAGTGTAGATGATCGACCAAAAAAAACACAGCTATTGATTTCCCTTCATCTTTCTGCAATCCAAAATCAGAAAAACATATTTATTGTGTTATGCCACCCTTCATACTCCCCCATGAACACAGGCCTTGATGACGCAGAAGGGTTTGTGTGCTTCTGTGAAACTGAGAGCTATGCCAACATCGCTATCAGAAGGGTCTCTGAAGCCTGACAGGCCTCAGTGAAGAGACAAGATTCACAGTGCCCTCCCGCTGAAAGTGTCTGATCCAAAGTGGGCGGCTTCAAACAGTGTCTGATCCATAATAGGTGGCTGACAATGGCCAGTAATGGCAGTGGAGTAGGCAACAGGAAACCACTTCACTTAAGCTAACTTCTCCAGGCAAATCTGTAACATGACTGGAAAACCTAAAGCCATGGCCCCAAGTCCGCAGCAGCCCTTCAGTGGGCAGGGGGTGCTAAGGGTCATTCATGAGAAGGATAGTCACATTCAAGGAAAAATAGATGGGGAAAGTGGCCTAGGGAATAGAAGAACATTCTGGCTGAAGAATTTAAGCCAGTGCCTCGCAGTGGGCACAGCTTCTCTATTTAGAATAAAAAGCTCCACTGGCTGCCATTCAGCTATGGAGCACAATTCAAAGTGATGACCTTAGCCTACAAAGCACTGTACGGCCTGGGTCTTAGCTACCTCAAAGATCGAATCTCACAGTATGAACTGACTTGGGTGTTAAGGTCATTAGGAGAGGCCTTTTTGTCCATCCCGCCACCCTCACAGATACACCTTGTGGGAACACATGAATCTGGAACTCCCTCCCACTGAGGCCAGGAGTCGGACTGTCCCATCTCTGATGTCTTTCCAGAAACAGGAAAAGACCTTTTCTCTTCAGGCAAGCTTTCCCTGAATGACGGTCTACCTGTTATGTGTCTTTTATATGAATCTATAGGTTCACATAGCCTTTGTGTTTATAACCACATATAACCTTATGTGCTTACATTGACACTATGTTTTCAGTGTTAGTTTCCAGCACTCAGAACTTTACATGGAATATTACTCTCCTTTTAACTGTTCACGTTCTCTTGTACTAGCTTTAATGCAACATTGTCTTTTAATACTGTAAGACATCCCTTTGTTCCCTGTTCTCAATACTTGAACAAGTCTTAACTGTACTGGACTGTACATTATCCCTCATTACTGTAAGCCACCTTGGGTGCTTTCCCAAGGAGAAAGGTGAGGTAAAAAATAATCCAAAACAAATAAATAAATACTTGTTTTGTTATTTTAAAATGTGGTTTTATTTAAAATATTCATTTGATTTAAAGCATATCCCATGGCAAAGTCCAAACCAAAGTCATCCAAATGATGGGTGACAAATCCTTTTTCAGAGACCAAATAACAAAAATTAAGAGTGAGGAGAGTTTTCTGAGATCAATATTTGCAACCAGTGTTGCAATATTTCACACCAAGTTGTATAACTATGTTGTAGAGAGCATGCTGACTGAATTCCATTCAAAACCCTTTTTTTTTTTTTGAGGTAAACATTATCTTGCTGCCTAGAGGATCAGAATCCCAATTAATTCTGGGTGATTTGGTTAGCCAAAAGAATTCTGCCTATCAGTGCTTAGCCAGTTCTTCACTGCTACGCATGACCAATGAAGCATTTTTCCTGGAACACAAGGAGGACATTTTTTGCCTGGGGTGTCCACAACGGATCCCAGAGGACTTTGTAACCCGTGCTCCTGAATGACCTCTTGGTTGCTGAAACAACAGGGGCGGGAGGCAGGTGAGAATGTCCTTGGACAGTACATGAAAGACCACAAGTGGAAACATCTGACAACCTACAGCTTGTGTTGTTCCATATTGAAGTTTCAAGCAAAGTCATACATCCTTACTTCTCTCGATCTTGTAGAACCACAGAGAAGATGCAAGGATTGTGTTCTTTTTCACAAATATATTTATTTGCTTGAATTTGTATTTTATGTTTCCTTGGCTATGAAAGCTCTTAATTGGAACATCATGAGTTAACCAATAAAGGTTTTCTGAAGAAATGCCGTGATTCTGTTGCCTGGCATAATGGAAGAATTGGAGCTAGTGGAACATCTATGAGTGTGATTGAAAAAGCAAAAGTCAAGAATTATGTGTACAAGCACTATATAAGAAGCCCCCTGGTTAAACTGCAATACTGTAGTCAAGACTTGGCTCATAAGCGGAGTCTGAGCCTGTTGGGCTCAGGTGGCCAGCCTGAGGTTGGCTCAGCCTCCCACCCTTCTGAGGTCAGAAAATTGAGTATCTAGCTTGCTTGGAGGGAGGGGGCAATGTGTAGCCTTGCAGAATTATATTGTAAACTACCTGGAGGTTGCTTTACATGCTGTGGAGTTATATATAATTCACACACTTATTGCATGTTTCCCATCCTAGATACACTGAACTTGCCAAAACCATAAAGAGTCTTTGCCTCTCTGAGCTGTACGCTGCCAATTGTTCCTGTTGACTTATGTTCAGGATGAAGATGCAAAGAGATGAAGGTCTTTAGGAGGTGAAGAAGTATGGGAACGGGGAACAACCTCATTTACAGATTGAGGAAGTGGCTGAAAAAAGGAAGCAGGTTTTGTTTTGAGGAGGGGAACACCTTAAATCACTCTTCTCATCATCCTTACCTCCTGTTATTGTTTATGTGATCTTCCTTCCGGATGACTTGGATGGGCACCAAAAACAGTGTTACTCAGTAGCTTAGGCAACTCATGGCATGTTTCCTCTGGCTTCTGCTAGAAAAGATTAGTGTCCCTGTGAGAAAGGGAGAAACAGAGGAGAAGTTATCCAGCTCCCAAATGTGATCCAAAACATCAGAGCATACTGCCTATCTTCCCCCAGAGATGTTGGCAACTGGCAAGTCTTTGGATCCAGTCTCAAATCCATGTCCAATTCCAAGTCTTTGATATTAAGTCCCTATTAAAAGCAAGCACATACATCCCTGCAGAAAAAAAGAAGGGGGGGGGGGTTCCGAGCTGTGGGTCAGGTCTGAGTCATTGGAAGAACGAAAACCAAGTTGAGTCTGAATCAAGCCACAGGTGCAATTTAAGCCCAAGTTGACTCAGTCCCACGATTCCTTCCCATCTCTGATGTTCCATGGTCCAAACTGGATTTGAGGATCCAATGCTAGATGCTGATATTAATCCAGAGCCTGTAAATAAAACGCTGCACTCTGCTTGTCCTGTATTAATGGATGACTTTTCAGCTCCTACAGCCGGATGATGTGGTCAGGAATAGAGATGGGCACATCTCTAGACCTGGTCAGTGCTCAATGTTTTGTTTCATTTCGTTTTGTTGAGAGGTCTGGTTTGTTTCGTTTCATTTTTCACAAATTTTCATGGAAAAATTCATTTCGTTGGTTCATTAATTCGTTATTTATTATTATCCTTTTTACCCCAGCACCCACCACGCAGACCCTGGGGCCCGGTCAGTGCTGGGGTTTTTTAATTATTTTTTTAAATTTTATGGTGCCAACCAAACCACTCTTGGGTCCGGTCGGTGCTCCCCCTTTTTTAAAAACTTATTTTTATTTTATTTTAGTCCCCCCCACACACACACTTCCAGGTTCAGGCCCCGCGTTACAGCTGTAGTGTGGGACATTTTGTTGTAGTTTTTTCTTTCTACTGCCGACCATGTGGTCCCTAGGGCCCAGGCAGTGCTGATTTTTATTATTTTATTTTAGGGTGCTGGCTGGGAGAGAACACCTTCTGCTCCCCCATCTGCCCCTGTGCCACATCAGCCCGGTGGGGGGTATTCCCTCCTCCTCACTTCCCCACATAGCCTCCCCCGCGGGGAGCCTGCAATCCAAAGGCTTCTCCATCACCAACCTGTTGGGGTTGGAGGTGGAGCTGCAACCTCCGTCTGCCTTAGCTGTCACTAGCTCGGGCTGCAAAGGCTACGGGGAGGCCAGGGAGGCTTCGGTGGTGGCGGGGCTCCGAGACGGCAGCGGCCCCTTGCCGCTGGGTTTGGGCTTCCTGTGCGGAGAGGCTGGAGGTGGGCGCCATGGCACCAGGGTTCCCCCCACTTTCAGGTTAAGCCCCCGTGCTACAGCTGTAGCACAGGGCTTTTTTTTTTTCTTTCAGCGCTGACCGCGCAGCCCCTGGGGTCTGGTTGGCATTGGTTTTTAATTTTTTTTTATTTTAGGGTGCCGGCCAGGTCACCCTTGGGACCTGGTCAGTGCTCCTTTTTTTTTTTTTACTGTGCCGAGTGACCACATGGCCACGCTACAGCTGTAGTCCAGCTGTCAGCTTTTTTTTTTACCTGGTTGCCATCATTGATTCATTGGGGTATGAAATGTCCCCCAAGGCACTGAGGGACTCAAAAATTACTGAGAAGCTTCCTAGGACTCTACGATCACTCCAGATCTGGGGAAGATTGGGGCTTGGATATCTGAGTTATATGCCCACAAATGCAGTCTCCCAGGGATGTCCACCCCCTAGGCACTTAGAGAACCAAAATCACAGAGAAATGTCTCCTGCTGTGGCTCTAAAATCCCTCCAAGGTTGGTGAAGATTGGGTTTCCTCCAAGACAGTTGTTACATGGCACTTTCCCGAGGGGAGGCTTTGCGGGGATGTATAATGTCTCAAAACCAAACTTCATCAGACTTGTAGGGCTTGGAGGGGAAAACTAGCTTCTCTGCTATTTTAGTATATCTAGGTGCCTGGTGGCACCTTTCGGGGGGGGCATATTTGAGGTGCATACCTCAGGCATTGGAAACCTAAATACAGTACATCAAAAATAGCTACCATTGTGGATGCCTAAAGACCACCTTCGGTTTGGAGAGATGGGCAGGGTATCTCTCAATGTCATTTGCAGGGAATCACAAGCAGGAGCAGACATCTGCTTGGGAATACCCTGAAGCAAACGGTGAGTCATTGTGTGAGACAGAATGCTGGACTGGATGGGCTGTGGCCTCTTCCAGCAAGGTTGTCCTTATGTACTTATCTAGGACTTGTACAGGAGAGCCATAGGAAGCACTGCTGTGATTTTTGGTGTATCTAGGTGCCTGGAGGACATTTTTAAATGGAAAACTGAATTGATGAAGCCACACATCAGATTTGTTATTGGTGATTTATCACTCTTAATGGATCATGAATTGAAATGACTTGTCCAATTTTTCCAATTTGTGCCCATGCCCAACTCTACTGTTGAGTGCTCTATGACCAGTTGCTGGATTTGAGCCCCTTGATACATGACAAGGGAAACACTTGAGGAATTATCTCCCTAGCCTGTTTACCCACTAACCACCCATGGTTCCTTGCCCACTGAATTATCCACATGGTTCATGGCACTTTCTTGTCCCTCTCCCCATGTGAACCATGAGTTAATGAGTTGGGGACATTTTAGATTTATGGACTCCACCCCCCCTACAGAAACAGCTGGGGGGGGCTTTGACCAGGCATATTGTATGATTTACAGTCTGGAACATGTGGGTGTGAAACTGCATTGCAGCCTCAGGACATTTTGCCATAAATGAGTTTGATCTTTATAAGTCACTGCCCTTGTTTTCTTTTTGAAAATGTGGGGGATTATATAGCAGCATTGCATAATCAGTTCACTCATGCACAGAAACTCTCCCAAGACTCGGAGATAAGGAATTTTCCTAATGTTTCTTGGTCAGTTTCCACAGAGGCTGGACGTAGGGCCCCAGTTCATCTTGGAGAGCAATATTCAGCCAATATCTAGTTTTGTCCAGAGCAACCTGTGTCCCTGGGTCTGAGTCCATTGGTAAGGTTCCCATTGTATGGCTTTGGAAAAGCAAAATGGATATAAGAGAATGAAAAGAGAGATCGAGATCAATGATAGATCCTATAGAAAAATTAAACCTACTAAATGATTCTTCAGCCAATGACAATAGCAGGTGACAATGGAAGGAAGAGATCCAACTCTTCCTACCATTGTTAGCTACTGCCTCTAACAGTTGGTCAGCATTCTGCAGCCAACATGGAGTGGGCAAGGTCCCGGTATGGCTATTGAGTTCAATCTTAGTCAAAACATATCTGATGAACGGTTGTCAAGCCTTTTCTTGAACCGTTCAAGAGTTTGAACACTCACCACTTCCTGAGGTCATTGGCTCTGTTCGTTGTCATTGGGTTCCCGCATTGAGCAAGGAATGGGATTTGATGGCCTCCCCGTCCCCTTCCAACTAAACTATTCTATGATTCCTGATCTCAACTAAAATCTGGCTTCCTGTAACCTGAGCCCTATTATTATTTCTCCTGCACATTGTGATGAGTATGAGATCCTGCCCCTCCTCTGTATGACAATATTCCAGGTTATCATCTATCACCTCTAAGCTCACAGCCAGGCCTCTTCTTAAGCTAGACCACATTCAGGTCCTTGTACGTGTGGGCCTGTCAAATGGAAAACCCACTTTGGAGCATTACAGTATTTATAGTCTTAAAACAAATAGTCCAGGAAATCTCATAACTAGTGACAGGCTTGTCTCACTTCTTCCTTGACTGCGGATGATGCCATTTTGGGGGGACCCAAATTCAAAGAAGAATATCTCAGTACATTGTGATGTTCATCCTCCTACTTACAAGAAGACCACAGAACTAAAAGTTCACACAGAATTCAATGACTTTATACTATTAACTCGTCTCCACTGAGTAAAAAATGGTTTAGCTGACTTTCAGGGAGAAAGGTGGGATAGGGCTATTATGAATGAATGAATGAATAAATGAATGAATGAATGAATGTTTCTGGGTATAAAAGGCATGTGATTTAAGCCTAGAAGTACTGCTCAGGGGTTTCACCCTGCCTCCCATTTTATGGGCAAAAAGCAACTTGAAATGGAGACCAGGCTACACATTATACAACTGTGTCTCCTCTACCAGTTTGCTGCTGCTGCTCTGCATCCTCCTCCTAAAGCAATGACCTCAAACTTTTTGGCCATCGGGTTAGTGCTAACATAGGATTGACAGAATACACTGGATGGGGTGGCTGCTAGAAACGAGCACGAAATGAAAATATAGTGTTCCATTTTGTTCAGTTTCTCCTTTCCTTTCGTTATTAATGAATTTTCAAAAGGAATTTTGGAATGAAACAAAAGAAAACAAAATGATTTCTTACTCTATATGATGGCTCCCATGGGTCCTAGAGGCACCAAATTTAGGGATAGCTTCTTTGAACTCTTCCCTGTTAGCTCCCCAAATTTGGAGAGGTTTGGGATTTAGGGGGCTAAGTTATTAAACTCCAATATGGGTCCCCCCAGGAAAAATCATTTGTAATTAAGCGAAGCACTTGAGAAGTCCCCCCCCCCCGGGAAGCTATTAGCCACTTCCCGACTCAATTAGAAATGATTTTCTGCTGCGCGGGGGGGGGGGGGCTTTCGAGTTTAATAACTCCGTGCCCTAAATCTCAAATCTCTCTAAATTTTAGGGGCTAACAGGAAAGAGCTTGAGGAAGCTCCCCCATTTTGTTTCCTGAACAAAAAAAGGTTGTTTGGTTCATTTTGTTACAAAATGGTTTCTATCATTTTGTTTTGTAAAAAGAACAATTTGTTATGTAACAAAATGATGAAACAGCATTGCATCGTGACGAGGAACAGCAGATCTGCCCCTAAAAATGAACAGTTGTTGTTCCCATTCCTGACACTCTCCCTTTTCTACTGTTTTCCTTTCTTCTCCAGTACAGTGGTTTGCAGCTGGAATGAAGAGTGGGGAGCTGGCAGTAGACCCATTGGTGTGAAAACAATCAATCAGTTAAATGCCTTAAGTGTCTGTTGTATTAATTAAAAAGTCAATTGGAGGGCTGTTCACTTGGAACCCAGTGCAGGAAGAAAGGGCATTTCTAAATAAACCAACACAGATACATACACACAAGAACTGAGGGCCAACATTTTTATAAAAAAAAAAATGCCAGTTAGCTTTAGTTTATCTTAGATGACTTTGATAATTGATTATGTTTGACATCTACTTCATTATTCAATGTTAATTATATTACTGCTTGTATTTTATGTTTGTTGAAGACTGACTGGAGTTCCTTTTGGAAGACAAGCGGTCTATATATATATATATAAATATGTCAAAAGCCAGACTGGAATGTTAGAAAAACATTGGCATCAGTGGTGCAGGACCAGTGCACAGGACGCATGTTGTGCAAGCAAGGTCAAAGAGCCAATTGACATGATTTAGACATTATTCAAGTTATATAATGAACAGAAGGGGTTGATGGATTTTCCCTGCACTCATTACATCATTTTTAAAATTATTGCAAACTGACTAATGGGCAGTCGATAACACATTTTCCAAGCAGTTAAGCTTGGTTATTCATTGACAGGGGGTTCTACACCTCATTTTCACAGTCATTTCAACCCTATAAGTAGGCAAGCATTTCTAAGCCTCGTCCCGCAAACCAACACTGGCCTGGCAGTCTTTGTGAACTCTTCCTATCCATCCAAGTTGTGAGCAAACCAACTCATCCATCATGAGGATCCTTTACTTCCTTTTTGCCATCTTTGTCTTCCTTTTCCAAGTTTCCCCAGGTAAGATGGAATTGAATTTGGGTTGCAGGGGACCTTATCAGATTGGAAAGATACTTAAAAAGTAAAAAAAAAAAAATACTGTGATGGGGGTCCTGCATGGCAGGGGCTGGGACTGGGTGGGCCTTGAGGTCTATTCCAACTCTAGGATTCTATGAAATAAGAATAACTGAGTTGGAAGGGGTCTATATTTATTATTTATTTATTTTATTTCGAATAATTTAACCCCATCTTTCTCCTTGGAAAAGGACCCAAGATGGCTTCCAATAATGAGGGACAATATACAGTCCAGAACATTTAAGACATATTCAAATTAAGAACAGGGGATTATAGGAGGCATCTTAGATCATTAAAAGGTCACATTAGAGCTACAAATAGCACGTAAAAAGAAAATAAAAATCCATTATGAGGGGTGGAAAGTAACATGGAAAACACTGGCATTCTTATGAAACTCATCAATGTAGTCATGCATGGTAATCCATATAAAAGTCACATAGTTGGTAATCCTTCATTCAAGGAAAGCTTGCCTGAAGAGGAAGGTCTTTGCTGGCTTCCAAAAAGATAGCAGAGATGGGGCAGTCCTCCTGGCCTCCAAGGGGAGGGAGTTCCAAAGTCTGGGAGCAGCAGCAGGGAAGGGCCCTTTCATGTGTTGTTTCATTGAGTCCAACTCCTGGCTCAAGGCACGAGTCAAAATCAGAGCAGATCTGATTTGTGGTTGGTCAGTATTCACTAGAATGCCTCCAGCACAGCTCACCACCTCCTGACATAGTGAATACCAATACCATTGTTGTACTTTTCTAACAGTCAGGAATCCCCCTCCCCCGATATTCAGCTGAAATCTGGCTCCCTGTAAATTGAGCCCATTGTTGAATGCTGAGTTGACTGAGTACAGATCCTGTCCCTCCTCTTTGAAAAGTGCTATCCTGTATCTCCTCAGTCTTCTTTTTACAAAGCAAAACATACACATTTTTGCACCCTTTCCTCCTAGGGTTAGTTTCCCGTTTCTTGATCAACCTTGTTATCCTACTCTGAATTTGCTCCAGTTCATCTGCATCCTTCTTAATGTGCAATATCCAGAACTAGACATAAGACTCTAGATGAGTCCAGATGAACACTGTCAACTGGCTCTCTCTCTTCCACATGCCTGTTGACACTCTCAAAAAATTCCAACAAATTGGTGAGGCATGATTTGCCCATGCAAAACCCATGTTGGCTCTCCTTCAGCAGCGGCTTCTCTTCTATGTGCCTATTAATTTTATCTTTTAGGACGGTTTCCATCACTTTAGGACACATGTCAAACTAACCGGTTGGTAATTTCCTGGATCACCTCTGGATTCTTTTTTGAAGATTGGTGTTACATTTGTTACCTTCCAATCATCAGGCACAACGACTGATTTGAGGGAAAGATTATATATTTTGACTAGGACCTCAGCAATTTCATCTTTAAATTCCCTGAGAACTTGTGGATGGATGCCTTCTGGTCCTGGTGATTTGTTAGCACTTAGTTTAATAAGACATGCAAGAACCTCCTCCCTGGTTATTTCTATCTGGCTTAATTCCTCAGTTTCCCTCCCTATGAAGATAGGCTCTGGTTTGGGCATGTGGTCTCTGTCTTCTCCAGTAAATACTGAAGCAAAGAATTCATTTAGTGTCTCTGCAATCTCAGTTTCTTCTTTAATAATCCCTTGCCTTCCATTTTCTTCTAATGGTCCAATCGCCCTCCTATTTATTTATTTATTTATTTATTTATTTATTTATTTATTTATTTATTTATTTATTTATTT
>JAHTLZ010000074.1:154161-171065 GCA_023846285.1 Phrynocephalus versicolor | reverse complement strand
AAAACTCTCCCGGGTCTCCCCCCCAGGCCCCCACCCATTCCCGGGCAAAAAAGCAGGCAGAAAAATGCCTGCTTGACTAAGGGTGCACGGCACCTACCGGAGGGGGGGTTTCTGGCCTGGAGGGGGGGTCCCGGCCTCCCCCCCGTCCTGGGATGCTCTGGTCTGGTGGTGGGACTCGCCGCAGGCTCGCCCGTCGCAAAAAGCCCAGTCTCGCCGCCGGCCGCCAAAGCGCAAGCAAGCGGCACGGGCGGCACAGGAAAAAACTTTATTAAACTCTCCCGGGTCTCCCCCCCACCCATTCCCAGGCCAAAAAGCAGGAAGAAAAATGCCTGCTTCACTAAAAGGGTGCAGGGCACCTACCGGAGGGATTGTTTCTGGAGGGGGGGTCCCGCCTCCCCCCCCATCCTGGGCAGCCGGACTCGAGTCGCCATGCCATGCGGTGCAGGTGGGGGATCCAAAATGGGGCGGTGAACGCAATATTGTTTTTGAAATCGTGGTCCAAAAACATACAAGCACAACAGAAACACGCGGAAATTTATAAACTGCCAGATTTTTCACAGTAGCAGTGGTTTTTTTCTTGCAACAAAATGTCTCTCCTCTCCTCCTCTGTCCTCCATTGATTTTATTTTATTTTATTTACACCTGTGCAGTGCGCAATGATGGGCTGGCCCAGTGGCCTGGCCAGCCATGTGGGAGGGGACGACCATGCAAACTTTTGGAGCCATCCCACCAATCGCATGGCCACTTGGCCACTGAGACTTCTGGGATGTGCCCAAAAGCCCCCTAAAACCTGCCCTAGCCCCCTAACCCCCTAACCCTAATCCTTGACTCCTTACCCATATGTCACAGACTGTCTTCTTAGTGGGTCAGAGAGGCACCCAGAGGTGCAACCCAATAGCCCACCGTAACCTTACCCGTCATTAGCCTAACCCTAGCCCTAACCCTAACCCACCTTTCCCATAGCCAGATCTACTTGCATTGCACTACACGCAAGTACGATTCCCTTCTTTGTGGGACATGGCAGGTGCGAGAGCCTTGTGCAGGGAAGGCATGACGCTATCACTCTCACTGGTCTCATAGCCTGCAACTGGTATGCATATCCATATGGTTATGCATGCCATTTTGCAGCAGCAGGAGGTGAGGAGGGGAGACCCCCATGTTGAGGGGTCTCTTGGAGCCTGCTGCTGCTGTCCCTTCCTAGTGGGTGAGGATAGGAGGCACCCACGGGTGCCTCCAGGAGCCCACTTTCCCTTTATAGCGGGCCGGCGGAGGCACCCACCCCACAGAGGTGCCTCCAGGAGCCCGCTACCCCCCAAAAAAACCAGTATAATGATAACGAAAAAACGAAAAAACGAACCGACTAATTTTTGCGAAGTTTCGCGAAAAACAGAAACGAGCCGACACAGGCTGCCTCCGACACACGACAACTCGAAAACGTCATTTTCCCGAGTCGTGCCCATCTCTACTCTGTACTCCAGGCATGTCCAAAGTCAGGCTTGGGGACCAAATGTGGCCAGTTTTCAAATTTTGAGCAGCCTGAGGATTCTTTTCCCCACCAGCTCAGCCTGTCATGAATCCCTGCCAGCTGGCCCCTCCCCATACTGGATGGAGACATCAGCTTGCAGATTTATGGTTTGCCTACCCTCCCTGCCTCTGTCCATCCCTCCCAGTCACCCATCCAGACTATGTGTCCCTGGCTCCATTGCTGCAGCATCCTCCCTGCCTCCTTACATGTCCTAGAGGTTTGCCCAAAGTCTGGTCCAGGGGCCAAATGGATCTGGATGGTCAGCCCCCACACATTTTCACCTCACCAAATCTGGCCCTCCTTGCAAAAAGTTTAGACACCCCTGCTCTACTATGTGGTTCTTTCACTGGCTTACTTCCATGTATAAGACAATCCCAAATTTTTAGTCTAACGATTTTAGTAAAAAATATAGCCTTATACTTGGAAAAATGCAGTGAGTGGATTGCAGCCCAAGACTTTTCCTTGGTTTATCATGAAATAATAATATCTGAGCATTTACAGTTTATTTGAAATAATTGTTGGTTTTTGAATAGAATTAAAATCATATTTCAGACAGGCTATCCCTGCTGAATTCCGCTGGACACCAAATGCCCAATAAGAGTCCAATGAGAGAGAGATCCTGGAGACAGTACTGTGTTTATTAGGCCCAATAAAAGCAGTAGGTGGACACCAAGCCAGAGACAGAGCAAAAATGTCCGACCCTGAGCACATGGAACCCCCAACTTTTATTGATTTCACCCCCTCCCCTCTCTGGGTGGCGCCGTTCCAGGGATTGGCTGATAGTGATTTCAATTGGTCCAATCAGGATGTTCCAGGGGTTGGCCAGAGGTGGACCAGGGCAGCCCGGGCAAGCTGGAGTTGGATGCCCATGCAGATGTTAATGAGTCCAAGTGTACTTTGATTGGGCCATCCGGATGTCCCAATGGGAATGGGAAGTGCTGTATTGTTCTTTGGGTCTGGGTAAACTCAAGGAATCAGAAAATCAATGGAGGGTGCGAAGGGATTATTGTCAAAGGCAATGAGGGACAGGAAGACTGGTGGGATTACTCAAAGGTGTCTGGGCAGTCTTTTGTGGGTGCAGAAATGTGACAATGGAATGCCTCCCCAGGCGGTGATAACATCTGGGTCTACATGACAAAGATGCTGATACTCCAGGAAGCAGCTGTGGGTGTATGTGCTGAAAACTCTGGAAACGATGGAGTCCTCTAGCTTATGCTGCCAGCCTCACAGAGTCGCCATGATGAAGGATCTTCTTTTCTTGTGCCATCATCCCTGTTGCCCCAGATGGTAGGGTGTAGAAATCAGAGAGTAGGACAGATACATGTTCTAAGCACATCCAGGGTAGAGGGGATGGGAAGAGAGGAGAGGAAGAGAGAGAGAGAGTGTGTGTGTGTGTGTGTAAGAGAGAGAAGGAAGTGGGTGGTGAAGGAGAGGGGGCACCCTTTGGGTCGAGAGTCTGTGCCAGGTGGGGGCAGTGGGACCAGATCTTAGATGTTGAGGGAGTCCCTGATTTTCAAGTCATTCTCTCTGCCAGCCATAGCAGGGAATCGATAATCCCTCAATTCAGGATTTATTCTGCCTGAATTGTGTCTCTGGCTGAAGCTTTTGAGGTTTGGAAAATGGGAAGAAAGGGGCAGAAGAAGGGTTAGAGCAAGAGGGCAAGGCAAGGGTTAAGAAAAAGCAGGAAGGGGTTAAGTGACAAGGCTGGGGAGTTGGGGGGAAAAGAGCAAAAGACGGGTTAAAGAAGAAGGATAGAAAAGGGTTAATAAGCCAGGAAAGGGTTAAGTGGAACTCTGGCTAGGGATTCGCCTGTTTGATTAATTTTGGAAAGGGTAGCGATCTAATTCCATAGGAAAGCATTGAGACAGAGAGGCTCTCACTGGAAGACATTGAGACAGAAAGGAGAAGAAGGGGGGTTGGTCTACCGCCATAGAGAAACTTGACCGGGAAGAGGCACAAATCTTATGGAACCGTGCCTCGGGTAGGGGGTGGTGAGAGGAGTCGGTCCTTTTGGTTAGCCTTCCCCGGGAAGGGGTTGGTCTACCGCTATAGAGGAACGCGACCGAGGAGAGGCATAAATCTTTATGGAACTGTAGAGCGGGAGGGAGCGGGAGGAGGAGTCGGTCCCCTTGGCTAGCCTTCCCCGGGAAGGGGTTGGTCTACTGCCATAGGGGAACTCGACTGGGGAGAGGCAGAAACTTTGTGGAACTGTAGAGCGGTAGGGAAGGTGGATTCACCCCAGGGAAATCATTTCGGTTGTTGTTTTTTTTGGGGGGGAGCAGTCTACCAAGCCAATTCAATGGATTAGGGATTCCCCGCTGCACCCCCGTTTGGCTGTAATTAATTTGACAGTGATTGATTAGACGGGGGCACTGATTGGACAAAGCGCGCAGGAGAGCTTATCTTCACTCCCCTGCTGTTTACAGAGTCGCCGCAGTAATTGACTGCTGCAGGAGGCTAGATACTATGTAAACTGTTAAGTGGGTGCGAATTTGAGGCTTCCGCTCACCGAATTCTCGGCTCACAAGGCTTCTCGGCCTCAGCAAGGGGCGGCTCGTATTTTCCCCCAATATCTCGGGAACGGTTTGGAGTTTTGGGACGCGGGAAAAAGTGTAGTGCTTATGACGGTGTGAGGGCCATTTGGGCGGTACAGGCGGGTCTCGGAACAGGTCCAATTATTTACAAATTTTATTTTTCCATCGTGACTTCACATAATTCCCCCCTTTTCAGGTATGGAGGTGTCCGACAGGATCACCTCCCCGGTAAGTAGCCTTATCTTGCCTCCTTTCCGTGAGGCGACTCGCCTTACCGGACAAGGGAATATTTTTGGGTCACAGAATGGATGGCACACCGAATCAAGGCACTCACGATAACAAGCACTACTAGCAAGCCAATTAAGCTTACAAACAGCTCTTTTAGCCCATTTGAACCTGGGATCCAGCTAGTAAGCCAGCTCCATAGAGAAGCATTGTTATCCGAATATGTGGCTTGAATCGCGATCCGCCCGCTTTGATCGATAAAGTGACAGCACCGGGTCTGGTTAAGCCATTGACAAAATCCATAGAGCAGCGTGGGTGTGAGCTGCCAGGAAGCAGTACCGACTGTCGGTAAAGATGTTAACCCGCTGCCCAGTAGCCAATTTAGCAGTGGCAATTAGAGCTTGCCAATATGGCTGCATGGCTGCTGCCAGTAAACTAGCCTTCTTCCTCATTTTCTGTTCTACTTTTGCCTCCTCCAATTCGGGTCTTTGATAGAAGATTTGAAAGGCAGTCTGCACTAGGGTCTCTAGGGGCTGGGCGGTGGGGGTAGGGAGTTTTTGTAGCTTCCTCTGAATATTGGGGGTTGCTTGGGCAATGAAGGTGGTTCAAAGGGCGGCCAAATTTCCGGGGTCCTCAGGGTTCATGTTGGTGTGCCGACGGTAAGCATCTTTGAGCCTGGTTAGGAACTTGGCCGGGGTTTCATCACAGGTCTGAACTGTATTACAAACCTTCTGATAATTTAAAATTCTGGGCACCCCTTTTTCAACCCCTCCCTGCCTGCCTGCCATGCTCCCTTTATCGCTGCTCTGCCGAATTCTGTGTTAGGGTCGTTGGCAACAACAGGGGGATTTAAACAGAGGACTTCCTCTGCAGTAGGTGGGACAGGGGTTTCGGATCTGTTGTCCCCCCCCCCCCGGGCTGGTTTTGAATGTAGTTCCGCCGCCATTCCGTGAAAGCTTCGTAGGCTTTCCCCATTACCTGGTGGCGTTCCTCATTGTTAAGCAGAGCTGACTATAGGGCAAACAGATCAGGGATGTTGGGACGGTGCGTGGAGGTTATCCTATTTATGAGGTCCACATATTGCTGGGGGCTCTCCCGATAAGAGGGAAGCCCCTGATTCCAATTAAAGAAGTCAGGCGCTAAACGGCGTGTGGACAAAGACTAATCCATTTGGCCCGGGGACCTGTCTGAGAGGAAAATGCCCAGCAGGGTTGGTAAAAGTCCCCGGGCATTGGAGGCATAACACTCAGGCATCTTCCGTGAGCACTCAGACCTCCTAATTTCTTCAGGTGACCTCAAGGGCCATCCAGTTCAATCCCCTGCCATGAAGGAACCCCCATCACAAGACTCTCGACATATGGCCATTGAGCCTCTGCTTAAAAACCTCCAAAGAAGGAGACTCCATCATGCTCCATGGTCATCTTTTCAGCTTCGTGCTGCTGGCCAATCAGAGAAGGAGCCAGGATGATGTCTGCACAGCTCCTGATTGGCCACCATCACAGATCTAGCTCAGATGATGTTGCAGCATACTTCCTCATTGGATTGTAACCCCACACGAGACAGAGAAAGGTAAAGCAATTTGATCTGCGTGTATTAGCCAGTTCCAAGGACCACCTTGGCTCATGTGGCTTATTTCATAACCTAATGGTTCAGAAATGAAATGCCCATCCCTATAAGGGCATAAGGGGGTGCTCTGCATATGGTAGAAGTCAACATCAGAGCACAAGGGAAGTGGGCAAGAATGTCTTCTTCCAGTTTAGGTTGTTCACAAATCCTTTTGTGCTATTCAGTTCAGCACTCAGGAGATAGGGAGGGGAATCCCAATTGTGTGTGTGTGTGTGTGCATGCGTACATGCATACATGTACGTGCATGCAGATTTCAAAGCCCTGACTTAATGGGACAACTTTTCCTAACATTCTTTGAAATCCATGTGCATTTCAAAGGTGGCATATTATCCAACGTTGCCCACAGGTGGAGCAGATGGCCTCCGATGGTCTTCTCTCCAAAAACCTCACAACTCTTGGTGTGTAGATCTGACTGGACCTTAGGCCATTCACATCTCATCAATGGATCCCATCGCTTCAGCTACAAGTCTCTGTTCGTTAAGAAGTTTTCACTCTCCCCTCATGTTCTTCATGTTCACGTATTCATTTTGAGGGGGTCTTTGCCATGCAGCTACTGAGATGATGAGGAATGAGCTTTGCTTCTCCAGGAAAATATTCCACATTTTTGTGGCAAGAATTTTACTTAACCTAACATAAACCAAGACTTGAGGTGAACCAGGCACATTGCGGAATCCCTGTAACCTAAATCTCATAGTGATGGTTGACACTGGCTAAACTGGGTCCTCAGCAATGGGACACTACATGTGAGCGGAAACATGGCAGTAGCATATTCTGATGTTTCTAGCTCTGCCTGAAGGATTAGCATATCAAAGTTCACCTTGGAACAGGACAGAAACACAATACAATTTTCACTATTTTGGCAAGATTTATTTTCTACATTCACTTGAAAAGCCTGGGATGATTTCCATGGCCATTGGACTGATGTTTCTTAAAGGATCTTCAGGTATCCATGCTGTTTGCCATATTTGTTTTTCACCCCACAGATTTCCTTCTCATAATTTATCCTATGGGAATCGGATCACCGGGAGGCCTTTTCCTACAGGGGGGAACAGAAGGAATAAACAAGGCTGAAATACTCGTAACAACTATTAGATCCCAGCCGTGAAAGCCTTTGAGAATAAAAGAACAACAACAACAACAACCTATAGAATCAACAATTTGTTATTTCAGTAGTAAATTTAATAAACTAATAGAAAAGTAGGAGGGAAGCACAGTACCATTCTTTCCATGCATGCACACACAATCTCTAATACTTGCTGAATTCCTTATTGTTCTCATCTTAGGCCGCGGTCTTACCAGAGCTTTCTTCATATATAAATTCCCTGCAAATTCCCTGTATTAGCCCCTCATATCTACATAAAATTCTATGTTGAAGAACGCTGTTGGGAAATAAAATAGCTGGTTTCATTGTTATTAACAGCGAAACAGAAAATGCTTATCCTCATGTTCGCTGTGATCTATCTTCGACCATATGATGTGGTGGTCAATGAAATCTTTGAGGCTGCAATCTCATTGGGTCTGCAGCTCCATTGGGTCACAATCAATGGCCAAATCTTGAACTGAATGACCCACAACACATCAACTACAACAGACAGCTTTCCCTGTATGACTGATGAAGCTACTTGGGCAGGTGACCAAACATGATAGTCTCACACAAGAAAAGAAGTCCAGTTGCCATGACTCAGCTTCCAGATTCCCTGTGCCATTGTTCCTTTTGACATTATTTATTTATTTATTTATTTATTTATTTATTTATTTATTTATTTATTTATTTATTTATTGCTTGTTTTCTGCCCAGCTAGCTGAAGGCTTCATTAGACAGGTGAACATGCATGAGAAGCATGATTGAGGTGAGAGGGGAACGGCTTCCAAATACTCACAAGCAGCAACGGGTCGTAGGCGTACACCATCCTTTTGGCACGAGGATCGGAAGGCACTTCGTTTCTTTGCAGGTGCCATCTAAATTTTTACATGCAGCTGTACCAATAATGTCCTCAGGCTCCGGACCTAGGTACAGCATCAAAAGCAGAACAGTAACAGCAAGAACAAGAAGAGCAACAACAAGGACGACAACAACAACTACTACTACTATAATCGTCATCATCATCATCAAGTCCAGCCCCATCAGTGTTCTTTGTCTCACATTGTTCTTGCCAGTGGAGTGAACCTGGCTAGGAACGAATTGATCTGGAGGAGACCTTCTTACCTGCAGCAGAAATAAGAACCACAGCAAGACCAAAGAAGAAGAGGCAACCAATTCCCAAAGCCATGGCAAGGAAATTGCAGGTTTGCAGAATCTCAACTGGGAAGTCTTTATCCCTAAGAGAAGTCAGATCAAGAGTGAAGGGAATGTCAAATTAATAGGTGGCTCAACACTCCATATGGAAAGCAACCATACCTTTTCCTTTCAATACACTTTTAGGTAGTTTGTTTGTTTACTTATTTATACCCCCTTCATCTGGCCTAAAAAAAGTCACCCAGGGCATCTTCCAACATTTAAAACAATAAAACATTGGCATAAAAGCCAACAATTAATAAACAACAAAAAAGATAATTAGTTTTTTAAAAAATCATTTAACCTAAAGGAACAAAGAAAAGAGCATAAGAAAAACAAATACAAATACAAATACATGTTTGCAATGTCGATAGCTATTTCTTTTATAGCTGTGACAAGCATTGGGAGCTATACGCAGTTGTGTTGACCTGGAACTACCTTGCGGGGAGAAGGAAAATGCATCAGATCAGTGGCCGAGTGACTGTGGAGCCAGGGGTGGGGAGTTCAGTTCCCCCACTGTGCCTCCTTGACAAGGGCTGGATCCTTCCCAATGCCCCAGCTCTCTGGTGATGCATATTAGAGATGGGCATGACTAGGGAAAATGACGTTTTCGAGTTGTCGTGTGTCGGAGGCGGCCCGTGTCGGCTCATTTCCGTTTTTCGCGAAACTTCGCAAAAATTTGTCGTTTCATTTTTCGTTTTTTCGTCTGTCGTTATACTGGTTTGGGGGGGTAGCGGGCTCCTGGAGGCACCTCTCTGGGGTGGGTGACTCCGCTGGCCCGCTATAAAGGGAAGCGGGCTCCTGGAGGCACCTCTTTTTTGGGGGTGGGTGCCTCCTATACTCACCCGAAGGGAAAGTAGCAGGCTCCTGGAGACCCCTCATGGCATGGGGGTCTCCTCTCCTCACCTGCTGCTGCAAAAGGGCATGTATAGCCATATCACTATGCATACCAGTTTGCAGACTATGAGACCAGTGGACTGGCAGAACCAGGTCCCAGAGCCATAGGGTGATGCCTAAGGCTCTCGCACCCACTGTGTCTCACTAAGAAGGGAATCGTACTTGCGTGTGAAATGCAAGTAGATTTGGCCTAGGGGACAGCAGCTTAGCGCAAGGGCTAGGGTTAGGCTAGTCACTGGTGAGGTTAGGGTGGGGTAGTGGGGTGCACCTCTCGGTGCCTCTCTGACCCACTAAGAGGACAGTGTACTGTGGCGTATGGGTAAGGAATCAAGGATTAGGGTTAGGGTTAGGTGGTTAGGGCAGTGTTTAGTGGGCTTTTTGGCACATCCCAGAAGTCTCAGTGGCCAAGTGATTGGTGGGATGGCTCCAAAAATTTGCATGGTCCACTCCCACCTGGCCACTTGCCCAGCCCATCATTGCGCAGGTGTAAATAAAATAAAATAAAATAAAATCAATGGAGAGAGGACAGGGGAGGAGCCATTTTGTTGCAAGAAAAACCCACTGGGACTCTAAAAATTCTGGCAGTTTTAGCAATAGCATTAGCAATTTTCGCATGTTTCTGTGGTGCTTGTGTGTTTTTGGACCATGATTTCAAAAAAAAAATATTGCGGTCACCGCCCCATTTTGGATCCCCCACCCGCACCGCATGGCATGGCGACTCGAGTCCGGCTGCCCAGGACAGGACAGGAGGAGAGGGGGGGAGGCCGGGGACCCCCCTCCAGAAACCACCCCTCTGGTAGGTGCCCTGAGCCCTCACTCAGGCAGGCATATTTTCGCCTGTTTTTGGCCGGGAATGGGGGGGGGAGTTTAAAACTTTTTTTCTGTGCTGCTTCCGCTTGAATTGCGGCGGCCGGCGGCGAGTCCGGTGCTGTTGCAATTTAAACTTGCGGCGAGCGGGAGCGACTACAAGGATTTCCCCCCCACACCACCACCAGAGCAGCCCAGGAGGACAGGAGAGGGGGGGAGGCTGCCCCCCCCCCAGAAACCACCCCTCTGGTAGGTGCCCTCAGGCAGGCATATTTCCGCCTGCATTTTGGCCGGGAATCGGGTTTTTTTTAAATTTTAAAAACTTTTTTTCTGTGCCGCTTGGCATCGCGGGATCGCCGCGATGCCAGGAACGACCACAACAAATCAGACCCAATTATTCTTTAGTCGGTTCGAGTTCGAGTTCCGGCGGAATAATTGTCGTTTCCTTTTCCGTTCCATAACGGAAACGAGTAACGGAAACGGAAACGGGAATTCTGCTAAGTCGTGCCCATCTCTAATGCATATCATTAATAGGAATACGCCTGACATGATGGGCATTGTTTGTACAGAAGCATGGAAAGAAAATGCTGAGAATATAGTAAATACACAGTGGTAAAGACAGAGAAGGGCTATATCTGGGGGCCATGCTGGCTTCCTTTGTGCAGGCAATAAGAACATAAGAATATAAGAACATGCCTTGCTGGAACAGGCTACAGCCCATCCAGTCCATCGTTCTGTCTCACACAGCGTCTCACCATTTGCTTCAGGGTATTCCCAAGCAGATGTCTTCACCAGCTTACGATTCCCCGCAAATGGCACTGAGAGATATCCTGCCCATCTCTCCAACCTGGAGGTTGTCCTTAGGCATCCATAATGATACCCGCTGATACACTTCTTTTCCATGAATTTGTCCGATCCTTTCTTAAAGCTGTCAAGGCTGACAGTTGCCGTCACTTCTCCTGGCAGGGAGTTCCAGAGACCAGTGATACTCTGGGTGGAAAAGGACTTCCTCTTATTTGTTTGAGATCTAACACCCAAAGGTTTCATGGAGTGCCCCCTAGTTCTAGTTTTACAGGCAACAGTTTTTCCTTATCTACTTTGTCCACACTGTGTATGATTTTATAAACTTCATTCAGGTCAGGTCACTTCTTAGGTGCCATCGTTCAAGAGTGAAGAGGCCCAGCCATTGCAGCCTCTTGTATCAGGAGCCACCTACAAATGTCTGTAATCATGACTGAGTGTTACAGGGAGAATGAAGGAAATGATAAAAGACTGAGGTCTCTGTGTTTCATGAAAATCTATCTGCATTATCTCCAGAAGCCTGAAACTCAGTGCTAAAAATTGTAGCATACTGGCAGTCCCCTTTGGGAAACCAGAACATGGACTACACTACCTCTTACACTGGTTCTCAACCTGTGGGTCCCCGGATGTTCCTGAACTGCAACTCCCAGAAGTCCTTTCCTGCATAGCGAGTGGTGGAGGCTTCTGGGAGATGCAGTCCAGGAACATCTCGGGACCCACAGGTTGAGAACCACTGCAGTCTTGAACAAGGGCTTTCCATATTTTTTTTTCTGCATATCCTAAAAGGCTGAATCTGGTTGGTTGGTTCCGTGGGTTAGGTGTCTGGCTATGGAGCCAAAAGCAGGGGGTTCAATTCCCCACCATGGCTTAAGGGAGGTGAGCCAGCCTGTGTGACCTTGGGTAACTTATTATCTACCTGGAGAATTCTGAAAAGCATCGCCCCAAGTCAGAACTCACATGATGCCACAGGATTATTATTTTAATGGCTGAGCCATGGGGAGGAAGGTTGTCCTTACTGAAAATAGGAGGAGATTTTGGAGGCATTTGTGAGTCATTGCTGCACATCACATATAGGAGGGGGGGAAAGACTCTGTTATCTTTTTGCATCAGTAATTTAAATGGAAAAGAAATCACTTGGATTTTGTCATCTAAAAACAATGGGTACAAGGTGGATAGCTCCGTTCTCCCTGAACATCACTGCATGCCCTAATGATCAAAGCAATTGCTGTTGCTAAAAGGACATACATCTGGTTAAATATAGCAGTTACAACATGCCTAGAAATTCAGTAAACTTAAAAAATTATCCATTATTTATTTATTTATTTATTTATTTACAAAAACAGTTTAGCTGCCCCACAACCATGTATTCATAAAATCATAGAGTTGGAAGAGACCTCAAGGGCCATATAGTCCAACCCCCTGCCGTGCAGGATTCTTTTTACCTAGATGCACCACCCTACACTTCCCTTTGTTGAACCCCAACCTATTAGCTTTGGCCCAGCACTCTAATCTGTCATGGTCCTTTTGGATTTTTATCCTAACCTCACCTAATTTGGTATCATCTGCAACTTTGATCAGCCTACTCTCTATCCCTTCCTCCAATCTCCTGTCTAATGTAGGCCTTCGTTTTTTAAATAACAGATATATTTTCTAATAACAACAAATCACATCATAAGACAGCCAGTATTGCTATACCTACATTTACAGTTATTTTCACAATGAACACAATATTTCATATGAGTAGTTCTCAACCTTGGTTCTCCAAGATGCTCTAGTCTAGGACTACCAATCCAAGACATCTTGGTTATCACAGCCAGTGGTGATGGCTTTGGGGAGGTTTAGTCCAAGAGGGGACTCCTGCTGGAACCACTGCATTAAATGCAGTATTAACCTATTCAACTGAGGTAGAAACTTTGTGATGCTTAAAATTTCAGATTGACAGATCTCTCTCTCTCTCTCTCTCTCTCTGTCTCTGTCTCTCTCACTCTGTCTAGCCAAATGAATTTTCCCAACATAATGGTAGCAGGCAAATTTGGATGAATATGTTGACAAAGTAGTGTATATACACATATATAAGTCTAGTTTTTCAACCCTAATTTTGGGCTGGAAAAGGGGGCCCTTGGCTTATATGTGGGTCAATACTTTTAGCCACTGAGGCAAGTCATCTGTGGCTAAAAGTCATTTTAAACATTGTGTGCCGCTTCTTATGACCCCCCTCTGCATCACAGGGGAGCGGCACACGATGTTTAAAATGACTTTTAGTAACAGAGCCAAGTACTTGCATCAGTGGCTAAAAGTTATTTCAAACATCACACACCACTCCCCCAGCTCACAAAGGAAGTGCTGACTGGTAGAGATGGGCACAACTAGGGAAATGACGTTTTCGAGTTGCCGTGTGTTGGAGGCAGCCCGTGTCGGCTCATTTCCGTTTTTCGCGAAACTTCGCAAAAATTAGTCGGTTCGTTTTTTCATTTTTTCGTTGTCGTTATACTGGTTTTTTTTGGGGGGGTAGCGGGCTCCTGGAGGCACCTCTTTGGGGTGGGTGCCTCCTCTGGCCCGTTATAAAGGGAAAGTGGGCTCCTGGAGGCACCCGTGGGTGCCTCCTATCCTCACCCACTAGGAAGGGACAGCAGCAGCAGGCTCCAAGAGACCCCTCAACATGGGGGTCTCCCCTCCTTACCTGCTGCTGCAAACTGGCATGCATAACCATATGGATATGCATACCATTTGCAGACAGTGAGACCACCTGGTCCACTGATACGACCCTCCGAGGAGAGGGCCGCACCTGCCATGTCCCACAAAGAAGGGAATCGTACTTGCGTGTAGTGCAATGCAAGTAGATCTGGCTATGGGTTAAGGTGGGTTTAGTGCAAGGGCTAGGGTTAGGCTACTGATGGGTAAGGTTACGGTGGGTAATGGGTTGCACCTCTGGGTGCCTCTCTGACCCACTAAGAAGACAGTCTGTGACGTATGGGTAAGGAGTCAAGGGTTAGGGTTAGGGGGTTAGGGGGCCAGGGCAGGTTTTAGGGGGCTTTTGGGCACACCCCAGAAGACTCCATGGCCAAGTGGCCATGCGATTGGTGGGATGGCTCCAAAAAATTGCATGGTCGTCCACTCCCACATGGCTGGCCAGGCCACTGGGCCAGCCCATCATTGCGCACTGCGCAGGTGTAAATAAAATAAAATAAAATAAAATCAATGGAGGACAGAGGAGGAGAGGAGAGACATTTTGTTGCAAGAAAAAACCCACTGCTACTGTGAAAAATCTGGCAGTTTATAAATTTCCGCGTGTTTCTGTTGTGCTTGTGTGTTTTTGGACCACGATTTCAAAAACAATATTGCGTTCGCCGCCCCATTTTGGATCCCCCACCCGCACCGCATGGCATGGCGAGTCCGGCTTCCCAGGACAGGGGGGGAGGCGGGACCCCCCCTCCAGACCAGAAACCCCCCCTCCGGTAGGTGCCCTGAGGCACGGCAGGCATTTTCCGTCTGCTTTTTGGCCCGGGAATGGGTGGGGGGAGAGTTTAAAAGTTTTTTTCCTGTTCCGTCTGCGTCCGTGCCGCTTGAGCCGGCGGCGAGGCTCGTGCCGTGCGGCTTGTTGCTGCTGCGAGCCTGCGGTGAGTCCCACCAGAGCAGCCCAGGACGGAGGAGGGGGGAGGCCAGGGACCTCCAGAAACCACCCCTCTGGTAGGTGCCCTGAGGCCCCCCTGACCCTGAGGCACCAGGACGGAGGAGGGGGGGAGGCCGGGGACCTCCAGAAACCACCCCTCTGGTAGGTGCCCTGAGGCACAGCAGGCATTTTTCCGCCTGCTTTTTTGCCGGGAACTGGGTTTTTTAACTTTTAAAACTTTTTTCTGTGCCGCGTGGCATCGCGCGCGATCGCGCGATGCAAGTAACGAGCAAGACAAATCAGACCAAAATTGTTCGTTCGTCGGTTCGAGCTCAAAGTCTGGCGGAGTAACTCCCATTACCGTTTCCGTAGAGTAATGGAACCGAGTAACGGAAACGGAAACGGGAATACCGCTAAGTCGTGCCCATCTCTACTGACAGGCCCTGCTGCATTTCCCACCTTAGACTTATACTCAAGTCAATACATTTCCCCAGTTTTGGGGGGTTAAATTAGGGGCCTCAACTTATACTCAGGTCGACTTATACTAGAGCATATACGGGTATGTTGCTCAAGCAGAGGTTAACCTATTCAAACTTTCACTGTGTGAAAACTATTGTCATGACACAAGTATTTTTTTAATGAATCAGCCAAATGAATTTACCCAACAGTAGAGATGGGCATGAATTAAAAAAAAATGGTATTTCAGTTTTTCCTTTGTCATTGAGAGGACTGTTTCGGTTCATTTCCATTTGTCATGAATTTTTGGAAAATTTTTGTTTCCGTTTTACGTTTTTTTGTTTGTCATTTCTACCCTCTTTTTGTGCGATTTTTAAAGCATTTCTGTGCGCGGGTGTCCCCCAACGCCCGAGAGCAGAGGGAAAACACTAAAAAAATGGATGCTGGCCGAGACATAGTATAGACTAGGTACGCAGAAGGGCTGCAAAGTCAGTGGCGGGTGTTGCCCAGGGTGCAAGGCAACCACAGAGTGACTGCACTGCTGGGCAGGGGAGGGTACTCACCGAGAACTATGCAGCACGGATGCACACAGGGAGGCTGTAGGACTGAAGCTAGAGTCGCAGAGACAGCAATCTCACTCTAATTCCCACCGAAGACTGCAAGGAGGACGGGGGCTGCCAGAGCTTTTTATGCCCTCTCTGGCTGCCAGACCTGCCCGCCCAGTCTGCAACCTGGGCATGCTATTGGTTGAACATGATCTCATCAAATGGCTTGCCTCCATTTTGTGGCTGGTTGCTGCATACATTTTAAAGGGAAAAGAAAAATACATCGCGATGGGAGAAGACAAAAACAAATGTTTTAAGGACCCCAACCCCTTGGTAGGTAATAATTTCAAATAATTATCACATTATCGCTGTGTTTTTACAGATGTCCAGGGTATTTTAATACCCAAGAAATCAATCAATATTAGGCATTTGGGAGCCATTTTGGGTCAATGTCCCCTAACTTCTCTTAAAGGGAAAAATACAGCAATCTGAGAAAAGACATAAATGCAACTTTTAAGGACCCCAACCCCCCTGGTAGGTATTATCAGACAATATAACTAATTATCTGATAATTAGTTTTTACAGATGTCCAGGGCGTTTTTTAACATTTAAAACAGCTCATTTCATTGCACATCACCATTAACGGAAATGAAACGTAACGACCACAATTTTCATGGCTCTGTTCATTTCGCTGCATTTTCATCACAGTTTTCGTTTGTCATTTTGTTACATAATGGAATGACTAACGAATAACAGAAACGAAAAAATGTTCATTCTGTGCCCATCTCTACCCAACAGGCTTGAAGCAACCAAATGGAGATGAAAGCTGATCTGGTCTCAATGGCTAACTAATTACACCTGAGGTTTTTCCCATCATATCAATGTGGAGGACTTTAAGTATGGTGGCCCGAGAGCAAATGGCACATACAGAATTGTTTGTAGAGAAGCAAATATAAACAAGCTGCCCTTCCCTTCCCTTCTCATCGAACGTCTGCTTCAAGTTTTACCAAAGAAGACCCCTTGAAACTGAAAGTGCGGTGAAGACCACTGACCATAAATACATTGGCCCCTGTATAACAAATGGTTTGTATAACATTACATTTGTACAACATAAAAAAATCCAGAGATAGGGGAAATTTGTTTACAGAATCATCTATAGGGCGAATCGATGGGAAATTTTTATAAAGGAAAATTTGCTTAACTTAATTTCATTTGGAATGAATTAATTGCTTTATATCAGGTACCCACTGTATTACTGAAGAATAGACATGGGCACGACTTGGCGAAATTATCGTTTCCGTTTCCATTCCTTGTTTCCGTTACGTAACGGAAACGGTAACAACAATTACTCTGCCAGAACTCGAACTCGAACCGATAAAAGAAAAATTGGGTCTGTTTTGTCGTTGTCATTCATGCCATCGCATGATCGCAGTGCGCGATGCTAAGCGGCACAGAAATAAAGTTTTAAAAATTAAAAAACAACCCGATTCCTGGCCAAAAAAGCAGGCAAAAATATGCCTGCCTGAGTAAGGGCACCTACCAGAGGGGTGGTTTCTGGGGGGGGGTCCCCGGCCTCCCCCCTCTCCTGTCCTGGGCTGCTCTG
>JAHTLZ010000074.1:128206-142777 GCA_023846285.1 Phrynocephalus versicolor | reverse complement strand
GAAAGAAAGAAAGAAAGAAAGAAAGAAAGAAAGAAAGAAAGAAAGAAAGAAAGAAAGAAAGAAAGAAAGAAAGAAAGAAATGACTGTAATGACACAACACACACACATGCACATTTAACATCTATTTGAAGCCACTAGGGGAGGCATTCTAATTTGGGGTCTTCTGCCATCAGTATGCTGATGACACAAACTCTATCTGTCCTTTAACACTTCTACGGTGAAGGCTGTCCAGATCCCGGAACGCTGCTGGATGCGTTTATGGAATATACCAGGAAGAATAGGCTTAGGCTGAACCCTGATAGGACCAAGGTTCTGTTCTCCTGCTAACATCAGAGAGTTATGGTGGCTCTCTCCCCAGTTTGGATGGGTTCTTCCTCCAGCTGACAGAAAGAATGATGAATCTGGGTGTGTACTTGAGCTGGCTGTCTCCTGGGTCTCCCAGATAGCAACCACATTCAAATCAGTCTTCTACCAGCATAGACTCATCACCCAGATTAGCCCATTTCTTGATGAGGCCTCCTTGAGAGAAGTTGTGCATGCATTTGTGATTTCCCAGATTGACTACTGTAATGCACTCTACATGGGGTTACCCTTGAATCTGATCTGTAGACTGCAGCAGGTACAGAATGTGGTGGTTAGGCTGGTGGGTTGGTGAGAGCAAATATGACTGTGTCACTTACATACTGGCTCACCTGCACTGGCTACCTATTGTTTCCCGGATCAGGTTCTAACTTGATCAGGTTCTAACCCGAACGCTAACCCCAATTTAGGGTTAGGGTTAGGGTTAGGGTTGCTGATGCCAGGCTAGTCTGGTTCTGCCATCATTCCACACTTATAACCATGATTTGGTACAAGTGGACAAAGCCAGAAAAGGGGTGAATAGGGAAGTTGCTAGAACCATGAGAGCAGGACTGCGGTCTGTAATTGAGTACCCTGGCATTGTGGTGTGATGCCCTGAGCTTTATAGAACTGATGGTATCACATGTCACATGCAAGGCTTGACATCTTTTTGAAAGGGGGTCTGTAGACCGAGCTGCTTGGTCTGGTGGGGGGGGGGGGGAGGAAC
This sequence comes from Phrynocephalus versicolor, assembly GCA_023846285.1. Classification (NCBI taxonomy): domain Eukaryota; kingdom Metazoa; phylum Chordata; class Lepidosauria; order Squamata; family Agamidae; genus Phrynocephalus; species Phrynocephalus versicolor. The sequence goes on along the minus strand of JAHTLZ010000074.1, from coordinate 141,711 downwards.
ATACTCCATTGCCCCCTTTCCATGGTGAGTAGTGCAAGAGGGTAACAGATTAAAAGTTCCTTGGTAAAAGGCTTCAGGATACATTAACCTATTGGCAGCCCTCAGTTAAAGTTGAACAGATTGGCAGGTTTAGAAAGCAGTTTTAAGGAATATAATCAGACTGGTGGGCTGCTTTGGATTACAAATATAGGGGTTGGGGGTGCTGAACAGGTGGGCAGCACTTCTTGGTCAGTGCTGCCCACCTGTTCAGCATCCCTGAATATGTTTTGGGCTGGATGTAAAGTAATTCCAGACCCTTACCTACTTGCACTATGTTCAGCCCCCTTGCTTTAAAGGTTATGATTTAATATCAGATTTAATAAATTAAATGGTGGCTCTGTTTAACTCAAATATGCTTGTGTCATGTCTTTATTCTGGGGTTGGGGAGGCAAAGTAGCCAGCTTCTGGGATTTTCCCTTGCATGGTGTCACTTTGTGAATGGCAGGGGTGCTAGGGGACCTATGGTGAACACTTTTACCATTAGTCTGTGGATTGTTTCAGGGTGCCATGATTTCTCCTTACTATTTATTTATTTATTTATTTATTTATTTATTTATTTAATACATTTATATACCACTCTATCTAGGTACATGGCTACTCTGGGCGGTTTACAAACTGATTCAAAGACACATGAAAAACCTGCAAGAGGCTGTGCAGAATTTTGTGATGTGTTACTGCCTGTGTGCTGATGACACTCAATTCCTTCTGCTTTTTAAAATCTTCCACAATGCTTAAAACTGAGGTCTCATTTCCTAGGATTACAAATGTTGTCTTTTGCACTCTCCTTTTCTTTTTTCAGATAACTAACAAAAAGGCTGTTTGGGGTTGGGGTTTGGGGGTGCAGCAGTGTAATTTACAAAAACATCACAGCTTGGATACCCTTCCCCCAAACATCCCCAAATTTGGCTAGGAGCAAGAAAAGACTTTATGCTACATTCATACCAAATTTGGTATGAATCTAGCTTTCAAGATCCAGTTATATAGTTATATTGTTTGTTGGCCATCACTTTTGATTTTGCTTATAGAATCTTGTTTACTTTCTACATGCATAATCTTTGTGCTATGATGATTAAATATTTGAATCCTTCCTTCCTTCCTTCCTTCCTTTTGAGATTGTTTGAGATTACATATAAAAATAATAAATAAATAATAAATTAAATAACATATTGTAAATAAACCAGTGTTGATAATGGAGGGAGGTAGAAGCAACCGTTGTTTCTATTGACACACAAATTTGAAACCATCCAAAGCAAAACTATTTTGGCTTTCTAATTTTTCAAAAGGTCATAATGCATATGATGATGATGCCACAGGAATTCATCTTTCCTCGAAGTGAAGCACAGCAGAGATGTATTTCCATCATTACATGGCTGACCTAAGGAGTGGGAGAATAACAAATTTATTAACTTTATATTTAAAGACAAGAAAACAATTATCCAAAGCTAGAAAGGAGGAAAGACAGCAAAAATCTGTGTTGGGAAAGAACAGTTTCATGAAATCAGGTGACTGATTTTGGCACCACTATGCTTCAATTTCTACTCCAAAGCTTGGAAGAAAAGAGTGCTCCTTTAAAACCTGCAAATGTGTTCTGTCACACAACAGCTCCACCAGGAAGGCTAACAACCCAAACTCAATGGGTGTTGTGAAGGGTTGCACTAGTGTGACTTGCTCACACTCGAGGACACAATCCATCTAACAAGCCTACTAAGGCCATTGTCCAACTAAGAGCCTGTTCATACCAAGGTGGGGTGAAACCAAGGTGAACTATAAATTGAAAGCCTCCCACCAACTTTTATCAGATTGAAGTAGTGACTTGGATGAGTATCATAAGATTTCAATCCCTCAACAAATGAAGTCCAGTTGTCATGATTCAACTCCCAGATCAGTTCATAGGATTCTAATTTATACATTAATACATTTGGAGTCATCTGGAAGTTGAGTCATGGCAACTGGACTTCTTTTCTTGAGAGTTTGAAACATTTCACTGCTCATCCAAACAGTTTCGTTAGCTTCAGGCTGACAAAGCTGTTTGGATGAGCAGCAAACTGCTGTTTGGATGAGCAGCAAAACTTCCAGATAAATTCATCTGGATGACTGAGAATCTTCACATACATGTTTGGAGTAGATATGGGCATGAAACAGAAATAGTGTTTCATTTCATTTCATTTTGTTTCAGTTTTCATTTTGTTTTGTTTACTTAACAACAGATTTTTTAAAAGAATTTTCTTCATGAAATGAAACACTTCCTGAGCCTTTTTTATTTAACAGGGAGCCCACTGCTCTAAACCAAACACCCTCCTTAAACCTTCCAATCAATTTGCTTTCAAACAAAGAACCCTCTGTAAACAAGCTAGAAACCTAATAGCTAGCTGCTGGATGGAGAGACTGGGTAGATAAACACAGCTGATCCACAGTGCATTGAGGGAATGAAAGAAAATGTTTTTTTAAAAAAAATACCCTCCACAGTCCTACTTAAAAAGGAAAGGAAAACAAATCTGTTTAAAATCAACTTGCAGACACAGCCAGCGAAGGGAACAGCCCAGCTCCTGGCTAGTTTCAGGCAGATCAAGATTGGAGATAAGCTATCTCAACAGCTGAGGCACAGGAAGAAATGAACACAAATCAATCAGTTTCAAAATAAACCTCCTGTTCTCAAGACAGCTGGGATGTATTGTTTCATTTTGGAAACAAAAAATGGTGTTTCGTTTCATTTCTTGACAACATGCTGTTTGCTGTTTCATTGCTTTTCATAAGGTTTCATAAAGTTACAAAACGACGAAACAGTGTGTCATTTTTCATAAGGTGATCATCCCTAGTTTGGAGTCATGTCTCTCACCTTATGCAGCAGTGCAACCCTTCTATGTGACAGGGTGCAAGGTTTTCAAATCCTTTGGGACATGGCCCATATTTGCAAATGCCATTGAAAAAAAGACAGGCCGATTCATCTATGGAGCTCCGTTGGCCCTTTCCTGCAAAGAAAGAAAAGGAAGCAAAACTGGGAGAATGTATCTAGAAAAGGTGCCTGTACAGAGAGCTAGCCTGTATTCTGTCTTTTAGGGTTTGGTCCCAGTGACAATAAAACCCACTGGTGTAATGGGTTCTGCTTTTTTAAATATCAAATTTTAACATACCGTGCACGCACAGGGTTCTATACCAGCAGAATTAACATTTGTGCATCTCCAACAGTGGCCTGTTTGTTTTGGCATGGGTGTGGAATCAGTTTCTTGGAATTAATTCACCATAGGTAAAACAAACCCATCCATTTTTAAAATATATCTTCATCGCCTTTCGTCCCCCACAGGTTTGTGGTGACAGGAAGTGTAATGGGTGAGTAGAGAACATGTCTTCTTTAAGAGTTGAGTAGCAAAATGTTTCTATCTCACAGGAAAAGAAGTCCAGCTGCCATGACTCAGATTCTAAATAACCTCACCTGGATGACTGAGAATCTTCACAGACATGTCTTCTTTAATTTTTTGTGAATGAGCATGGGCTATAAAATATGATGGCACTGGGTCTTAGTTGTCTCCTGTGAGCAGGAGTCTTAGTTGTCTCCTGTGAGCAGCCAGCCTGTGTGACCTTGGGCAAGCTGCACAGTCCTGGGGTTAAAGATATACAGAAGCACCTCCATATCTGCTGATTCACCATCTGCAGATTCAGTTATGCATGGTTGGCAATCAGCGGGGTTGGGGTGGGGTGCCTGTGGCCGTTCAAGCTTCCCTGCTGGTGGACCAGGTGCAGAGATCCCCTTTGGTGGCAGCAGCAGCCACAGTGGCAGGCGGCAAAACTCACCTGCTTTCCCTCAATCCCCCTGCCTTCTTGCTTGCCTGCCTGCCTTGCTAGCTAGCAGCCCTACCTCTTGCCTCTCTTTCTCCATCCTTCCTTTCCCAGTGGTGCCACTCACAATAAATGGGAGTCCCAGCGCCCTACTCATCCCAGGCCACTGACTCCGCTTGCTCTTGCCCCTTTGGCCCCCAGCGCCTGCCTCGATCTCGCTTGCTCTCAGCTACCTGCTATCTCCCGCCATCAACAACTGAAAGATGAGTGTGTGTGTGTGGGGGGGGTCATGTCTGGGTGGAAGAGAGAAGTAGCCAAGATTGAGCGAGCAAGTGAGAGCCAGCCTGGTGCTGGGGGCCAAAGGGACAAGACCAAGAGCCTTTTCACACAATCTCTAAGATCCGCTGGCCACTTAAATTTGGACCAGAGATCTTGGGGGTTCGTTGCTCTTCCTGTGTCTCCACCCCTCCACACTTCCTTGCTTCTGTCTGCGTGAGGGGAGGGAGAAAAAAAGAGAGGAAAAAATGCAGGCTCACCTCCGAAGCCGCCCCGTCGTCATCCTGATTCCTTCTCTTAAAGGGGTGGGAGGCAAAAAAAGGGGCGGCAGGCAAACAACAACAACAAACAGACAGGAGGAGAGCCCGGCACTCACTCCCTTAAATCCGCATCAGGGATTTTCACCACCAGAGAGCAGGTACATGAAAAGTGCACTGGGACACACTTAGGTGGGCGTGGTCGCACTTAATTTTCTGCAAACTCCGGAGCTGGTGGGGAAGCAATTGTAAGCTCCGGAGCTGGCAGCCATTTGCAGCGGAGTTTAGGGGTCGTGTACAAACACCACAAGTGGAGTTGGCAGCTTGAGATGGGCAGGGCGTTGGGGCTCCCAGGTATCATGAAAGGTGTTGCTGGGAGGGGAAGAGATAGGACAGGTGACAGGTAGGGCTGCAAGCTAGCAAGGCAGGCAGGCAAGCAAAAAGGCAGGGGGGGGGGTTGATGGAGAGTAGCTGAGTTTTGCTGCCTGCCACCCCAGCTGCTGTTTCTGCTGCTGCTGCTGCAACCAAGGTGGATTTCTGAACCTCCACCAAGGTGCACTGCTGCATCACCCAATCTTCTGCCCAGGAAGCTCAAACAGCCCCAGGCGGTGCAGCAGTGCCTTCATACCACTTGGTCTGCTGTGCTGCCCAGCAGGGATGGTGGGATATCTGGGGCAAATGCTCCCCCCCCCCCGCCCGGCAACTTACCACTGCTGTTTCCACCGTCACCCTTGGATAAGAGTTTTTGCTTTTATCTGCAGATTTTGGTATCTGCAGGGTGCCCCAGGACTGGTCCCCCGTAGATACAGGGGTCATACTGTAAAATTTCTGGAAACTTTAGGGAAAGTTTTTCTCTAAAGTTGTTCCCCCAGGCATTTAAACTATCCCAAAATGTTACATCTCTACTAGGCTGCTTTCAGAATAAGGGAATAGGAAACCTCTTCTGAGGACTCTCTACCTGAAAAACCATGAAAAGGGTTGCCATGAATCAGACATAATTGGCAGCACATGATTATTATTTTTCTAGGAGCATCTCAGGTGATATATGGGGAAAGCAGAAAGGAAAGGGTCTGGAACAGGATGAAATTTGGATGAGTCAGTCTGCAGCGCAAATACTGAGCATTTCTTAGGGATGTCCTTGTTTTCTTCTCCTTGAGAGATCAAAGCTTCAAAAACAGGTTCTCCCACACAGTATCGCCAATGGTAATCTGAAGCATTTCGCCCACAAAGCCTGTTCTAAAAATGAACTAAAACCTTACCTGGATCAGGAAAGACCACCAAGGTGAAAAAGACGAGAAGTTTCCAGGTCTTCATAAAGCAAAGTGTTCTGCTTATATACCGCCCCATACCACTTCAAGTAGTCTCTGGGTGGTTTACAGTTTAATTACAGTATGCAAGCTACACACAACTGTGTCAGAAAAACAACTGAGATTATGATAGAAGCTTTTAGCTAAAATAACAGATGCCTGGGGTGGAGGTGGTACAAGAAAGAGTGTACTACCCTCCTACTTAGTTATTCATCTAATTCTGCCAGTTGTGAGATAAGTCAAGTGCATCAGCTGGAATGGCTGGCACATAAAATGACAGATTAAATGTTCTTGTTCTGGAATTAGCTTGAAACAGAGAACTCTATTGCTGCTTTGGGAATAGGATCTGCTCTTTGGTGGATGTAATGGAATTAATATTGTGGAAGACATGAGAAAAAAACTTGAGAAGCCTTGTGGTGCTGTGGTTAAAATGGCAGTACTGCAGCCAAAACTCAGCTCATGACCTGGGGTTCAGTCCCAGGTAAGAAACCTCAAGGTTCACTCAGACTTCCATCCCTCTAAGGTCGGTAAAACGAGAACCTAGCTTGCTGGAGGGTTAAATGAGCAGCCTGAATAATTGCTTGTAAACTGCTCAGAGAGTGCTTTACATGACATGGGGAGGTATATAAGCAGCAGATGTTTTGGTTTTTTATCACAAGATGGAAGAGATTATGGTCCTTTATAGTATCTCTTGTTTTGCCACTGGGCTTCCTCTTGACAGCATCAGCATCTGTCTATTTCCAATGGAAACAAGAGAAAGAGAGAGAGAGAGAGAGAGAGAGAGAGAGAGAGAGAGAGAGAGGACTGACCACTGACATGACCAAATGGGACTTTAAAAATAGCTTCACCAATGTTCTTTACTCATCATCGGTCAAGGGAAAGGCCGGAGGGGCATTTGGATGGTTCTAGTAGTTTTCTTCAAGGAAATGAAATGAATACAAAAGCATGGCGGTCAGACACATTATTCTAAGAACACTGAGCACCAGACAGTGCAGCTTTGTGAGAACAGTGTGAATCTAAGTGGTGTGTTACAGAACTGAGGAAATAATATGACCTTTCAAAGGAATGCTATGGAAGTTAATGGAGAGCAATCCCGACTAGAGATGGGCACAAAACGTTAAAATAGCATTTTGTTTCATTTTTCATTTCATTTCATTCTGTTTCATTTCATTTCATTTCAATTTATCAATTAAACCTAAAACATCCTCTCTTTTAACCAGTATTTGATTTAATTCTTTAGTCAAGAATTAAGGAACTCATTTAATTTCTCTGCAATTTCCAAGTCCTCCTTTACCCCACTACCTTTCCTCCCTCATCTTGAGGGCCAACTAGTTCTCTGGCAGGTATTCTACTTCTAACATATTTAAAGAAGCTTTTATTATTTCCTGTTATATTGCTAGCCATACATTCCTCAAAGTCTTTCTTTGCCTCTATTATCATCTTTACATATCTTTTGCCAGAGTTTGTGTTCCTTTTTATTTTCCTCATTTGGGGAGCATTTCCATTAACGGAATAACCTCTCCTTGTGCTTTAAAACCTCTCTAACTCCACTTGTTAATCATGCCAGCACCCTCTTGGACTTAGATGAGCTCTTCTTTCTTTATGGTATGCACTTGTGCTAGGCCTCCCCTTCGTTGGCTCAGGCATTTGGCACTCATTGCCTGTGTGGAGGTTCCTCCTGTCCTGCTTCCTTTTCAAACTGGATGGCTGCTAGAGGAGACAGGGGAAAGAAATCCTAGCTCCTTACCCAACTGATGTGATGTGCCACCAGCAAAGGAGTACCCTGGTGCAGTGATGATGGTGGTGAGTGGATCTCCTAGTGATGTTGGAGGGTAGGGGGATTTAAGTATGGCACCTATGGTGCCACAGTTCCAATGCAGCATGAAGTGCTGCAACATACTCCTTGTCCATCTTTAGTCTTTGAATATGGTTTTAATGTTAGTTCACAGAGGAAAGGTACTCCAGTGTTTGTTCCACAGGCTGGAACTACTCAAAGAGAGAGCCCTCCTGCTGAAACCCCAGAGATGGCAACACACCCTCTCCCAATATCTCAGGATTGGGCAACTCAAACCTCCCAAAACCTTGTAGATTGTGTCTGCCCCTCTCCAAACTGAGCTTCCTCTAAAGAAGAAGGGGGGGGCAAAGGTTGGGGACTAGAGGATACAAGGGAGGTCTTTGAGGAAGTGAGGGAGAAAACTGCAGAAAGAAGGGAGTGGAAGAGTCACTGGGCTGAGTAGTGGAGGAGGTTGAAGGGCCTTGAAGACATGTTCTTTCAGAGGAGTGTAGGGAAGCTCTTCACACAGAACTGGTGGAGAAGGATCAAGCAGAGCACCACTAAGCCTATGAGGTGAAGGAAGAGCTCTAGACCATGGAGCTGGCTGAGCTTAGAGACCCTGCAGAAGAATAACTCAAACACTAGTACCCTTGTCCACATTACTGGGGGCGGGGAGAGAGATCACAGACACCGCCCTCAATGGTCTCACAAGGTCAGTGGGGAGACAGAACCAACCTTTGACCCAGCAGTACCACTCAAGATGACAACAGTGGAAGGCCCGTCTACATCACCTCTAGGAGGAACATCCCAACATTCAAAAAGAGGTCTGCAGCTACACAGTATCTTCTGCCCTCACTGCAGGCATACAAGTTCCCACTTCTGTAGGTCTTAAATGTTGGAATTATCCAGTGCTCACCATCCAAGAGGAAGGTGGGCTGTAAACTTGAGGGAGCAGAGGAAAACATCCTGACTCGGAGCTGGTGTAGGCAACTAGCCCTGAATGTAATCTACTGGCTAGGTTGTTCCCTTCCTCTAGTCATTGTTACTGACAGCACTATCAATTCTATGAATCCAGGGATGGAGGATGGGCCACCTGACAACTAAGGGATGATTGGTGAGGATCACAATCAAGCATTTTTCATGTTCTTTCCAAGAATTCCATGCTAATGTTTGCCTGTGAATCCTGGACATTCTTAGTCATCAGGTCTATCTGATCTATTGAGAGTCTATCTCTACCCTCAACTCTGTCAGAAAATTTTCTGGTTTCTTAGAGTCCCCAAAGTGAAAGAATGAGAGACAGTGTGAAGTAGTGCTCTGAGTATTAGGCAAGATATGAGAGGCTGTGTTAGTTGATATTGTGGACCAAAACCAAGAGACATCTGATGAAGACAGATATACATTGTTACTTGGGAAGCTTTATTATATAGACCCGTGATGGCTAACTTTTGGCACTCCAGATGTTTTGGACCACAATTCCCAGAATTCCAACCCTGTATTGCCAAAGACAAAGGACGGTGGGAGTTGTGGTCCAAAACATCTGGAGTGCCAAAGGTTCGCCACCACTGACTTAAAACTAAGAGAGACGTTTTTGGAAACATCTTGAAGTCAGAAGTGTCCGAGGAGAAATCCACATATAGTTCTTTTGCCAACTTGAGATCATGATGGGCTGTTTGGAGTTGGGAGCAAAGAAGAGAGCAGAGCCATCTCCTGATTTGATCTTCTGTGCACAGATATCTTAAATGCTGAAACTTAAAAAATTCTATCCTTCCTGGAAAATACACCATTCTCCCTCTTTAATAATATGTCTGTCTCTACTCCACAAACCACACACAGTGTACAACCACATTGGAAAAACATGTATGAAATGTTATGAGATTGGAAGAAGCTGATTCTCATTTTTCTCTCCTGGTGACCAGCAAAGCAGATGTAAATGAGTCCAGAGTCTTCTCTCCAATATTTGTAGTTTTTGCCTCTAACACTGGGGTTTCTAAACCCAGGTGTCACCTAGGCAACAACATGCAGCTGATCAATCCTTCACTTCCAGAAGCATTGCATTGGAACAGCATCAAACCCTCCAACTGCATGGATGCAGACCTGCCTGGGGATGGATGAAGTTGAAGAAAAGTGTCTGCACATCTCAAACTCTGGACACTTCTGGACAAAAAGAATCTGATTTTCTTGTCATTTCAATAGGCTTATAATTTTTCTATAGGACACCTATGTTTCATGTGCCTCCATGTTCCTGAATTGTGCAAACACTCTGATATGAATAAAGAAAAGAAGGAAAGTTTACAGTGTGCCCATCACTTTGAGACTGCATATCCTATTTTGTCCTTGCTACTAGTCTTTCTGTGTTGACGCCCCTCTTTAACATCATCTGCCTAGTTACAGTGGTTTGATACCATTTTATTTGCCATGCCTGTATGCTGTTTTTTTTTAAGCTTAATGAAGTATTTTGAAGTCCCTGATAAAGATGCATTTCAAAGGAGTTCACTGGTTGAATCAATAAGGATGTAGCAATTTCTGTCTCCAGTTTGAAAGGCAAAGAGAAAAAAAACATTGATCCTTCACTTGCCCAAACTTGTTTTATTTAACAGAGAAGCTGCAAGATATTGAAAGCTACCATTGTTGTTTGTTACTAGTTGAAAATGATTGTCATGATAATATCTGACATAAGACTCACATGTAAGTACCTCTTCCTAGTACCCAAAACATGGGTACAACACTGTCACCAGTGCACAGCAGGCCCCAGATATTTGAGATCAAATTTTAGTACAGAGACCATTTAATCTTTGAACTGATGAAAGGAAGGGCCTTCGAACATTCAAAGCCATGCTGCTTTTGTGATGCCTCAGCTCCCCAAAAGACTGAAAAATATTAATGCAAGAAGTCCAGTCTAGATGGAGGAGACTGGCTGGTTGAGGGGTCTTTCAGTAAAAAAAAAAAAACCAAGAGGAGCTGAATTAGAACAGATTGAAACCACCAGCTAAAGGCCACTGCAAAGTTTAAGCCCAAGAGATGACTTAGCAATACAGTTTACTATTACTCTTATGTCACCTCCAAAATCCCTAGGTTGGGAAGAGTTTGCATTCTGCATAATTTCAGCAGGACAGGGACATCTTGACGAGTTAAGAGGAAAGCTGGCATGAAAGCAGGAGTTGATGGTTCCACAGAAGATGGTGGCTCCACAAGCATCAGTGTAGCTGAGAGTCTTCAAATGCAGCCAAAGGTTTTCCTTTCATCCAGGGTGACCTCTAAAAAGGGTGAATACCATAAGTTAGTATGGACAAACAGAAGAGAACAATTCTGCCAATCAGTGTTTCACTTACAACTTACAGTGTTTCACTTACAACAGGATTCTGCTTATATATTGCCCCATACCACATCAAGTAGTTTCTCGGCAGTTTACAGCTTAATTACAATATGCAGGCTACACATTGCCCCCCCCCAGCAAGCTGGGTAATTTCTCCAGCCTCAGAAGGATGGAAAGCTGAGAAAACCATGAGCATGCTACCTGGGATAGAACCCCAGGTTGTGAGCACAGAATAGCTTCTTTGGACTCTCTCCTGTAAGCCCCCCCCCTAATTTGGAGAGGTTTGAGGTTCAGGGGGCTGAGTTATTAAACTCCAATTGGTGTCCCCCAGGAGAAAATCATTTCTAATTGAGTCAGGAAGCGGTTAATCACCCACCCCACCCACACATGGGGGCTTACAGGGAAGAGGTTGAGGAAGCCATTTTGGTGCCTCCAGGATCCAGGGGAGTATAGTGTTTCGTTTCATTTTGCTTCGTTTTGTAATGAAACTACTTTAAACATTTGTTACAAATGAAACAAAATGAAACTACTAAAGAAATGAAATGAAACAAAACACTATTTTTCCATTTTGTGCCCATCTCTAAGACCCATATATACACTAGCTGAAATCCATATATATTCTAGCTGAAATCCTATAGCTTAAGGCAGTAATTCATACTAGAGTAGGTTCACTGATTATGAGAACATCTGGTAGATCAACTCCTCTCTAAATTCCATTGATTCAATGGGTCTACTCTACCTGTGACTTACAAGGCTGAGCAAAAGCCAGTGAAATAATGAGGATTTTTTTAAAGTCAATGCATACCTAAGATTCCTTAAATCGACTCTAGTTAGCCCTAACACCAGGGACTATATTTTGAATATTTCTGGTTACTCCTCTTTGTATATCTTTGCATTTCCCATTTCTTCATTTGTATTTGCTGAGTTTCTTCCTTCTCGTTGTTTTAATTCACTCCATATAAGGTCTGTTTCTACCTTCATCTTTGTTTGTTCTGTATTGTCGCGTATGCTCGACACATTGTGAGCCGCCTAGAGTTCTAATGTTGAAGATAGGCTTGATATAAATATAACAAACAAACAAACAAACAAACAAACAAACAAACAAACAAACAAACAAACAAACAAACAAACAAACAAACAAACAGCGCGGGAAGTTCCCATATTCCTCTGGGGAGCATCCCAAACAGAGGGGGTACAATTTGGACTAGGCTCCTTGTGGTAGGACCTGGGCAACGTGACTCATGGCACAGTGGTTAAATGCCTGTACTGCAGCTACTGTACTCTGCTCATGACCTGGGGTTCAATCCCAGGTAGCTGGCTCATGGTTCACTCAGCCTTCCATCCTTCCAAGGTCAGTAAATTGAGTACCCAGCTTGCTGGGGGGGGGGGTGTTAGGGAGGCAATGTGTAGCCTTCATAATTAAACTGTAAACTGCCCGAAGACTACCTGAAGTTGTATGGGGTGGTATAAAGGCAGAACACTTTTTGTCGTGGCTAAATGCTCTACACATCTTGGCTGCTGAACCTCACAAGGATTTCTCAGCAAGAAGAAATAGAACAAACACCAGGACTGAAAAGAAAGAGATTATTTTATGGTTTCACTTTGTTGTTCCAGTTCCCTAATGGTCTCAATTCATAGTGTGCATTTTTAATAATGTAGAAGGCCATTCGCTGATGGGCATGGTCACATGTGTGTCATGTACATTATCCCTCACCCAATTGTGCATCCAAGCTCTATCTCTCCCCTACTTGGCACCTTGTCAATTATCCACAAGAATATTGCTTTTGGGCATTTTGGCCAATGCGGTAGTAACATCACAAGTAGAGATGGGCACGAAATGAATTAAAAATTCATTTTCGTTATTCATTATTTGTTTATTAGGTAACAAAATGAATAACAAACAGCCCCATCTAAGAAAAATGAAATAAAACAAAACAGAAATTTCCATTTTGTTTCATTTCATTTTTCATTTGGCATCTTCTCCTACCTTGCTGCCACCGGCCATGCTAAAATAATAAAAAACCACAGACCGTGCTAAAAATGAAATTAAAAAGTAAAATAAGAAACGAAACAAAAAAAATACAAAATGATTTTTTTTAAAAAAAGTTTCATAAATAACGAAATGAAACGGGTTTGGTAACGAATAATGAAATGAAATGCCATTTTGGCATTTCATTCCCATCTCTAATCACAAATACAACATAGAATAATGGAGTTGGAAGGGGCCTATAAGAACATTGAGTCCAACTCTCTGCTCAAGGCATGAATCCAAATCAAACAAGTTGTTGTCCACTGTTCTCTTGACTGTAGTGCTCATAACCTTCCATTGTCATACTGCCCTAATAGTTTCAAAGTTTCCCCCCCTGATAGTCAACCAAAATCTGGGTGCTTGTCTTATATTTGTCTATCAACAATGTATTCATAAGGTCCACAATGTTCTCAACTAGAGTCAGCAGAGGAAGAAGAGGTACTCGTGAGAAAAAATCCTTTATTGATTTGATTTTGATACCACCTACCTGACTGAATAGCACTCTGGGTGGCTTATGCCATGAAAATATCAATAATAATCACAACAGAACTAAAAAAAAGTCAAAATAGACACAAAATAGACAATATGTTTCAAAATACTTTTGGGGTTTTTTATGTTGTGATTTTTAGACTGAAGTATCCCTTGTGGTCTGTGAAAAAAATGGATCTATCTATCTATCTATCTATCTATCTATCTATCTATCTATCTATCTATCTATCTATCTATCTATCTATCT
>JAHTLZ010000074.1:99961-128196 GCA_023846285.1 Phrynocephalus versicolor | reverse complement strand
TCTATCTATCTATCTATCTATCTATCTATCTATCTATCTATCTATCTCTTAATTGGGGTCATAGTTCTTACCTATAACAGCAGTACCAGCGAAAGCGGCAGATGTCCAGGACATAATGTGTCGATGGGCAGCTCTCATATTGACAATACCCCCCAAAAGTATGGCAGAGTGCTTCCCTCAAAACAAAAAAGCTCAAAATTCCTGCAATGGAACACAGAGGTACCAGTTTGGAAAAGGAATAATAAAACATATATACTAGCTGTGTATGTGTGTGTGTGTGTGTGTGTGTGTGAGAGAGAGAGAGAGAGAGAGAGAGAGAAGCTGCTGACCAATTTTGTATTTATTTATTTATTTATTTATTTATTTATTTATTTATTGGATTCTTATACCACCCATCTGGCAGCAAGGCTTACAAAATACTTTTCTTTCCTGGAATCTTAATTTGTGATTCATATTTTAGGTATCAGATCCTATGAAAGAAAAGTATATGTTTCCTCATTGAAAGGTGCTAGAAAAAAATGATGGCATATTTGGACAATACAAATACCCTGCTTCATTCTTAAAAGGATAAAAAAAGCTCTGACACCCCAAGAAAATTGAAAAAGAGAACTGGAATAGAATCATAGAATGATGGAGTTGGAAGGACCTAGAAGACCCCGCAATTGAATCTGAAATTTATCACAGATTAAAAATAGTAGCAGGCCCCTGGCAGCCAAAATTTGTCACAGAGGTGAAGTTGTGAGTTCCAGTGTACATTAGTACTTTGGTTTACAAGCATGGTTCATTCTGGAAACATGCTTGTAAACCAAAATACTCACATACCAAAACAAATTTCCTCATATGAAATAATGGAAAGTTGCCTGATTTGTTCTGGGGCTTCTCACCGCCATCACTGATGGCCCCTCATGGTGAGGGCTGGAAGTTGGGCCTGTGGCGAGCATTGAAGGTTGGGGATAGGGCTCTAGTCATGGCGAGCGGCTGATGTCCATGAAGGCCAGGGTTGCCCACTCAGGGCCCTGGCAATGGCAGTGGCATCAGTGGGATACCAGGGCTCCCTCTCCTTCTGCTTCCTTCAACCCTCCCTCATGGCCCAACGCATCTCTTCATCTTCCAACACTGCCACCATCTTGGGAGCCTGTCAGCCAACATCTGGGTGCAATCCTTAGATGGTGGTGGTGACAGGGAGGAGGAGGAGGAGGAGGAGGAGAAGGAAGAGGAGGAGGAAGCAGCAAGCCAGGCCACAATGGAGGGAGGGATGCCCCTGGCCCACACCCTTCACCACCACCTTCATTGTCACTCCCTTGCTAGAGTAACGGTGGTGAGGGGCTCCCGGCGATGGCTGCGGTGGTGGTGGAGGAGGGGGTGACAGCAAAACGAGCACATCCAGTGTTCCTTTTGCAAGTCATTGCAAGCTAACCACAGCAAATCTATGTGAAATTTTTTTACCGTCTTGCGAAATACTTGCATATCAAGGTACAAAAAATTGAGGCATTAACACAGTATATGTTGTCTGGTCACAATTCAGATTCAATGAGAGACACTCCAGCAAATGTTTTGTTGTCTGAGCAGAGCCTCTCTTTTAAGACCACCATCATAAACCATGTTATGTGAAACCATATGTGCAAAGTGGACTATGTTGCTCTTTTGCGTTTATCTCATTTGCATCTGTGTCAGAATCAGGTAGGGAAGTACTGTTTGTTTTCGCAGCAAAACTGTGCACTGTACTTCAAGCATGGGGGTTCCTGCATGGCAGGGGGTTGGACTGGATGGCCCTTGAAGTCTCTTCCAACTCTATGATTGTATGATTCTATGAATCCTTTGATTTCAAAGGCAATTAAGGTAAGAACAAAATTAAAATCAAAAATACAAAAATGTTATGGCACCTTAAAATACCAACTGCTATATTTTAAAGTGAGCTTTTGTGGATCAAGTCAATTTCTTCATTTAAGGCATTTGGATGGGTTGTTTGCACCTTTATCTTCAAACAGTCAGGCCTTCTATGCTTCTTTTATACCTATTAGGTAGGAGGACCTTAATAACGACAATAATAATGACAACAATAAGACCAATTATCAGTTGGAGGCATAGAATCCCACAGTGCTTGGAACCACTTCATGGAAGCTATTTGAATCAGGGCCACTGGATCCATAAGAATGAGGGATATTGGAAGTAACTACTGAATAGCTCAACACTTGAGGTATTTGGCTGTGAAGCCAGAGGGTAAGAATTCAGTTCCTCACTGGGCCTTTTTGAAAGAAGCTGGATTCAGTCATCTGTAGGGGCCCCTTCCAGATCTGCAGTTCTGCAGGTGATGATGGCAATTATGATTACAACTAGTGAAGAGATGGATTTCCCAATCAGATCCTCAGATCCTCAGGGCCCTGACATAAGGATAGACATCTTGAGTTGATTCACTCTTGTGTAGTAGTTCAGATAATTTATTTTAAGATGTCTCACAATAGTAAAACTTTTTTGGGGGGGGGATGGAAAGGGCTGTTGTTTGGACTAGTCCTTACACATGTTCAGTTTTTACCCAAAATAATAAATAAATGCATCAACATTAACTGAAAAAAAATCAGTTTTCTTACTGGCTTTCTACCAGCAGCTATGGTGATTTCTATTTATTTTATTATTTATTTATTATTAGATTTATATCCCGCCCATCTTCCCAAAAGGGAACTCTGGGCGGCTAACACGGCTGGACAGGCCAGCAAATATACAAGACAGTACAGTAAAATAAGACAAATAAACAGACATATACATGTAAGTTAAAAAGAGCAGCAGCAGGGGAGCACCCTTTCTAATGGATATCTGGACATGAGAGAGAGAGAGAGAGAGAGATTGAAATCATGATTAACCATTTACCCCCATTCTTGTCTTTCATGGGATTGTCATTCTAGAGACCAAAAGGGGAAAAGTTTCCCCTTTGGGACTACAACACCCATAATCTTTCAGTCAGCAAGAGCAATCTCTTAACACACTATCATGAAGGAGAACAAGCATTTTGAAGTTCCCACTCTCAGAATTCCTCCACTCGTTAGGCAAATGTGACCAAAAAGTAAGTTTTCTAGGCTCTCCAAAAGTGAGGTAAAATCCTTACCAGGAAAAAGCATCATGAGAAGGCCAAGGAAGTACCAGGTATTCATAACTACAACTCAGCAAAGGCAAACTTAGCCGAGAACGAGATGCAACGAATGAGGCATGCATTGGTTTAATTCTGGTTTGCCGCTCCATTGGTTGCAAGATAGGCGAGGTAATGAGATAAGCAACTGATTCTGGTACACGATTAGGAGGGCTAAGATGTCCTTGTCCTGAGGATATCTTGCAACAGAAAATTCCATCACTGACCTTGGCATAGCTGTTGCTTTTTTCTTTTTCTTTTTCTTTTTTTCTTTTTCTTTTTCTTTTTTTGAATAGAAAACTTAGAAAAGTCATGTGTAGGAGATGGACTGAAATAGGTTGCCATGCAGTAGAGGAGGGAATGATCAGTCCCTTTTTTGTGCCTCAACAAATAAGCGGCTAAAGCATCTGGATGCGTACAGTTTCTGCTGGTTTGTCCCTTTCTGGAGATGTTGGGTTTTCTAAAATCCTCTCATCTCTCTTCATTTCCAGCGGGTCATCATAGGAAAGAAACTGTGTGGTGGGATATGTCTGAGTGGGTTTCTTTTTGTGGAGTGGTTAAAAAACACATTCAAAAACAGAAAGGCTTAGCAGTAGGCAGCAACGAGTATTTTCATGAACTCCTTCATGAAAAGGAATCCTACTGAAAGACACACAGAGCTGAAGTCATTGTAGCCATGTTAGTCAGTGTTAGCATAGCAGGCAAAAACACAAGAAGAAAAAAGTAAGTTAGTAATGTGCAAAATCACTTTTATTGTGAAAAGAGGTTTTAAAGAATGTCTAGGGGAGATTATTTCACACCACTTCAACCTGTGAAAAGGCCATTGTGCGTTTTTGACATAGAAGGAAATGGATCTTCAGACACTGGAAGAAACAGAGGGTGTCAATTAATATTAAAAGCACTGTGGAATGATATAAGTCATCCTTGTTTCTTATCTTCCCTTTAATGATGTGATAAGCCCTTGCAAAAAAAATTAACCTTGTTAAGTTTTGCCATACTATGGATTTGATACTACATCAGATAGATTTCTCAACTTCCTACCAAAATAGAGACAATTATTCCTCTATTCAATTTTGTTTTTATTTTGTTCCATATAGAAATCCACCAACATCCTGTGTGCCTCTCTAAGTGCTTTTTCTTAGTTGATCCTATGCAGGAAAGAGGCACACAGGTAAGGTAACAATCCAGTCCAGTGTTTTTTTTAAATCTTCTCTGGCCATGTCCAGGTGAATCCTGCACAGTGAAATTGCCATTGGCACAGGAATTATAATAATTCCATGCAACTTGTGAAGGCTTTCACCCCTCATTCACAATATATGTAATTTTGCACTCCTGTTTCATATTTCAAATATGATCACTGTATAGGTTTGCTTCTCCTCAGCCAGTACTGTTTACTCCCTTGTTAGACACTGATCCAGTCACCTTTGTTTTATATTTCAAATATATATGACAAATGTTCATATTGTTAGCATTAGACATGGGCACGGAGTGGCGAAATTGTCATTTCTGTTTTCGGTTATCGTTTCTGTTATGTAACAGAAACGGTAACGATAATTACGCTGCTCCAGCTCGAACCTGACCCGAAAAAAGAAAAATTGGGTCGGGTTTTTCGTTGTTGTTAATGGCATCACGGCGATCGCACAATGCCAAGCAGCACAGAAAAAAAGTTTTAAAAAGTAAAAAAAAAAAAAAAACTCGACTCCCGGCCAAAAAAGCAGGTGAAAATATGCCTGCCTGATGACACCTACCAGAGGGGTGGTTTTTGGGGGGGTCCCCGGCCTCCCCCCCTCCTGTCCTGGGCTGCTTGCACCAGGCTGGGAGGGGGGTCATCCTCATCGTCTCGCCATGCCATGCGGTGGGGGGGGGATCCAAAATGGCGACTGCAATTTTTCTTTAGAAATTGTGGTCAAAAAACACATCAAATCACCACAGAAACATGTGAAATTTATTTATTTTAAATGCCTGATTTTTAATAGTAGCAGCAGTGGGTTTTTTATAGCAATAAAACGTCGCATTGATTTTATTTTATTTTTTTATTTTTTTAGACCTGCCCATTTGGGCTGGGCATGGGATGGGACCATGCAATTTTTTTGAACCATTCCACCAATGGCATGGCCAGGTTTTGACTGACACTTCTGGATGTGCCAGAGGGCATAAAAAGCCGAGGCACCTTCCAGAAGTTGCAGTCGGGTCTTGGATGTGGAGGGCTGTGTGGCTGGCTGCTGCTGACTGATTGGAGGGAGGCTGGAGGCTTTAGATTTAATTTAGGCAGGCAGGGATGGAATTGAATTTAGAAAATAATTTCTTTGATTCTCTGCAGCTTTGTCTGCTGAAGGGAATAGCAGTTTATTCTTTTTTTTCCCCTCTGGCAGTTTGTGAGGATTTTTTTCTGATATTGGGTAAAGGGGGAGGTTCGACTGGGGGGAGGTCTGGATTTATTTTAAAAATATATTACATTGGGACGTCAAATCGCGCTAAATCGTGGTGGAAACAACAAACAACAAACAAAACAACAAAACAACAATTTTTTGAAAAATTTTGGCAACAAAAGGAAACGACCCGAAACGGACCCGTTCCAACAAACGAAAACTCGAAACGTCATTTTTTTTCTGGTCGTGCCCATGTCTAGTTAGCATTAACAATAAAACTCTTTGCCTCCTTTTAAAATCCCTTAATAGACTCTTTGCACTTTCCTTTTTGCAGTTATGTGGTCGTTTGGCAGCGAAGAAATCCTTAAACAATAAAAAAAAATTCTCAGTCTATTCCCAATTGCCCCCCACATCTCTGTAATACTCTTCTTTTAGATATGTTGTGTAGGAGATGACATTTTAGTAGTCCGATAAAGGGATGACCTCCCTTTATTTTCAGACTTTCATTTTAGCAAAACCTGATGGACTTTCCTTGTATTTCATTTTTTATCACTTGTACATTGCTTTTGTCTCCAAGAGGAATTATATGGTCTCATTCTTGCAATAATCAGTCTAGCCAGATCATATGGAAAGAATTCAAGAGGTGATTGATATCTTGGTTCTCTTCCAGAGATGAACTTGTGAGCTCAGCTGAAGTATTTCCTAGGCCAAAACAGTCTAGACCCAAATTGTATTGGTGTTTTCACGAGGTATGGCTAATTGTAGATGCCATGTTATTGAGCCTGTACATTCAAATACACAGTGTAGAAGTACCCAGGCATCCTCTCAGCTAGTTACGTCAAGCTACAGGTACACCTGTAGCATTCATGTCTTAGAATCTTCACTCACTTTTTGGAACAATAGTTCCCAATCTTGGCAACTCAGGTGTTCCTGGACTAAAGTTCCCAGAAGCCCTCACCACCAGCAGTGCTAGCCAGGGTTTCTGGGAGCTGCGGTCCAAGAACACATGGATTACCCAAGGTTAGAAACCACAGTCCTAGAGAAACAACTTATCATGGAAAAAGGTTTTTGTGGACAATGGGCATTTCATTGGGTGCACAAAGTACCACCACTACATGCATCATTGCATGCTTTAGTACATTTATTTCTTCCTGCATGTCAGAATATGTGAAAAGGCTAAAGAAATATATTTCTACTACTACTATTATTTTTTTGAGGGGGGTTACATGTGCTTTTTATGTTTTTTATTTATTGGATTGCCTATCTATTGCATTTTTCTTGAGTTGATATCCATTCAACTTTGTAAACTTTGTAAACAACCCAGAGTAGCCGTGTAGCTAGATGGAGTGGTATATACATTTAATAAATAAATAATAATAAATAATTTTTAGGGTACAAGATTTGTTAATCTGTGGTAACTTCTGGATTTTTATGCATAGAAGAAATGTAGATGAATAAAGTTTGCAGAATAAGACAAATTGATATTGTGTGGACTTATTTTTCTTTGTTTACTTCACCATGCATAAAAACAGTGATTTATTCTTATCCTCTGAAGAGAGATGAAGCAATTTTGGAAGCTTTATTTCTGGTGAACCTGGCAGGAGTAAGTAAATGATTTGGTCCTTAATACCCAGGTGAACTGTCATGGCTATCTGATTCACACTGGCATGTAATGTTTAGATGTGCCAAATCACCCCAGATGCAAAATAACAAGGTGTATTGTTAACTGTTTAATGGATTTTGAGTAGCATATGTTTCACCCCGTCAGAAGCATTGGCTGTTCTGTATTTAGCACACACAACAACTTTGTAACTCACCTTTTGCAGCATGGCTTCGTTGGAGTACAACGCCCAAGGACCCAATCTGTTTTTCTGAAACAGTTTCTCCGTCTACAGTATCCCCCAATATGTACACATGTTCCTGGATCCTTTATGTTGTAAGGTTTAAGACAAAAATCTGTTCTCATCGAAGAGAAGTGGTGCAGAATATTAAAATCCATACTCCATACTTCCTGAATCGTTATTTTTAAGGACAGGCTTCTGAAGATGTGGATTTTGTAAGTGCCACCCCACCTAAATTTTTCCACTATGGATAACTCCCTATATGAACCAACTCCTACTCTTACTCCTCCTTCATATATGAAACTAGAAAATAATTCTCACTTAATGTGAGAGGGTGAAACATTTTTCTCTACATCTAAAAAGAGAAGGGAAGGAGAATTAGAAGCATTTTCATACAATTTTAAGAGACAATTTTGTTGTGGGAATTTTGCAGGATTTGAAGCACTGGCTGGGTTGTTTGCATCCACTTGAGAAAATCTAAACTGTGATAAGAACAAAAATGTGTGCCAGTATCCATTGCTACCTTTGCTTTTCCATGTGGAAAAGCACAATTTTCTAACATTGAGTAGACACGCTTTCTGGTTGAACAGAGTTGGAATTCAGATGGATAAAGGTTTTGACTCAGTATAAGCATGTTCCTACCTGAACTAACCACTTACCAGGATCAGAAAGCAGCAGCAAAGCAAGGACCAGAAGGAACAGGTGGTGGCTCTTCATAGCTAGAAAAAGGAAGAAATGTTCAGCTGGATATCATACATTGTATTCTACACTAAACGTCTATGTCCTCCATTTCTCTAAAGATAAATTACTAAGATGGAAGTCCTTCTAAAAGAGGCAGAGACAGAATGGATTCTCAAGTTTCCTCATGGATGTGTATCCTGTCCAAATTACAAGGTAAGAAATCTTGCCTTTTGTGCAGTTTGTCCCATTTTTCACATGGACTTTTCAGTGAATAAATTCTGAGTAAGCTTTGGGAAGACTTACCCAGCTTTAAGTTTTCCTACTCTTTGCCTTAAGAGTCTAGAATTATTTCTTCAAAGAATCAGTCCTTCAAATGACTCAACAGTCAATTCTTGGACTCAGGCTGGTTACAGGAGACCTGAATGGTGCCTGAGACAAAAAAGCTAATGAAGATCTTTCTTATACACTACCTGATTTTTCCTTATATAGCATCGGGTAGCTCTTCATTCCATCATGTTTTTGATGTTCACTCAAGCATACCTATATCTGTGGAGATTGTGAAGGCCATGCACCAGGAGACATTCTGAACCTTCAGTAGCTACCAACAGGCATATTTGTTCACTGTTTTGGTTTTAGACGCTTTTGTTTCACCGTGTCATTTTTTTTAGGGTGGGATTGAGTGAACAAAACACACAATAAAACAGCCATTGTTGCACCTGAAAATCTAAGATAAAATCCTCTGGATGGAGCTCCAACCAACAGGTTGGCCACCATGGTGACACATGGCTGGACTTCAGAAGCTTCGGTCTTAACCACTGTAGCTTTTCCTATGTTCCTACTATGAACCAGATCAAATAAAAAAGAGGGAGCATCCCAGTCCACAGCCATGACAGTTACACATGCATAAAGTCTTTATTTGGGAAAGAACTTATTGATACACAGTTCGTGATGCATTTCGCTGTGAACAATAAGAAGATGAAACTTGTTACAACTAATAATAATAGTGTACCATAAAGTCAGTTCTGACTTATAGCCCTGCTTATAGCAACTTTTTCATGGTTTTCTGTGTCAAGAATACTCAGATATGGTTTGCCATCCCTTTCTTCCAGTGCAGCTTGCCCAAAGCCATAAAGGTTCCTGATAGTTTGTGGAGAACCATGAACCATCATGACTCATTTTTTTTTAGGTTTCTGCCATCTCTAATAGAGAGGCAAGAGGTTTTAGAAGCTACAGCAATGCCTTTAGTGGTATGCATGAGGCCTGCAGGACCAATTTGCCCACTCTTACTTTAGAGGTAAAAAACAACAACAGCACTTTGAACAGAGACTGGAAACCAAGCCTGAAAACAAATGGAAATAATCCTGGTTTGTTGAACACACACCACCAAACAGGGCAGTTGTGCAACTCATTGCATCAGTCGACATCTTGAACGGCATACAAGGGCAACCTGATGGCCAGATAGGTGGGGTGTAAATCTAATAAATAGATAAGTAAATAAACCTCAGGTAATATGAATCGCACTCTCCCCTGAGTAAAGAATAAATTGCAAGGGGGAGCTGGGGAAGGGATGGAATAAAAGACGCAGAAGCCACCCTTTTAAGAGATGATCTGGCCAAGTCCAGGGATATGAGTTGAACTGGGAGTCTTCCAGAAGACATACTGAAGGAAAGGCAGGGTGTACTCTGAAAAGTCCTTGACAAGGGACAGTGTTTTGTTTGCCTTATTGCACTCCGTTAGAAACCTTGAATTGTTAGCTGTTCCCATCGAACAAGGGCAGGCTCTTTGAGCCTTGAGCTCACTGGCCGTCATCCTACTTGCATAAAGGAAAATGTGCAAGCATTTCCCCAGTCCCGCAACCTCCATTGCATCATGCAGGCTGTTACAGAACCAATGTCACCAAGCAAAGTGGAACCAGGAATGAAAAGTGGATTTGGCTGGAGAAGGAGAAGAGCTTTTGCTGTTGCCTTTCCTCCATTGGGTAACACAACGGATCACTGTTCATTGCTTTTAGAACTGTGTGCATGCAGTGTTCCTTTTCCTGTACAAGGATCCGTTGCTTTTTTGTGCTTATGTTCTTTCGCTGTGTTCTTCTGCCTAAGCAAATGATAGCTGGCCATAGTACAGACAGCTTTCTTCCTCTTGATTGTTAGGCAATACGAAAAGATATACAAAAGTCATTAGAGTCATTTGGTGAAGTAGAGTGACGGTTGTTGTTTCCTGGGATTCCATGAACCACAGTGGGCAGCAATAAAAAGCTGGAACAGATGGGAAGAATTCGCATCCTTCATGCCATCGAAACAGCATGTTTCATTACTAAATAATGATCAATAGGCAGAGAAATTCATTTTACTGACATCCCCCCCTTCCTTCCTTGCTCTTCATTTATTTATTTCTTCATCTAGAATCGACCCATTAGAAAGTACTGGTGAGTAGAGATGGGCACGACCAGAAAAAAATATTTTTCAAGTTGTCATTTGTCAGGACGGGTCCGTTTCAGGTCGTTTCCGTTTGCCGTGAATTTTTTCAAAAATTTGTCGTTTCGTCGTTTTGTTTGTCGTTTGTCGTTACCGCCACGATTTAGTGCAACTTGACTTCCCAGAGCATGGGGTTAGGGGGTAAGGGCTAGGCTTAGGGTAACGGTTAAGGTTAGGGTGGGTTAGTGGGCTGCACCTCTCGGTGCCTCTGGCCCACTAAGAACACAGTGTACTGGCGTATGGGTTAGGGTTAGGCTTAGGCTTAGGCTTAGGGCTGGTGGGCTTTTTATGCCCTCTCTGGCACATCCAGAAGTCTCAGCAAAACCTGGCCATGCGATTGGTGGAATGGCTCCAAAAATTTGCATGGTCCCATCCCATGGCCAGCCCATCATTGCGCGTGCGCAGGTGTAAAAAAATAAAAATAAAATAAAATAAAATCAATGGAGACATTTTATTGCAAGAAAAAACCACTGCTGCTACTGTAAAAATTCAAGCATTTAAAATAGCTAATTTTTGCATGTTTCTGTGGTGCTTTGGTGGGTTTTTGGACCACGATTTCAAAAAAAATATTGTGGTCACCATTTTGGATCCCCCCGCACCGCATGGCAAATGGAGACGACGAGGATGCCCCCCTAGCCTGGTACCAGAGCAGCCCGGGACAGGAGGGGGTGGAGGCCGGGGACCCCCCAACCCAGAAACCACCCCTCTGGTAGGTGCCCTCACTCAGGCAGGCATATTTTCACCTGCTTTTTTGGCTGGGAATCAGGTTTTTTTTATTTTTAAAACTTTTTCTCTGTGCCGCCGCTTGGCGAGTTGGCGAGACGACGAGGATGCCCCCCACCAGAACAACCCAGGACAGGAGGGGGGAGGCCGGGGACCCCCCCGCCAGAAACCATCCCTCTGGTAGGTGCCCTCACTCAGGCAGGCATATTTTTGCCTGCTTTTTGGGCCGGGAATCGGGTTTTTTTTTTTAAACTTTTTCTGTGCTGCTTGGCATTGCGCGATCGCTGCGATGCCAGGAACGACAACAACAAATCAGACCCAATTTTTCTTTTATCGGTTCGAGTTCGAGTTCTGGCGGAGTAATTGTCGTTACCATTTCCGTTACGTAACGGAAACGAGGAACGGAAACGGAAATGAGAATTTCGCCAAGTCGTGCCCATGTCTACTGGTGAGTTTGCCCTTGACTAAGAGGTAGTTGGCAGGGTAGCTGAGTGATTTAGGTTTCTGGCTCCAGAGTCAGAGGTTGGGAGTTTGATTCCCCACTGGGACTCCTGCAAGTTGAGCCAACCTGGCTTCCGGTCACTGGATCCCATTGTTGCATGTCCTCCACTCTGGGTTGCTTGAGACCAGGCCCTGCCCCTCCTCATTATGATGGCCTTTCAAGCATTTGAAGAGTGTGATGATGGCTGTTACCCCATGTCAACTTTGGGCGCTTTTACACGACCCCTAAGATCCGCTGGTCCCTTAAATTCGGACCAGCGATCTTAGGGGTTTGTCGCTCTTCGTGCGTCTCCACGCTGGCTGCTGGCTGCATGAGGGAGGGAGGGGAAAAAAGGACAAAAGAAGAAAACCTTACCTCCCCGGTGGGTGGGAGCTGCCGGGCGAGCCGCCGGTGACTTCCTGGTTGCTCTTAAAGGGGCGGGAGGCAAAGAACAAAAACAAAAAGAAGCGAGGAGAGCCCAGCACATCCGCATTAAATATTTTTCACCATCAAAGAGCAGGTACAAGAAAAGTGCAACTGGGTCGCGCTTAGGTGGGCGGGGTCGCACTTAATTGTCTGCAAACTCCGGACCTGATGGGGAAACATTTTTAAGGTCCGGAGCTTGCAGCCCTTTGCCGCGGAGCTTAGGGGTCGTGTATAAACGCCCTTTGTACCGCATAAAAATAAAATGTGTATTTTATTTTGCTGCGGTCGTGTTGTACAAAACGCGGTAAATGCGCCCCACACAGACGCATTTAAATGTTCCATACCTTATGTGAGCCCACGCAGGGGGTCCACATCAAAGTTTCATTTTTGTCATTATTTTTATGTTTTTTTAAAAAAAAAACAACATCTGATATGGCGGTATACCAATATATTGACTTTCGGAGGCGACTTCCAGCCCAATCCTCTCCCCAAAAAGCCTTGGCACTGGTGCTTCTGCCTCAGCTCGGGTTCCCCCTGCCCCCTCCTCCTCCACCACCACCACCACCAAAGAGGGAGCGAAACAGTTTTGCTGAGGATTTAACAAGTGCTCACAGGCTCGTGTGCTGGCTTAAAATCCACACTGGAACAGCGACAAGGATTTCACCATCCTGAAGCCAGGAACTTGTAAAAAACACTGAGCGGTGCTTCAGGGGGTGTGGTCTCACTTTATTTTTCTTAAAGCGCGGTGGACGTCGAGGAACAATTTTAAGATCCACATTACAGATCATTTTCTAGTGCATCAAAGTGGATATGAGATAAGGGCCTATATCTCCTCCTCTCAGTCTGCTCTCCTCTGGGCTAAATAGGCCCAGTTCTTTCAGTTTTGCCTCACAGGACTTGGTTTCCAGGCCCCTGATCAAGCTTGTTGCCTTCCTCAGAACATGTTCTAGATTGAAATTGGACACAAGATTCAAAAGGAGGCCTAAATATATTTTGAAATGCCCTTAAATGCCTCTTAAAATGTCCTATAATGCCATGTAACAGTAATTCTTGAAAGCAACTAGAAAATGCTACTTGCCACCCCTGGAGGGATCAGATGAAAACAGAGAAAGATATCTCATACCTTTATGAGTTAAGTGAAAGAGGAAATTCTGCAACTATAACTTTAATTAATTTGACTTAATTTGGCTAGGGCTATTCTGGGCAGTTTACGACATAAAATCTCAACATAACAGCAGCAACAGTTTTAAAAGACAAACCTGCTGAAATAGCTACTTCTAAGCAACTATTAAAAGTACAAGGTCCTTGTAACATTGAGACTACCTGTTATATTACTTTTGCTCTAAGCAATTTTAGCCTATTTTTACAGGCACATCTCTAAGTGTAATTGTGTACAGTTTCTAAATGGGTGCATTTTTGACTGTGCATATTGATATCACTGGTCCTTAACATTTTTTTTAGTTGAGATGCCCTTTTATAATAGCAAAGTAAACCATGGCCACCCCCAGCCACATTGGATTAAGGCATTTTTAATGGGGTAACATCATTGCCTCCCACACTACACATATCAGGTCTCCATTGTGTCGGGTGAACAATAGCCCGGTTGTGGAAAATTAGCAATATATTTCTGAGTTTTTCTTTGTGCTATAGAACAGGCACTGAGCTTCTTCCTGGTGCTTCATGCCAAAGGCACCACAGACCAATGTGCTAGATGGGAAAGTAAACAGGCGCTCTGGATCATTAACTTGGGCTGACTCATCTCTGAGGGGTGATGGAGTGATTGTCCCAGGTCAAATGGAGCAGCCATCAGTCTTGGCAGGCCAGAGAACTGAAACACTGTTGGGAAAGAGAGAGAGGATAAAGTGCACCAGGGCAGGATTTCTTACCTTCTTTGTAAATCTCCCTTCTCTCCTTTCGTCCCCTTTGTCTTGTACAGATACCGAAACTTTCCCTGCCAGTGTGTGCTGGTGGCTGAAATCAAAACTTCCTTCTTATTTTTATTTTACACGTTTAAATAAGAGTAACACAGGGGGCTCTCTTCCTCCCTGTATCCCAGCAACATCTCCCTGAGGTTGGTCAGTCCGAGGCACAGCTGCTGGTCTAAGCATGTTTGCATAAGGACAGGAACCCAGATCTCCTGGGCCAGGATTTGAACCAGTATTGCATCCTTGGACTGTGCTGCATTGAGAGCGCAGTTCAACTTGACTGTGTTTGCATCACACATGTACCCCATGCACAAAAGCTGCCGTTCTCCATAGGAAGGGAATATGATATTAATTGGCTGTACCTAGGGATGGGCACAAAAGAAAAAACGAAATGCTCTTTCGTTGTGTCGATACGTAACGAAATGAGATGAAATGAAACAGCACGAGGAAGAGCATGTTGTTAACAGATGAAATGAAATGGTAGGGTGTTTTTTTGTCGAAACAAACCATTTCATTTCATCTGTAAGCCTCTTGGGGGAGGGAAAAAGCTTTTTAAAAAAGCTCTGGGCTTTTAAAAAAAACTTTCCCCCCTCCCACAATCTGCACCAGCTGATTGGTGCTAGGGTGGGGGGGAGTTTTTCCCCCCACCCCAGCACTGATCAGCTGGCAAGTGGGGCTTGGGGGGGGGGGAGGGACAAAAAGTTTTTGTCTCTCTGCCACTTTCCAGCCCCCCTCCCTGAACCACTTCCTTAGTGGTTTGTTTTGTACAATTTTTTTTTGAAAAAAATCATATGAAATGAAACAAAAAATGTGTGTGTGGGGGGGGAAGGAAACAAAACGAAACATAATATTTTCATTTCATGCCCATCCCTAGCTCTACCAAGTTGGGCTTTTAAAAAATCCTATCCCCAAAAAACCTTCCTTTCCCAACCTTGTACTAGAGAGTGTGGTCTTCTGCATCGCCCTTTTGCTTGTTCTCCACCTCTGGCCAATCAGGGATTCTGTGCCTCGAAGAACCAATAGGGAGATGATGGGTGTAAGCCAGTGGTGGCCAAACTTCAGCCCTCCAGATGTTTTTTGAACACAACTCCCACAGTTCTTTGTCATTGGCAATACAGGCTTGGAATTCTGGGAGTTGTGGTCCAAAACATCTGGAGGGCTAACATCTGGAGGGCTTAAGTTTGGCCACCACTGATGTAAGCAGAGGGAGGTGCCCAAACCATGCCCCCCCTTGTTTGAAGTGGCCAGTAAAGAACAGTCCCAATGGACCCTCCTGCTTCGTGCTTTCCAAAAAGAATGCCTGCCGTCCATTTGGGCACATGAACTGTTAAGAACTCTGTCCTGGCAACATGCATCCCTTGCCATGCTTGAACTCGTGAACCTGCTTTGAAAAAGAGAGCTTGCTCTTGAAAGCTCAGCAACCTTTTTGTGTGTGTTTTTTTTTCTAGCAGCGTATGAAGGTATCACCCATAGTTTAGTCTTGCTTTTGATTTTTGTATGGATGCATGGCTCCAAACTTCTTTTTTTATTGCACTGGCAACTGGAAGTTCACAGGAAGAGTTGCTCCACTCCCCATAGCCTTTATTCTGGTTTTAAGTCCCCTTTCTTAGTTTATTTTTTTTTTAAATGGGGAACCTATATACATGTATTGTTATTGTTGTTTTGAAAGAATATAGTGAATGTTCCATGCATCTTACCCTGAAAAAAACCAATAAAAAAGAAAAAGAAGACATGGATCATTTCCAAATGGTATCTCTCAGAGACTGTGGTCACACTGGCAATATGAAATGATTTCTGTTCAGATTTTTTAAACATCAGGGTCCTGCCAGGTGGTATTTAAACAGTGGCCCTGTACGCATGAATTGTGATTTCAATGGAGTTGAAATTCAAATCCAATTGAAATTGATGTCTTTTTTGGTGATTAAACCTGCTTTGGTGTCTCCAGTCCACTACTGAATCAGGCTCATTTCCTTTCTGTTTTCGGAGTGCACTGTTCTTAAAAGTTTTGCTTTTATTTTTTTATTTTTAAAGTGGTTAATTGAGTGGGTAGGGAAGACCTGCCTAGTTTAGAACAGTCACTAGAAACCACAGAGGAAAAATCACAGAGCTTAACCTAGTTGATGGATGGTAAAAAGAGAAGAATAGGATGAAAAGCTTCCAACTACTTTATTGGGTGATGCGGCTTTCTGTGTGGAGGTTAATCACTCATATAGGCTTCAATTACAAAAGTGAAATCTTCCATTCCAGATCTGCTCTCATGCTGGATTTTCTGACATGTCCTCTCGAGAAACAGAACATAATACTTGGAAGATCCCAAGGTGCTGTGTAAATGCTTTATTATTTTCATCACATAGTAAGACCAGCAGCCCTGAAACTCAGACTTTTGCAACCAGCCTCAAGATCTGGGTAACCATTATTAATTATCTTTTCCAGCCTCATTTGCAGATCTGTCTCTGGCTGAGATACTGTATATACTCAAATAGTTTTTCAGCCCTAATTTTGGGCTGAAAAAAGGAGCCCTCAACTTATATCCAGGTCATTTACTTTTAGCCACTGAGGCAAGTGCTTTGGGTCAGTGGCTAAAAGTCATTTTAGACATCACACACTGCTCCCCCCAGCTCACAAAGGAGGAGCTGCCAGGCCCTGCTGCATTTCTAACCCTAGACTTATACTTGAGTCAATAAGTTTCCCCAGTTATGGGGGGTTAAATTAGGGACCTCGACTTATGCTTGGGTTGACTTATACTCGAGTATATAAGGTATTTTGCTGACAAAAATACAAATGGGAGGTAGAGTTTCAAGATGTCAACATTTTATTTGATTTTTTAAGTCTTTTTACTCTGCTTTTCTCCTTGGAAAAGGACCCATGGAGGCTATACAGTCCAGTACATTTAAGGCATGTTCAAGTTTGAGAACAGGGAATTGAGGTGCATCTTACAGCAATAAGAGGCAACATTAGAGCTAAAAGAGCATGCAAGCAGTTAAAGAAAAGAGTAACAATTTCCTTATGAGGGATGGCGCTAACATTAAAAACACCAGTGTATTAATGAAGTCATTTGAGGCAATCATGTACGGTGAACCATCTAAAAGCAATGAGGGAATGGAAACTAACACTGAAAATGTAGTGTCAATGCAACCACACAAGGAGATATATAAACGCCAAGTTGTCAGTGGTTATAAACCCAAAGTTTGTGTAGTCATGTATGGTAGTTCATAGGGATGGTCACAAAATAGAAAAATAGAGTTTTGTTTTGTTTCGTTTCGTTTCTACGAGCAGTTCATTTTATTTCATTTCTTAAAAAAAATTTGTTAAAAAATTGTAATTAAATGAAACAATAATGGAAAAATTAGTTATTCTATAACATGGCTCCCCTGGGTCCTAGAGGCACCAAATTTGGTGGGTAGATTTTTACAAGGGAGCCATTTTACAGAGTAACAAAACATTTCATTTTCAAAGGGAAAAAGAAGCATTTCATTTCATTTTGTAACAAAATGCTGTTTCCCGTTTTGTTTTGTTTCACAATGTTTTGAAAGCTTAGAAAATGACAAAACAGTGTGTCATTTTTCGTAAAGTGCCCATCTCTAGTAGCTTATATAAAGACACATAATAGGTAGTCCATCATTCAGGGAAAGCTTGCCTGAAGAGAAAAGTCTTTGCCTGTTTCCAGATAGCCAACTTAGACTTTATTTTGATAAAGTTCAGCATTTCGCTTGTGATGTTCTTCAGGAGGTAGCCTTTAGGTTTTAGCTTTTCATTTGGACTGTACCAGATCCAACAGAAATCCATCTGGTGCAGACAGGATGAGAAGCTTTGAGCTTCTTAGATAAGAATAAAGTCTACATTTGGATGATATTTCCATATACCTGTCTCCCATTTGTACTTTTGCCACCAATTGATATACCAGTTCCCTCTTCTTTGAGTGAGATATTTTTTTCTGCCTGTTAAGCAGTGGGATATGCTGCCATGGAAGGTGGTGGAGTCTCCTTCTTTGGAGGTTTTTAAGCAAAGGCTGGATGGCCATCTGTTGGGAGTCCTATGATGGGGTTCCTGCATGGCAGGGTTTGGACTGGATGGCCCTTGAGGTCTCTTCCAACTCTATGATTATATGATTCTAAGATAAAAATATTGCGACCTATAGAAACCAACTGGATTTCTTAGTTGGGCACTGGTGATGGCCCAATGATGATTGTAGGATGGTGGGCTACTTTAGGATGCATGGCAGACGTTGAATGCTCCCTACCGTTCTATTATCCCATACCTCAGTGCTACATTATGCCATTGATTGTAGAAACAGATTACCAATAAGCGAGCCGCCATTGTGACCTGCATTGCTAATATTCAACTTTTCCCCAGGTTTTTCAAAGTCTTTTTACGGGAACAGTCCATCCTCAGCTGGGGAAAATGACCACATCAAGTTGGCAGCTGGTCACAGCCAACAGTCATGTGTGAATTATGTAGGGTCAAAGGAAGGGTAGTATAATATTTACACATTGCCAGACTATGTGGTAAGAAAGGGGAGTGAACTTCCATTCCTGATGTCCCCAAGAGATTAGAATGTTCCCAAATGTATGGTGTAATTCTATGAACTCCTTATATATATATAGGGATTTTTCCCCTTGAAGAACCACAACCTCAGATTTGACTCCCACGTCCTTCACAGCACACCAACAGCAGGACACGATCGTACCTCTCAGCCATGAAGATCCTCTTCTTTCTCTTTGCTGTGCTTTTATTCTTCGTTCAGATTGTTCCAGGTAAGAGACTGGGTAGTGCAGTTTGCACTAAGGGTGGTGGTATAGAAATATAATAAATAAATGAATAGATCATCATCATCATCATCATCATCATCATCATCATCATCATCATCATCATCATCATCATCATCTTAGACCTGCAGAGCTGGAAGGGACTCACTGAGTTGAGCACGTGCCAAGGAGGTGCATTGGGGAGTGGAATTCCCAACCTTTTGTTCCACAAAGCCAGAGTATTTTGTGGTATATTAAGCTGTGGTTCTTCAGTGGAGACTGTTGGGATAGTAAGGGATAATGGAATTATTCACAGTCAATGATAGCTTTGTCATTGAGCATCATGCATGTGGCTGCCCCAGGTAGTGGTGACGAATGGCCACATTTCAAGTCTTTATTAGGAAGTTTCATTTTTACTTTAATAATAACTGCATGATATCAAGTCATTTCTGACTTACGGCAAGACTTTCCGGGGTTTTCTGCATAGAATACACATAGATGTGGTTTTCCATTCCCTTCTTTCGGGTGCACCTCTGGGACTGTGCAGCTTGCCCCGAACCACACAGGCTGGCTCTGTTCACAGGAGGCACCATTAGGAATTAAACCCGCAACCTCCAAATCTTCAGCCAGAGACCTAAACCACTGAGCTCCCCAACCAGGGATTCCTAAAATGTAGAGAGACCCTTCTAAAAGCCCTGCCATCTAGGCGGGCCTAGCACGTCGGCTTGAGTTTGTGGCAATGCCAATTCTAAATACCCCGGGGAGAACAACTACTGCATACTCCAGCGAGTTTTGTGGAAAGCTTTGAAGGAAGCGGGAGAAGGACATTACACAGGGGGTCCTGGAAGAAATGCCAAGCATTAGAAGCAGCAAAGGGGGAAGTGAATGTTCTGGAGAAACAAAGGTCTGCTTGCAACAGAGATAAGAGGATGGTGGGCTTAAGCAACTAAAGACTATGAGCAAGGAGACCTTCGGATAGCAGAATACGGGAATTCAGGGGAGAGTCAATAAATATGGGTACTAATAGTAAAAGGAAGGGAAAGTGTCAGATTTCACCTGTTCCACCAAGACTAATTTGGCCTGTTCCACCAAGACTAGTACATGTGAAAAGGATCTGGGAGTCTTGGTGGACCACAAATTGAACATGAGTCAGTAGCATGACATGGCAGCCAAGAAAGCCAATGCAATTCTTGGTTGCATCAAGAGAAGCATAGTAGCTAAATCAAGGGAAGTGATAGTACCACTCTATTCTGCTCTGGTCAGACCCTACCTGGAGTACTGTATGAAGTTCTGTGTGCCTCAATTTAAAAAGGATGTTGACAACAATTGAGTGGTTCCAGAGGAGGTCGACCAGGATGGTTGAAGGTCTGGAAGAGATGTCTTACGAGGAACGGCTTAGGGAGTTGGGAATGTTTAACCTTGCAAAAAGGAGGATAAGAGGGGATACGAGAGCCATGTTTAAATATGTGAAAAGATGTCACATTAAAGAGGGAACTAGTTTGTTTTCCATGGCTTCAGGGACTGGTTTCAGAGCAATGGTTTCAAACTACAGGAAAAGAGATTCAATTTAAACATTAGGAAGAGCTTAATGACGGTTAGAGCTGTTTGGCAGTTCCTGATAGAGCTGTTTGATGCTGCCATGGAGGGTGGAGGGGTCTCCTTCTTTGGAGGTTTTTAAGCAGAGGCTGGCTGACCTGTTGGGAGTACTCTAATGGAGCCACCTGCATGGCAGGGGGTTGGAATGGATGGCCCTTGAGGTCTCTTCCAACTCTATGATTCTATGATTCTAATCAACACACTCCTCTCTCTCTCTCTCTCTCTCTCTCTCTCTCTCTTGTTTGTGACAGGCAACACTGACCCTGCTCCTGATACCATGGAGTGCAAGCTGAGCAGGGGTTTCTGCAAGTATGGCCAATGCCCTGGGATAACTCAACCTACAGGAGGGACATGTCAGTGGGGGTCCCTGCTCTGCTGCAAATCGTAAGGCTAAAATCCCTGTGTTTATGTTTTGGGTTAAGGGAGAAGATGAAAGCTAGGGATTCTGTAATCAGGAAGTCTCTTAACATAGAGATGCCGCAATGCTTGTTTGGAAGTAAGGCCTAAGAGATAGGCGTAATTGAATTCCATGGGGCTTCAATAGCAGTGATGGCAAATCTTAGAGACTGAGTGTCGAAACTGTGATTCAAAACCCACTATTTTTTTTGTAAACTGCCAATACAGCAATTTAACCTGAATACAGATAGCTGTGGGTCCACAGAAGCCCACCATGCGAGCACACACACAAACGCCTACCCGCATGCCCACCTGCCCCACGCCCGCAGTATTGACCCCCCTTGCTGAATGGATGCAATGGGGTTGGGGAGGTCCAGAGGGGTGAAAAAAAACTTTGTCCCGTGGGGCTCCAAAACCTTGCTACACCCGTGGCAGTGTGATGCGGGGACCGAG
Source organism: Phrynocephalus versicolor (assembly GCA_023846285.1). Classification (NCBI taxonomy): domain Eukaryota; kingdom Metazoa; phylum Chordata; class Lepidosauria; order Squamata; family Agamidae; genus Phrynocephalus; species Phrynocephalus versicolor. The sequence continues at coordinate 106,965 of JAHTLZ010000074.1, read as the reverse complement.
AAAGCCAACACGATTCTTGGTTGCATCAACAGAAGCGTAGTGTCTAGATCAAGGGAAGTGAGAGTACCAGTCTATTCTGCTCTAGTCAGGCCTCAATTTAAAAAAGATGTTAACAATCTTGAGTGGGTCCAGAGGAGGGCAACCAAGATGACTGAGGGTCTGGAAGAAATGGAGACCAACCATAAATCATTATCAAAGGGAGGGGGTCTCCTCTTGCCCCCCCCCCCAGTATTTTTCATTACCATAACCATCTGACTTTTTTGCTTTAAAGCAAAATTAGGGGCTGTGCAGGGAAATGCATCATCCCGCCTCCCTGTCTGATTGGCCAGCGCCAGGGAGGAGGAAAGATGATGCATTGCTCTTTTCTTTAACTCCTCGTGTTCTCATTTAGCTTTAATGTTGCCTTATAATGCTGTAAGATGCCCGTCAGTTCCCTGTTCTCAAACTTGAACATAAATGTACTGGACAGTATATTGTCCCTCATTACTGTAAATCTCCTTGAGTCCCTTTCCAAGAGAAAGGTGGGGTAAAAAGAACAAATCTGACTAAGTCTTGAAATAAGGAAACATCATCTAGATCTTGCTAGCTGGTGGATGTCTGAGTGTTTTTCTCTGAAAAGGAATTAGTCATGGTAGTGAGGTTATTATGGGATTTGTAGTCCCCAAATGTACCTTCCCCCACCTCTGAACCTTCAGGTGATTGGCATACTCAGGTGACTATGTTATATGTATTGATTGTTTTTCTTTTCTCAGGCCATATAGCAACTGAGTCAACTGTGACAAAACAGCAATGGACCAGAACACTTTCAAGAGTGAAAATTCAGTAGCCTTTTATTAATACCTTGAAAGCACTCCTCCAAGACATGCAGACAAATGTACTATGGCTCTGTGAAGAAACACCAGCCTGACATCACCTCTCCAATGCATAAATAACCAAATTACTGCCTAGCTCCATCACAAAAATGAAACAATTTCTCAAATGCTGAGAATCTAGGTACTGTACCAAACTATGGCAACAGGCTGTTAGATGATAAAAATCTATCTGTTTAAATGAAGACAAAATAGGAGGAGGAAGAAACATAGGTATTTGGAAACCCTATTTCTTTTCTAAAATACTGCAAGAAAAAAGTTACATTTGTGTATGTTTGTTGCAATAAAAATAAACTATGAAGCATTAAGTTCTATGGTCTCTTTTGTTAACGATGTGCATTAAAATACATTATCCATAAAAACACTACACTTTGATGAAGCTTTCTGCTTTCCAAATGAATAGCTGTTCCTGAATTAATACAGCTATTTTGGATGGTGTCCTCTGAAAACACTCCCATATAAGAAGCCCACAGCAGTCCTTGTGACTAAAATAATTTGGATGCATTCCATAGCAGAATTGTGAATGTATATGACATTGCTGTGATAGGACCACTGGGACTATCGATGTGGGATAATGGATAGGGTGACGGACAAGGACTTAAGTGGCCTCAGTTCAAAAACCTGTTTGCCCATGAAAAGTCACTGAGGGAGAAGGTGAACCTGGTGAACAACAACAATAAATGACACCATCAGATCTACGGAAAACAGCATTATTAGGAACAGCACACACTCTACACTGATATTTAACACTTAGGGTTTTTTTGGGGGGAGGGGTGTAAAACTTGTCTCTCTTGTATAATACTAGTCTATGTTTTTAGTATTTTGATTGACTGTCCCTGGTATTTTCAATACTAACTACACAGTATTATAAGTAGTTGCAGAGTTCAGAATGAACACAACCAAAGCTACAAAATGGCAATCTATAGGAACAGCATACATACTATTTATTTATGCAGTTTCAAGACCATCCATCATTGTGTAATGCCATTCTGGGCCTTGTGAGTTGATATTTAACACGTATTTCAGCTTTTGGTTGAAACTAGGGATGGGCTAGTCGTTTCGGAAGCTACCAGTAGAGATGGACATGAAATGAACAATTTTTTGTTTTCATTTTTGGTTTTTTTGTTTCATTATGCAATGAAACAACAAACAAATTTTGTCTCTAAAATAAAACTAAACGAACAGAAACACCGGAAATTTTGTCGTGTGTTTCGTTTTTGTTACGGCAATAGAGAAAACTGCTTTAAATGCTAAAAAAATCACAAAAAATCAAATAAATGGTAACAAAACGGTAACAAAATGAACAAAAATGAAACCGAATTTTTTGCAAAAATTTGCAAAAAAACAGAAATGAACTGAAACGGACCCTCTAAATGACAAACGACAAACGAAACACCATATTTTTTATTCGTGCCCATCTCTAGCTACCAGTTCTGATACGACCCATGTGAGCCCAGCTGGTGTTCAGAAGCCTCCTAAACGCAATCAGCCAAACCCCTACCTTGTTCTGTGCCTGCATGGAACTGAGCTCCAATGAGAAAGAAACCTCCGTCATTGTTCCTTCTCTCTGGCGCTGGCCAATCAGACAGGGAGGCAGGATGAGGCATTTCCCTGCACAGCTCCTGACTGGCCAGAGCCAGGGAGAAGGAATGATGATGTCGGAGGCTTCTTTCTCATTGATTCTATGAATAGGCTAGTTAGGTGAACAATAGTACTTGGAAAGCAATAATAATACAATATTGCAATAATAACTTGGAGAGACATGACCAGTGGGGTGCCCCAGGGTTCTGTTCTGGGTCCGGTGCTATTCAATATCTTTATTAATGACTTGGAGGAAGGAATACAGAGTACTGCTGATCAGATTTGCAGATGATACCAAATTGCATGGGGTTGCTAATTCCCTAGATGATAGGATGAAAATCCAAAAGGACCTTGACAGATAAGAGTCCTGGGCCAAAGCTAACAGAATGGGTTTCAACAAAGGGAAATGTAGGGTGGTGCATCTAGATGAATTGCACAGATATAGGATGGGAGACACCAGGCTGGAAATAGTACCTGTGAAAGGGAGGAAAGGAATCTGGGAGTCTTGGTGGACCACAAATTGAACATGAGTCAGCAGTGTGATGTGGCGGGCAAGAAAGCCAACACGATTCTTGGTTGCATCAACAGAAGCATAGTGTCTAGATCAAGGGAAGTGATAGTACCCCTCTATTCTGCTTTGGCCAGACCCCATCTGGAGTAGTGTGTCCAGTTCTGTGCACCTCAATTTAAAAAGGATGCTGACAATACTGAGTGGGTCCAGAGGAGGGCAACCAAGATGATTCAGGGTCTGGAAGAAATGTCTTACAAGGAGCGGCTTAGGGAGCTGGGAATGTTTAGCTTTTCAAAAAGAAGGCTGAGAGGGGATATGATAGCTATGTTGAAATATTTGGAAGGATGTTACATTGAAGAAGGGACTGGTTTATTTTCAATGGCTTCAGAGACTAGGATGTGGGCCAATGATTTCAAACTACAGGAAAAGAGATTCTATTTAAACATTAGGAAGAACTTCCTGAGGGTTAGAGCTGTTCAGCAGTGGAATCTGCTGCCACAAAGGAGGGTGGTGGAATCTCCTTCTTTGGAGATTTTTAAGCAGAGGCTAGATGGCCATCTGTCAGAAATACAGTGATGGGGGTTCCTGCATGGCAGAGCGTTGGACTAGATGGCCCTTGAAGTCTCTTCCAACTCTATGATTCTATGTCTATGTCTAGTCTCAATAGGCCATTTGTTGCCTCTGGCTACTCTTCCCATAACTGAGTAAATGCATAAAGAGTAGTCATGACCATCATAGATTGAGTATATCTAGGCCACAACTTGGTGGACCACAACTGAATACAGCAGACAGGACTCTGGCTAGGCAATTGGATCCATTCCAGCCCTTTGAGGTTCCAGTGTACTTTGCTAACTTATGCAATCCCTCTTCTTTTTTGTTAAAGGAACCACGGGGTGTTCACTCTATTGTTATCCCATGTCCCCATTCAATTGTATGTTCCCGAGGGGTGTCCACCCCATTGGAGGCCAAGTCATAAATTATTGTCAGAAGGGGTCCCCTCTTGCTCCCCGGTATTTTTCGTGACAATATCTGTCTGACTTTTTGGCTTTAAAGCCTGGATCCATCCCAATGCCTATTAAAAATGACAATACCTTCCCAAGTTGTGATATGCATGCATATCTACAACATGCAGCTATCTACGATATATGAAAGAGAAAGGGGAGGATGGGCATGCTTTGCATCCAGTAGGGGGAAAGAGGGGGTTCTTTTCTTGCTCCCCCTTTTAAAATCCTCTGGGAGGGCCCCCTTGGGAGCGCATCATGCTTCAAAGGGGCCGCCCCACCAGTGTCTGTTTCTGAATTTGGTTATTCTCCCCCCTTCCCCCCATGCTGAACCCCCTGAGACATCCTCTAGTTTCCACGTGGGGGTCATCATAAGCCATTGTTCCTTCTGCCACCGCTTTGGCAACAACCTTCGGGCCTGGAAAGTGGGGTCCTCCCTTTAGGTGAACAATGGCTTAAGGTGCTGAAACCCTGAAAGTAGGGTCATTAGTTATGGCCTTGGTGGTGGAGGTGTGAAGTACTTTTTGATTTGTCTGGGTATTGTTGCAATCAGTGCCTGATAAGTAGCAGAGAGATTGTGCCTGAGCCCCCCACTTCTGTTGAGAGAGAGATTGTCAATACTCACATGAATGGCTTCCCTGACCCCTCTCTCAAACTACCTTCTTCTCTGTCTAATATGTGTGCATCCTCATCTTGGAATGAGTGCCCTTTGTCCTTCAAGTGGAGGTGTACTGCTGACTCTGGTCCTGAGCTGTTACCCCTCCTATGTTGAGCCTTCCTCCTGTTTAGTGGCTGTTTAGTTTCTCCATTGCAGAAGTCTGCACACTCTTCACTGCACTAGACTACATATACTATATTGCTCCTTTTGTTTTTTGCTGCTGGGTCCTTTGGGTGGACGAGTCTCTGCCTTAGTGTGCTTTTGGGCTTGAAATAAACAGGGATGTGGTTTTTGCCAAACATCTTTTTATGCTTTCCAGACACTCCAGCCATGTAGGGAATGACCAGGTTCTTTCATTGGCTCTGGATCAGGAGAAAAGCAGGGTGTTGTTGTTCAGTCATTCATTCATGTCCGACTCTTTGTCCCCCCATGGACCAGATCACGCCAGATTTTTTAAAAAGCTCTGGGCTTTTAAAAAATATTTTTCCCTCCCCCAAAGCCCCGCCTGCCAGCTGATCAGCACTAGGGTTGGGGGCAAAGTTTTTTTCCCTCCACACCAGTGCCAATCTGCTGGCAGGCAGGGCTTGGCAGACAGAGAAAAAGTTTTTTTAAAAAAGCCCTGGGCTGGGTGAGGGAAAAACCTTTTTTCCATGCTAGCACTGATCAGCTGGCTGGGAGGGGAGCTGGAGCAGGGAAAAAGTTGTATTTAAAAGCCCGGAGCTTCTTAAAAAAAAAACCTTTTCCCTCCCCCAAGTGGCCTACAGATGGAATGAAATGGTTCATTTCGACAAAAAAGCCCACCATTTTGTTTTGTCTGAAATGAAATGCTGCTTCTTTGTGCTGCTTCGTTTCATTTCGTTTTGTCACATGACGAAACAGCATTTTGTTTTTCATTTTGTGCCTATCCCTAGATCTTATAGAGTCATATAAAAGACACATAATAGGTAGACCATCATTCAGGGAAAACTTGCGTAAAGAGAAAGGTCTTTGCCTGTTTCCAGAAAGACCACAGAGTTAGGGCTGTCCTGGCCTCTAGTGGGAGGTAGTTCCATTAATTTATATACATGATTTTATTATTTATATAAAATATTTTTACCCTACCTTTCTCCTTTGAAAGGAACTATTGCAGCTTGCATCATTAAAAAGACAATAGTTAAAAGATAAAAACAGTTGGTAGGCATATACTTAAAAAGTTCAAAAAATTCCACACTTAAAACAGTAAATAAACGCAGTGCTAGAAACATTCAAAACAGTAAGGCACAACAGTCTATTTAAAAAACCCACTCAGGCAGCCAGTCACCAAGGGAAAGCTTGCCTGTAGAGAATGATCTTGTGGAAGCTGGGGCCGTTCTCGCCTCCGGTAGGAAGGAGTTCCAGAGTTTGGGAACAATGACAGAGGAGGCTCTCTCCTGTGTCCCCACCAAGTGGGCCTATAAGGGTGGTGGTGAAACTGGGAGAAAGGCTCCCCTGATAATCTTAACACCTGAGCCGGCACATAAAGGGAAACAAGGTCCCTGAGAGAGCCAGGAAGCAACATTTCAGCATGTTCATGAATGCCCTTGTTGTGGAATTTTACCAGTCTCCACTCTGTGTTCCTCCTGCTTGTTAACATAGTTAAAGGATTAACAATACTTTGGAAATGTGACGTTCTCTTTCATGCCACACCACCCCTTTTTCGTCCAATCCCACATCCACTGAGGGAACTGCCCATCCATGACGGGTAACAGATTTTGTCAGCATTAAAGTATCAGAGAGGCTCTGTTCAGTATTCAGACAATACCTTAAGGTCCAATATTTGGACCTGGGGAAGGTACGATGAGTCACATCAGCTTAACTCCTTCTTTTATGTAAACACCCATCTGCTGATTTAAATAAGGAATTGGAAGGGAGTGGTAAAATGATTAATTTTATTTTTTACAAACATGCCTTGACAGTTCCTACAGAACATCAATTCCTCTGGCATTACCCCCACCCCCACCACCACACACACACAAAGAGAGCATCAGATACATATGGTTTTAGTCAACAGGTTTGATTTATTAAGAGTGATGGTGGGCATTTCATGTCTGAATATTTTTAGTTGGTTTTGTATAGTTTGCTTCACGTTAGGGAAGCTGCCCTGAGGAAAGATCGCACAAAGGTAGAGTCAGACATCCAAAATGGCTCTCTAGTTTCCCACATTGATCTTGGGTTGGGTGGGTTTTTTGTTTTGTTTTTTGGTGGTGATGGGGTTGTCAGATGGCACACATTCTACCTTACTTTCCCCCCTTCACAAAATGTGTTGAATCTGCAAGAAATTCTGCCAGTTGGAGACAAACAAATTTCGTTATTCAGCAATCTTCTTCTTCTTCTTCTTCTTCTTCTTCTTCTTCTTCTTCTTCTTC
>JAHTLZ010000074.1:82881-94981 GCA_023846285.1 Phrynocephalus versicolor | reverse complement strand
GTGTGTGTGTGTGTGTGTGTGTGTGTGTGTGTGTGTGTGTGTGTGTGGTGTGTGGTGTGGTGTGGTGTGGTGTGGTGTGGTGTGGTGTGGTTACACTCATGACCAACTCTTTGTGACTCCATGTCCATGTAGTTTTCTTGGGAGGAATACTGGAGTGGTTTGCCAGTTTCTACTCCAGGCCCCTGCTTAGCTTCCAAAATCAGACACAATCAGATGTGCTTAGGGCATAAGAATGTAAGAAGAGCCATGCTGGATCAGGCCAAAGGCCCATCTAATCCAGCTTCCTATATCTCACAGTGGCCCCACCAAATGCATCTGGGAGCACATGAGACTAGATATCTGTCTCCTGAAACCACTCCCCTGCATCTGGCCATTGATGTACCCTGGTTTTAAGCCTGGCAATTACACATCTCCATCATGGTTTGTAACCTGTGAGCATTTCAGGCTTAAAAGGAGGGTACCCTAAAATGCCAGATACAGAGGAGTAGCATCAGGTGAAAGGTATCTAGTTGTCTTGTGCACTTCTAAAGGCATCTGGTGGAACCACTGTGAGGTCCAGGAAGCTGGACTAGATAGGCCCTTGGCCTGATCCAGCAGGGCTCTTCTAATATTCTTATAGTTACAGTGCAGATTGGGAAGTGCTTGTAACCATTGGAGCCCTGGGTGCCTCATCATCATCATCATCATCGTTGTCGTCGTCGTCGTCGTCATCATCATCACCATCATCATCATCATCATCATTTTCCATAAATGAAGACAGGGTGTGGAAAAGATTGTAGAGGATCCTACAAAAGGCCTGCATGGCCAGTGGGAAAGAATCATAGAATAACTGAGTTAGAAATTAACTTTTTCAAACTGCAGGGATATTTGTAGAGTGGTAATGTCACATTAAACCCTCTTGGATCAGGAAGTAAACAACAAAGGCAGACTGAAATCTCCTTCACTATATAATGAATATGCAGTAATGCCTTGAATTACAAATGCCTTGAACAACAACAACAAAAATTTAATTACAAAAGGAAATCCACAGGTATAGGGAAAATTTGAATTACAGGATTCTAATTACAATACTGCCATCTAGTGGCCACCTGCACTATTTATTTATTTGTATTTGTACTTGTTAACTACAGTACTGCAAGTGCAAAGTAGGAAGCATTTAATAGTCAGACACAGAAAATAAGAAGTGCCTGTTATGGAGGAATTCTGAAAATATTTGGCACCATTTGGAGGTCTTTTGGGAATTTTCAGGTGGATTTCTCACATGGTTGAAAGGTAGGGAGCTGAGGTTCTGTCATTTCCATGCCTGTTACTAGGCTTTTTTCATTCTGAGAGGGGGTGATTTCCCACTTGGAACAAATTAATCTGTCTTCAATGCATTGCTACAGGACGTCGTGTTTTGGGATACAAAAATTTTGAGTTAAGAAAATGCCATTGGAACAGATTAATTGTGTAATTCAAGGCATTGCTGTAGTGCTTAAAGCACTCTCTGGATAGTTTGCAATGTTAGCTATAAAGACTGCACACACTTCCCCTCCCCTAGTGAGTTGGGTACTCATTTTTCTAACCACAAGACCTGGGATGATCGCCAGAAGAAGGGAAGGAGAAACCACTTCTGAGTATTCTCAGGTTGGAAAACCTAACAAGGGTTCCCATAGGTCGGAACTGATGATGATGATGATGATGATGATGATGATATTCTCAACTACATAATCTGCTTGCATTTGACAGTATCTTTAAAAATAATAAGCAAAATGTTTGACATGTGTATTTCCAAAAGGTAAAGAGTACAAACTGGGAGAACACTCAATATATTGTTGGAGAGAAATGGGATGGTCAATATCTTAAGATTTGTAAGCTTGATCTAAGTCCTGAGTGGGAGATGGGGTGCGAGGGATTGTCTTGTTTTAATTTGTAGTGTTATGATTAACTTTCCCCCCACCATTGTACAATGTATTCGATTTTGTTTTATGTTTTGTGTTGTAGTTTTTAATTTTAAAAACATGTAAAAATTAATAAGCAAAACATTAGTTAGTTCATATGATGGCATGTTCAGTTCCATTTAACAGCCTTTGATTTACTTGTAGGTTGCCTGCCTCTTAGCCCCCCCCCCCAAAAAAAAAAATCAGTCTTCCTGTTTCTAACTTTGACTCTTGTTTCTTTTTATAGGCCTCGTTCAACCTAGGCTGGGAGGCAAAGAACTTGGTTGGATTCGGAATCTTTGCATGGGACTGGAAATATGACCTAGAAAAGGCTGCTGGCATTAGTTGCACTTTTGAAATCTTTCCTCTTTTCATTAAAGGCACATAGCACCTGGACTGGCCCTTGAGTTTCTTTTATGACTTTTAAAAACATGCTAATTGGGTGATAACATGGCTTGCTCTGATTTATTTATTCATTCCATTTTTAAAAAATAGGTGTGTGTCACATTTCTCCAAGCGCCAGAGACAGGAGGTATTTGACCAGCCATCACATTAGACTGTAAAACAGCCTCTGATTAAGAGATGGGCATGAGCCAGCAACTGTTAGTTCGTGATTAGAGATGGGCACGAAATGAACTTTTGGTTCGTTTCATTATTCACTCTTCATTTCATTATGTAACAAAATGAATAACCAACTGCCCCCTCTAAGAGAAACAAAAAAAATGAAATGAAATTAAACGAAATGGAAATTTCTGTTTTGTTTCATTTTAGTTCGTTTGCTGGCTGTGTCTCCTACCTGGTGCTGCTCCTGGGTTTCTCTGTCCTGGTTGCAGAGAAGGTCCAGAAGCTTTCAGGGGGGAAAAGGGGGGGCCTGACCAGCTGCGCTACAGCTGCTGGGCAGCCACGTGGTCGGCAGTAAAAAAAAATACAATAAGTAAAAAAAAAACTGATCTGGTATGTGGGCCCAGTACCGCCCCACGAGCACCGGACCTGGCCCACAGGTTGCCAAATCAGCCTGCGGGCCAGCAAACATTAAAAAAAGCCAACCATGAAAAATTAAAACAAGTGCCGACGTGGCCCCTGGGGCCGCGCGGTCGGCACTTTAAAAATAATAATAATAATAAAATAAAAATAAAAAGGAGCGCCAACCTGGCCCCAGGGGTGGCTGGGTCTGTGCTGTAAAATAAAGGGAAAAAAATTAAAAAGTGCCGACCCGGCCCCATGGGCCACACGGTTGGTGCTTGGGGGGGGGGGAACCGAGGTGCTGGCCATCACAACCCTCCACCCCCAGAAAAATGAAACAGTTTGTGGTGTCTTTTTTCTGTTTCATGCCTCGAGGGGTGGTACTACTTGCTCCTGATGCCTCCACTGCCATTGGTCCATGATCAGGGGGTGACAGGCTCCTGGCAGGGAAGACAGGACAGATGTTTCTGAGGATGGCACCTCTGACGGCGGTGGCAGCAGGAACAGATAGCAACAGGATGCAAGAGGGGCTTTTTCAAATAACTGAATTTCTTGGCTTAGAATCATAGGATTCTAAGCCAAGAGATTCAGTTCTTCAAAAAAAGCTCTAGCATATGAATAAGGGATATTGTGCTTCTGTACCCACAATTCAAAAAGTAAAATAAATAAAAAAATAAAAATTAAATTTATTTATTTATTTATTTATTTATTTATTTATTTATTTATTTATTTAGTTAGTTAGTTAGTTAGTTAGTTAGTTAGTTAGTTAGTTAGTTAGTTAGTTAGTTAGTTAGTTAGTTAGTTAGTTAGTTGTTATGCTTATATCCCGCCCATCTTCCAGGACGGAACTCTGGGCGGCTAACAATAAAAAACAGCACAAGAAAAAGAAGTCAAAAACAAATTCCAGTATAAAAAAGGGGGGACGGTACCCTCCAGAGAAGATGATGCAGGCGGCAAAAAAAGAAAGAAAAAAAAGAAAGAAACTTAAGTTAAAAGGTCGCCAAATGCCTCCTTAAAAAAGGTGTGTTTTCAATGCCTTTTTAAAGGTGGGCAGGGACTGTGCTAGGCGCAGCTCACTGGGGAGATGATTCCACAATGTGGGGCCCACCACAGAGAAGGCGCGGTGACACGTACGTGATTTCTGTGCCTCCCTGGGTGTGGCCACCCTCAGTGAGTGCGCCTGTGCCATTCTTGTGGGCCTGGCCCCAGTTGATCTCTGAGAGATATGCTCCGTTGGGTACTCTGGTCCCAAGCCGTGGAGGGTTTTGAAAATCAAAACTAAGACCTTGAACCTTATCCGGAGGACAACGGGGAGCCAATGCAGGCGAGCCAGAACTGATGTGATGTGCTCGAATTTACGAGCACAGCCACCGGTCTGGCCACCACATTCTGCACCCACTGGAGCCTCTGGACAAGGGTCAAGAGCAACCCCACGTAGAGGGCATTGCAACAGTCAATCCTCGAAATCACTTTTAAAAAATTCATATTGAAAAGGTAAAAGGTACGTTATGGTGTCTTGACCACATGTAGGGAAATGTGGAGTTTCTCTATTCCTGATAAAGATCAGCCCCTCTGATGCAGGCTATCATTTGAGGAAAAATAGATGGGAAGTGTGGCCTGAGACATAGAGGAACATTCTGGCTTAAATCCTTGCAGTGAGCACAGCTTTTCTGTTTAGAATCGTTTTAGATTAAAAAAAAAAAACAGCTAATGCTACCAATCGTCAATGTTCTACGAGGACATGGCCCTTGAAAAAGAAGACTTAGCATGCAAACAAAGGGTGCTATAACACGAGGGGGAAGATGCAGGCAATGGGAAACTCCGGCTTTTCTCCTTACCTGATCACGTGATTGAAGATGTGGGTTCAGACTTCCCACATCCCTTGGGTTCTGCCCCACTTCTCTTATGACCCTACGGCCCTAACATGTTTCAAGCAGGCACAGAGGAAATGTAAAAAAATGGCCGACCATCCCCAGGGACAGCTGCTGGGAGCTAAGGAGAATTTTTTTAAAAAAATGCCTGACCTGCCTGCAGACCAGCTGAGTGATGCTGGGGGTGGGGGATAAAAATAAAAATAATAAAACTCCAAACAGCCCCAGGACTAGCTGGTGGGGGCTAAGAAAAAATGAAAATGAAAATAAAATAAAATGAATGCCTAACCGGCCCACAGCCCAGGTGACTGGTGCTGGGGGGGGGGAATAAAAATATTTTTTTTTAAAAAATAGCGCTGACTGGCCCCAGGAACAGACAGTTGGTGCTATGAAAAAAGAAAAGAAAGAAAGAAAGAAAACCAGATCATATACATGATCCCATGGACATCTGACTCCAAAAATGTGGTTTTTTTAAGTGAGGAAAAAAAATTCCCAACTTCTCCAGGAGGTATTGAAAAACTTGCTAGAGGGGGTGCTACCAGGTTTAAAAAAAAAAAAAAAGCTCGGTGGCTGTGGGGACAAGACAGTTTCTCACCCCTAGGCCTTTGAAATCAAAAGCCCCATTGAGCTTTGGACATTCGAAAATCAATTTCTATATTGATGCTATCACCAAGGACTTGGGTGCAAAAAGAGCTTTTAGTTATAATTTATTTATGCTGCCTGATATGAATGCAAATGAGAGACTATTTTTTAAGAAAAATATGTGTGCAAGATTCATCAATAGCCCCAAGGGTTATATACATAGGGCATTAGTAGGAAGGAAATAAGAGTGAGATGTTTAGATAGGACTTTACCCTCCTTCCTGCTTTCTAAAATGTTCCCCCTGTGTGCTGTAACTCCTAGCATTTTAATTCTATTCTTTTCAATACTGTGAGCTACCTTGAGTCTCATTGGGAGAAAGGCACCATTCCTACCACCAATGGTGTAACATCGCTCTTCTCCCTCTCACATAATACCAAAACTAGGGGACATCCACTCAAATTGAGGGTTGGGAGAGTGAGAACAGACAAAACAATTTTTTTTTTACCCAGCGTGTTGTTGTTTTTGGAACTCCCTGCCACAGGATGTGGTGATAGCATTTGACCTGGATGCCTTCAAAAGGGGATTGGACAGATTCCTGGAGGAAAAGTCTATCACAGGTTCCAAACCATGATGGAGATGTGTCATCTCCAGGCTTAAAACCACGGGACTTCAAGGGCCAGATGCAGGGGAGTGGTATCAGGAGACAGATGCCCAGTCTTGTGAGCTCCCAGATGCATTTGGTGGGGCCTCTGTGAGATACAGAGAGCTAGACTAGATGAGTCTTTGGCCTGATCCTGCATGGCTCTTCTTAGGTTCTTATGTTTTAACTGTAAAGAAGAAACAAGCACTCCCACCATCAGAGGCAGACACAACCCAGACCAGATATGTTGACTCCTGGATCTGTATCTGAACAGCACGTATTTCATGTACAGAGGGGACTGATACAGATAGAAGCATGGATGTAATTAGAGATGGGCACGACTCAGAAAAAAAATTTTGTTTTCGTTTTCATTTTCGGCTAGGGTCCGTTTCGTTTCGTTTCCGTTTTCGTGAGCTAATTTCAAAATTTTTTGTTTTTGTTTCGTTACGTAACAAAACGAAAAAACAAAAACAAAAATGAAAATTTTTTCGTTTCTCCCCATTTAGCTCCATTATGTGTTTTTTCCAGTAACGAAAAATGAAAATTGGCTCAAAATTAGTCGTTTCGTTTCCGTTTTCGGTCCCTTTTTGAACCGTTTTTCGTTTTCGTTTTGTTACGTAACAAAAACAAAAAAACGAAAACGAAAACGAAAATACCGCTAAGTCGTGCCCATCTCTAGATGTAATATGAGTTCCCCAATGTCACCCACTGTTGCCAATTTATACATGGAAAGAGTGGAGAAGACATTTCACATCTTCCCACGGACAATACTGATCCACTGGTTTAGATATGTGGATGACACCTGTCTAAAAGACTCAGAAAGTACTGTGGGCATATAGATAAGGTTTATCTTTAATTCTTTAATATCCGACACATGGGTAATATGCTTTATAGTTGCCTGCTTGAAATCATCTGTTCTGTGTCACTCTAAGGCACTCCCCCTCCCTTACAAGAGGTTTGAAACAAAACTTGTCCAACTAGTTTTGTATGTGGAAACTAACTGAGCACGAGGAGAACAGGATATGCCTGACCGCAACTGCCACTTGGTAGACACATTGCAATTAGGAATGGTTTGTTTATGCACTTTTGTAACCAGTTTCTGGAACACGCACACAAGGTAAATATCGATAGCAGGGAATTAAGAAATTAGTGACATTTAATCTTGCAAATGCAGAAGGGAAACTATAACTGACCTTTAGATATGCGTGTGTATATGTACAGGAACCTAAAACATATCACATGTGAATCACATGCTTGCAATGGCAGCGAAATGTAACCAATCCTGATTTTACTTCTGCCTGTTTCCATAAAATGAAATAACACATAAAGCCGGAATTTCCAATGGGTGGAGTCCCCCACCTCATTAGGTGGGCACCCTTTCATGCATGGAAGAAATAAAGGCTTTCCCCCAGAAGTCTGGCTGTCTGACTGTCTTTGCAAAGACATAGAGGGACACTCTTCTCCCTCTCACAAAATACCAGAACTAGGGGACATCCACTCAAATTGAGGGTTAGGGGAATGAGAACAGACAAAAGATTTTAACCCAGCGTGTTGTTAGTCTGTGGAATTCCCTGCCACAGGATGTGGTGATGGCATCTGGCCTGGATGCCTTCAGAAGGGGTCTGGACAGATTCCTGGAGGAAAAGTCCATCACAGGTTACAAACCATGATGGAGATATGTAATCTCCAAGCTTAAAACTGGGGTACTTCAAGGGCCAGATGCAGGGGAGTAGACATGGGCATGGAGCAGCGAAATTTTCGTTTCCGTTTTCGGTTCTCACTATCGTTACATAATGAGAACGGTAACGAGAATTACTCCACTCCAGCTTGAACCCAACCCGAAAAAGACAAATTTGGTCGGGTTTGTCGTTGTCGTTCATGGCATCGCAGGCTCGCGCGATGCCATTTCCAACAAGCAACACAGAAAAAAAGTTTTTAAAAGTAAAAAAAACCCAACCCCGATTCCCAGCCAAAAAAGGCAGGCGAAAATATGCCTGCCTGAGTGAGGGCACCTACCAGAGGGGGGTCCCCGGCCTCCCCCCTCCTTTCCTGGGCTGTCTCAATGCCATGTGTTGTTGGTGGATCCAAAATGGCAACCGCAATATTTATTTTTAAATCGTGGTCCAAAAGCCCACTAAAGCACAACAGAAATATGTGAAAATAAGGTATTTTAACTGCCTGAATTTTTATAGTAGCAGCAGTGGGTTTTTCTTGCAATAAAATGTCTTCATTGATTTTATTTTGTTTTATTTTTATTTTTATTTTTTTACACCTGCACATGTGCAATGATGGGCTGGCCATGGGATGGGACCATGCAAATTTTTGGAGCCATTCCACCAATCGCATGGCCAGGTTTTGACTGAGACTTCTGGATGTGCCAGAGGGCATAAAAAGCCCACTAACCCTAACCCTAACCCTAACCCATACGCCAGTACACTGTACTTCTTAGTGGGTCAGAGGCACCCAGAGGTGCAGCCCACTAACCCTCACCCTAACCCTAACCGTAACACTAAGCCTAGCCCTTACCCTAACCCCAACCCTAAGCATAACCTGTACACCAGTACACTGTCCTTCTTAGTGGGTCAGAGGCACCCAGAGACGTGCCTCCCAGAGCCCCCATTATCCCTCCCTACCCCTACCCCTACCCCTACCCCTAACCTGTACGCCAGTATGCCAGTGCACTTCCCTTCTTAGTGAGTCAGAGGCACCCAGAAAGGTGCCTCTGTCACTTACCCCAACCCTTATGTACGCTTCCTTTCTTAGTGGGTCAGACTAGAGGCACCCAGAGAGGTGCCTCCCAGAGCCCACTTACCCCAACCCCAACCCCAACCCTAAACGACAAACAGAAACGATAAATGTTTGAAAAATTTCACAACAAACGGAAATGACCCGAAACTGACCCGTTCCGAGAAACAACAACTCGAAACGTCATTTTTTCTGGTCGTGCCCATCTCTATTGGGGAGTGGTATCAGGAGACAGATATCTAGTCTTGTGCGCTCCCAGACCTGGTCTTCTGCCCGGGTATGGATATGGGGAACCTTGGAGTAAAGGAACTTTCTGTAGTCCCATTGGTCATGGATAGACCATTATCTGGTGTGCTTTAGGCTCTCTGGAACTCAGAACCTGGGCAGGAGTGGAAGTCTTACAAAAGAAATTCGTCCAAGAAAGTTGATGGATCTAGGTGGTTTTGTAGTTGCCTTAGGAGGGTTTCCCACCATTTTGACAGATGATTTCACTTTAATCCTTAGTTGTTTGCTAAGTATGCATCCAGTGAAGAGAGCAGCACACACAAGTCCCTAATTCCAACCAACTGTAAGTAAAAAACAAAAAGTTTGTTGTTTATATACCACTCTATAGCATTTCTGGACAGATTGCAATGAAATTACGCAAGGCACTGATTGCATGTACTGTACACAGAAGTACATTTTTTATTCTTGATCCTACAGCTTACTCGGAGTGATTTATTGAGATTTTGAAGTGCCAGTTAATGAGAAAAGGGATGAACACCTGGGAAACTTGCACTTATTCTCCCCTGGGGGATTCCGTACTCTTACCATTTAGCCCAAACAGGATTCCCCCCCCCCGAATTACGAAACTTGGAAGCACAATGACATTGCCTCCAGCAATGTTCACTGGTTTGGTCTGGACATGGCTCCAAGCTAGTTTATTTTGCAATGGAGTGCACATTTCCTAAAGGTGCTGAACAACAAGCCCCAACCCTAAAGACTTTAAACAAACAAGCTCAAGGCATATATAAGCGATATTGTAGCCATATTTGGTCTTGTTCATAGTAAGGAATAAGGATTAACATCTCAGAGAAGCAGCATCTGCATTCCCTCCTTGAGCTATGAAGTTGTTGCACCTCTTCCTTTTTGTCATTGTTTTGACGCTGCTTCCTGATTGTGGTAAGTCATTATTATTTCATTTTTAGATGTGTAACCCTCAGGAATGTTGGCAAGTCTTTGAGTTCAAGTCCTGCGTCCCTATTAAAAACAAACTTTATTCCCTAGAGAAAGGGGTGGTGGTTGCTTTCTGAGTCATGAGTTGAGTTCGAGTCATGAATGGGGGAAATTGAGTTGAGTCGGCAGTGAGACTGAAGTCTAACTTGACAGCAAGTCCTGCAACTCAAGCTGCCATTCCTGTTAAACCCCCCCCCATAATGATCCTACTCTAAAACAAACTTTAAAGCTACTATACTCTCTTTCTTTTCATTCCTTTACCTATCTCTCATTCTCCCTTTCCTTTCCTTTTTTAAAAAGTGATAAAGCTATGAAAGATCACAACAGCCATATTGAGCATCCACTGAGCCACCCTAACCATGCTTATTCTGGCGCGGTTACTTACTATTGGTCTCTGTGTCATCGGGGAAAGCTGCCTGTGAGAACTTTCTCCCACCAGCCTTGAGCCAACTTGCTCCAGGAGGAAAACTAACTTGTAGGCTGTTGCTCATAGCTGCAAATCCACCTTGCTAGGTGGAAAACACCAGACACCCACACAATCTTCCTGTTCTTTAGTACCCCCAACCTCCTGATCTGTATGAGTGAAAATGCAGCTGTAAAATATTATTTTTATTCCAGGAATTTCAAAAAGACATTCATGTTTAAAAACAAATCCAGAGCTTCTAACCCTTCTATGGACACAGGCCTTGATGAGGTGGAGGGAGGGGCTTGCGTGCTTCAGTGAAACGGAGAGCTATGCTGGCAGTAGCATGGCTACCAGAAGGATAGCCATGCTACTCTCCTGCTTGCAACAAGTCTGGCAGATTTGCAAGGATTATTGGATTCTGTTGCGGCAGAAAGCAGTGCCATGGGATTGTGATTTAACATGAAGAAGACAAAATGGATGGTCATTAGTAAAAAACAAACAACACCCCCCCCCAAAAAAAAATGGTTCACAGAACCTTCTCAAGATTGGCAGTGATATAACTGAGAGAGTATTGTTTGTAAATGTATATTTACCCCCACAGTGTTTGTATAGGCAGATTGACTTAGTGTGGCAAGGGCGTGGAGCTTACATCAAAGATATTTTAATATCCTGCTCTTACCCACAAGAGAGTTTAATGCAAGATTGGGGGCTGCCACAAATTTAGGTACCAGGGGAATTCAAGATGAAGCAGCTTCTCATCAGACATGTTGGCAAATCTTTGGTACCAAGTCCCAAGTCTACGTTTTTGATGCCGTGTCCCAAGTCTGAGTCCAAGTCTTTGGTGCCAAGTTTCAATCCCCTATATAAAAGAGACCCCCCCCCCCGGGAAAGGGAAGTTGTATACCAAGTTATGAACTGAGTCCCAGTTGTTGGGGGGGGGAACCAAAATTTAGTCACTGGTACAACTTAAGTCCGATTTGACAGTGAGTCCCATAAGTCAAGTCTCCATCCCTGCTTCTTATAAAATTACAAAGTGATAGATAATATTTTTGCACAGGCAGATCTAGATTTCCTAATTGGAAAGTGTTTTGCTCTTCTGGTCCTGCTCTCCTGCAGCTACAAAGTACAGACTTCTCAGAATGATTTAACCCCCTCCTTGTTAGTTTCTTCACAGAAGCCAACAAAACCACATAATGGAGTCTGTGTTCCCTGTGTAACCTTTTCCCTCTTCTTTTGCACAGGATGTGCTCAGTGGGTCAAGAATGAAGCCGACTGCAACAATAATGGTGGCTTTTGTGTCTGGGCCATCGTCAGTGGGTGCAAAGGACTGAAACACATTGGGACGTGTAGTTTTTGGAAGTATTGCTGCAAACGGTGAGTCCCAGAGTCGTTACCAATGGTTTTGGTTTTGGGAATGCCAAAATCATGGTATCCAAGTCTTGGGTTGACCCGCAATCAATCACCAGCATGCCTCCAGCTCTTGGTACATGTCAGAGAAGTGACCCCAGCCCTCTAGAGCCTGCATCACCAAGCATCCTTGAAGCATGGCTTGGAATAGAGAGGGGAATGAATTAAAAACCAAAATGAATCAGCAATATCTGTGAATATCACTGATTCGTAGGATATTTATCCCTTCATACCCATTGGTTTCAGAAACAAATAGGTCCTTTGGTCACCTTTCAGGGAGAAAGGCAGGCAGGAAAAATAAATAAATAAATAAATAAATAAATAAATAAATAAATAAATAAATAAATAAATA
>JAHTLZ010000074.1:62195-77130 GCA_023846285.1 Phrynocephalus versicolor | reverse complement strand
CAACAACAACAACAACAACAACAACAACAACAACAACAACAACAACAACAAAACCATCTTTTTAAATTGAGGATCTGTATCCAGAATGTCACAGGTTTATGACTGCGGAACTAAATAAAACATGGAACCACACATTATTCTTAGGCAAATTAATGTGTTCTGACTAGGGATGAACACCATACGAAAAATGACATACTGTTTTGTTGTGTCGTAGACTTTCAAATAGTTTTGTAACAAAACAAAATAGCAGCTAGCATTTCATGATGAAACGAAACACCCTTTCCCCCCTATAGAACGAAATGATTTGTTCTTTTTTTTGGTCTCAACCAATATTTTGTTCCTCTAGAATGAAATGATTCATTCTAGAGGAAGTGACAGGGGTACCTTCTACATGCAATTTTAGCCTACCCCATGAAATTTGGAAAGGTTTGGGATTCAGGGAGCTGAGTTATGAAGCTCCAAAGGGGCTGCCCCTAGGAACAAAACCTTCTAATTGGAATCAGAAGCTGACCAGGCCAGCAACAGTGCTGACACAGCTTCCCATATGATTCCAATTAGAAGGTGTTTTTCTAGGGACACCCCCTTTGGAGCTTCATACCTCAGCCCCCTTACCCCAAAAATGTTTCCAATTTTCAGTGGCTTACCTAAAATTGCTTTCTGAAGGCTTCCCTGCTACTTTGGTGCCCAACGGTAAATCATTTTCAAAATTTATTTTAAAAAAGTATGCAATCAGAATTTGTACTGGGCAGTCTACCTTTCTGAGAAGCTGCCAATAAATGAGGCTCCAGGGAAGTTATAAGATGTGTGTCACATTATGTTCATGCACTTGTAGTCTCGAGATTAGACTACTGTAGTGCTCTCTATGTGGGGCTGCCTATGAGGTTAATGCGGAGATTGCAGCTAGTGCAGAATACAGCGGCCAGATTGTTAACAGGGTTAAAAAGTTTCCAGGCTCAAGCATATTACCCCTGTCTTGGCCGCTCTGCACTGGCTGCCTATTTGCTACCGCATTGACTTCAAGGTTTTGGTATTAACATACAGAGTCCTAAATGGTTTGGGACCTCAGTATCTGACAGAATGGCTCCTCCCCAAAAGAATGGCCAGAATCACTTGTTCAAGCCAGGTGGGCTATTTGCAGGTACCGACCCCAAGGGATGCCCAGAAAGCATCAACAAGGAAATGAGCCTTCTCGGTGGTCGCACCTCAGCCGTGGAATGAGATTCCCCAAGAGATTCGCCTGGTGTCCTCACTACAAGCCTCCAAGAAACTACTGAAAACCTGGCTTTATAGGTTGGCCTTCCCTGATTATTCTATTTCAACCAACTTATATAAATAGGATGCTATCATTTCCCCCCACCTTATGATAATTTTCTACTAGTTTTTTTTTTCATTTGTTCTTATTTGGAATTGTCAGATCATTTTGATTTATTGTATTTGTACTTATTTGTTTATTTGTTCTTTTTATTATTATGATTTCATTATTTGTTTTGATTGGTTAGTTTTTAGTTACTATTTTAAGTTTAATCTGTTTTTATATTTTGTATATGTTTGTAAACCACCCAGAGTAGCTTTATTGCTAGATGGTTGTGGTATATAAATCAAATAAATAAATAAATAAATAAATAAATAAACAAACAAACATTAGGCACTCAGTAATGCGAACAGTTCCTCATTGGTTCCCAATAACTCACCACAATAAATTATATAGTTTAATATTTCCATATCTGAATCATCAAGAAGTTTCTGACCAATGTGGGTGGTATGCGCATTCATAGAATCAAAGAGTTAGAAGAGACCTCAAGGGCCACCCAGTCGTACCCCCTGCCATGCAGGAACCCTATCACACTATTTCTGATAGATGGCCATCCAACCTCTGCTTAAAAACGTCATAAGAAGGAAACTCTGCCACCCTCCTTTGTGGCAGCAGATTCCACTGCCAAACAGCTCTAACCATCATGAACTTCTTCCTAAGGTTCAAATGAAATCTCTTTTCTTCCAGACCCTCAATCACCCCAGTCACCCTCCTCTGGACCCTTTCAAGATTGTCAATATCCTTTTTAAACTGAGGTGCACAGAACTGGACACAGTACTCCAGATGGGGTCTGACCAGAGCAGAATAGTGTGGGTACTATCACTTCCCTTGATCTAGACACTATGCTTCTGTTGATGCAACCAAGAAGCGCATTGGCTTTCCAGGCCACCACATCACACTGCTGGCTCATGTTCAATTTGTGGTCCACCAAGACTCCCAGGTCCCTTTCACAGGTACTATTTTCTAGCCAGGTATCTCCCATCCTATATCTGTGCAATTCATTCTTTTTACCTAGATCAGGGGTGCCCAAACTTTTTGTAAGGAGGGCCAGATTTGGTGGCTGAGAATGTGTCAGGGGCCGGTTGCTCCCCAACCCTGCCACCCCACTGCCAGCCCCACCCACTTTCTTTAAAAAAAACATGGGGTGAAGGAGGGGGAGGGACGGGTGGGCCAGCCAGCCGCAGGCCACTCAGACTGGCCTGGCAGGCTGGATTTGCCCCCCCCCCGGGCCAGACTTTGGGCAGGCCTGACCTAGATGCACCAGCCTACATTTCCCTCTGTTGAACCCCATTCTGTTAGCTTTGCCCCAGAGTTCTATTTACTTATTTTATTTACTTATCCTATACAAATTTTCTGAGTGCCCCCTATGTATACTGCAGACGAATTGGGAAAAGACGGTGGAACTGACCGATGATTGACTGAAAAGATGAGCTACTTAGAGGTGCCAGAAAAAGGCCTAGTTTGACGAAGTGTAAAAGAAGGGAGGTGGAGATTCCCCACCTACACAGCAAGAGAGTGGGAGGCAAATGGTGGTTGTGGGTGCCCATGTGTGTGATGCATCCTCCTTATCTTCCGCTCACCTTTTACAGCAGTCTTCTGTAGAACTGCATTGTCCGATGATGCCTTTCCCAGATTTGCAAATCTTGCCTTTCAGACCGCAGAGACCTCCATACCCATGGCACTGCTCCTCGTTCATTACCGCAGTGCCTCCTATACAAAGGTGGTGGTGGGGGGGAAGCAACAAGTGAACAACAGACCATCAGGCTGGCCAATGAACGGCATAAGCCAAGTGGATATATACAACTAAGAATGCCCAGCAAACCTTCTCAACAAGGACACAGAGGGAGACAACAGACTTTGACTCAGTTTCTGCCATAAAAAAAGAAGGACTTTTGAAAATTCGGCTTTCATGCAATTTGAGCCTGAGGTAAGACTTCCCCGGCCAAAAACAAATGAAAAATAAAATATAAAAATGACGTAAACATTGTGGCGCAGTGGTTAAATGCCTGTACTGTAGCTAAAACTGTGCTCACGACCTGGGGTTCAATCCCAGGTAGCTGCCTCATAGTTGCCTCTACCTTCCATCCTTTCCGGGGTCAGTAAAATGAGTACCCAGCTTGCTGGGGGTTGGCAATGTGTAGCCTGCATTACTGTAATTAAAAAAGTGTAAATCGCCCAGAGTCTACTTGAATTGGCATGGGGCAATATATAAGCAGAACACTTTGCTTTGCTTTCCCTTGCTTTGTGTCACCATAAAGAGACAGCCAGCAAGCATTGGCTTAAAGGTTACCTCATCCTGACCCTATTCATTTACTCCAGAAATAAGCCTAATAAGGTATCTTTCCCACCCCAAACAAGAAAGATTCTTCAAAATCTAGCTTTCCTGCAACATGAGGCAGAGTTAAAGAATCTCAGGATGGAAGTAGACAAACAAATAGACACATAGAAATAAAGAAGAAGAAAAACATTGTGACACCTTACCGACTAACTATAAGGTTTCATGGGTGGTCCATTTCTTCAGACTCATATTGGAAGTGCTAGAAGAGATCTTACCCACCCCCCAAATAGAAAAAAAGTTCTTAAGAGTTCAGCTTGGATACAAAGTTAGCTTGAGGCAAAGGAGTGCCTCATCTGTCCAGACTGATCAGGCACTACAGTCAAAGAGTCAGGAAAATGTCTGTGAAGATTCTGAGTCCTCCAGGCAAAGCTATCTGGAAGTTCAGTCATGGCAACTGGACTTGGTTTCTTGAGAAATTGTAATGTTTTGATCTTTCAAGAAAAGAAGTCCAGTTGCTATGACTGCTTCCAGATAATAGTCAGGAAAGTGACTTCAAATTTTTTCTTCACTTTGGCTGAAGGCACCATAACCTTCTCCAAAACTGACCCTACATTGCTGGAACCAGAAGGAGTTTGAAGGAGGAAGAGACAGAAGAATCCTGCTGAAGTTCTGGCCCTGCTGGTTCATGAAGCTGGTAGACAGAGCAAAGATTGCCTGCATCTCCACCCGTGAACGTACCTGGGTCTGGAAGGACCACCAGGGAGAGAAGGAAGAGGAGAAGAATAGAGACTTTCATAGCAATGCAAATTGACTGTGTGAGTTCGATTTTGCTTTCCTTGTCCAGCTGAAAAAAGAAGTCAAGTCTGGCGAAACATTGGCATTTCTATGGCTTTTATATCACTAGACTCGGAACCACTGAAACCCTAAATGATACTGTGGAGAACATGTTGAACTGCACAGCAAATAAGCCATAACACATGGTTGAGAAACTTTCAGTCATTCCAAGGTGAAGATTGAGCATTGACTCCTGGACAGAGAGA
Source organism: Phrynocephalus versicolor (assembly GCA_023846285.1). NCBI lineage: Eukaryota > Metazoa > Chordata > Lepidosauria > Squamata > Agamidae > Phrynocephalus > Phrynocephalus versicolor. The sequence goes on along the minus strand of JAHTLZ010000074.1, from coordinate 72,500 downwards.
ATTAAAAATGAGATGTTTCCATCATTTTCGGAGGGCTCTTGCCAAGCTGTCAATGGCTGGACCCCTTTAAACCTGGCCCAGTCGGCACCAGGGGGACCCTGTGCAACGAGTGGGCCAGGTTTAAAGTGTTCCAGCCATTGACAGCTCGGTTGGAGCCCTCTGAAAACAGTCAGGTAGGCAGTTTCCTTGCCATTGCCCTGCCTATCTGACCGTTTTCTGAGGGCTCCTGCAGAGCTGACATACCTAATCCTGCATGGAGAGAGTCACGCCCCCCCCCCAAACTGAGGGAACTTCCCAAACAGCCAGCCATTGATGGCCCCACCCCGAGGACCTCTGCCTTGCCCAGGTTCAATATCAGTCTACTCACCCTCATCCATGCCAGTAAGGCATCCAAGCAGGCATCAAGGGATGAAACACCATCCACTGCAGATGGAAAAAAGGAGATACAGAACTGGGTGTCATCAGCATCTTGATGACATGAAACCCCATACCTCCTGATGACCTTCCCCAGTGGTCTCACATAGATGTTAAAAAGCATGGGGGAGATTACCGACCCTAGTGGCACCCCACAATTGAGGGAACAAGGGGTGGAGGCAATCTCCTTCAGCTGCACTCTCTGAGGCTGGTCCTCCATGAAGGAACGGAACCACTGGAAAGCAGTGCCTCCAATTCCTAACTCAGAGATCCTCCCCAGGAGGATACTGTGGTCAAAGGTATCAAAGGCTGCTGAAATATCAAGGAGGACCAGCAAGGACAGTTTGCCCTTGTTGGCCTCTTTCAGAAGATCATCATGCTGGGCGACCAATGCCGTTTCCGTTCCATGATGCGGTCTGAACCCCGACTGGAATGCATCAAGAGCATCAGTTTCATTCAGGAGCCCTTGAAGTTGGTCAGCCACCACTCTCTCTACAACCTTGCTAAATAATGGTAATTAATTAATTGCCAATTTGGTCCGCTGCCAGCTGAGACTTCTTCAGAATGGGCCTAATGAGTGTCTCCTTGTGGTCAAGGGGAACCCTGCCCTCCTGGAGAGACCCATTAATTATTGTCGTGGCCCATTCAGTGGTAAATGGCCTGGCCTCTTTTATAAGCCAGGCTCAGCAAGGATCAAGTGCAGAGGTGGTGGCACAACAACATCACAGTTTGAAAGGTGGTCAGAATAGCCAGGCAAGGCGGAGCACTGGATATCTCTGCTCGATCTACTGCTGTCAACTGGAGGTCTAGATTGCGGTGGATGGCCTCCACGTTAGATTTTTTAAAAGGCTGCAAATTGGTTGCAGGAGATACTAGGGGGAGGCCTATAACTGCAACCAACTAGAGATGGGCATGCACCAAACTACAAACCAGGAAAGCCCATAAATGCATCTGGGTCATGGTTCAGTTTGTGGATGTCTGGCCATAATGAAACACCATATGTTTTTCCATCTGGCTCTTTGTTTCAGCAAAATGGGTGGCCGCAGCCTCTTCCCACTCCCACCATCACCTCCCAACCTGGTTCTGCCTCCACTTCCTCCTCCTCCTCCTCTTCCTCCTTCTCTGCTGTCTCAAAACAGCAGTCATAAAGCAAGATACTGTCAAGAAACAGAAGTTTGGGGTGGCTGGGCAGGCGTTCTCTCTTATCCATGGTTTTCATTATCCACGGGAAGGCCTAGAACCAATCCCCAGCAGATACTGGGGTTCTACTGTACTGTGGCAATGATTTGTACTTCAAAATTTATGACTGTGTCACTTTTACTAATGCATAATAAATGTATGTCTGTGAAGGTTCCAAGTCTTTCAGGTGAGTTTATCTGGGAGTTTTGTCATGGCAACCGGACTTCTTTTCTTGTGGGATAAAAATGTTTTACTCCTCATCCAAGTAGCTTCTTCTGTCTGAGGAAGGTTGTGGAAGGCTTCCAATTTATAGTTCATTTTTGTTTCACTCCATCAGAGTTTGAATAGGTTCATTAGATAGACAATGGAATTATCCCAGAATTCCAAGCTCATATTGCCAATGGCAAAGGACTGTGGGAGTTGTGGTCCAAAACATCTGGAGTGCCAAAGGTTTGCCACTACTGGCCTAAAGTATGTGTGAGTCACAACTAAAGTGTATACATTCGTTGTGTAAGTTCATTCTATGTTTTATGTCAGAATCAGCAATACCATTCAATAGAGCTGGTTTTGATTAAACAATGGAAGATCCAGCAGATATTTTAGTTATCATGTAACTTTTTATTTGTGTTACATTGCACCGAGAAGATTATTGGAAGGGAAGCAAGATCCAATATTTGTAGTCAAACAACAGCTTTCTTCCCTCTCTGAGGAAGGTTACCTCTCCAATTGTTTTTCAACCAATTAATCTGTGAAGAAAAATAAATATTTATTTTCATTCAATGTTTGCATCCAGAATATGCCTGGTTTCATGCAAATATGTTATTAACAGTTTCCATCTTATTTCTGTGTTCACTGTTCCAAATAGACACATGAGGAGTACTTGAAAAAAATTCTCATTCTTGGCTATTTTGTGATTCTCACTCACCTCCAAAGACATCCCAAGATATCCAAAACTTCAATCTTCCCCCCATTTTATGTATATTTGTGCATTTATTGGAACGTTGTTCTACGTTGGGAACTGCTGAGCAGCTTAATTCCCTTTCTGGTGCATCCTATTTGGGCAAGATAACATCCTGTACAGGAATATTCCTGTGTAACTACATTTTCTTCTGACCTTTTAAGCTAAATCCTACACAGGAGAGTGCCTTATGGTGATGTCATTGTGATAATTTTGGGCAGCTTTTCAGGACAATACTGAAAAGAAAACTCAAGATGATTTTTGGAGTGGGAGTGGTGGAATGATGTATAATGAAATCCCACTGTAAGGAGAAAAGAACATTTTTTCTCTCAGTTTGTACACTCTTTGCACTCACTCTGACTGTGTGAGTGTACAGACTGCCCGACTTAGTGAATTTCCTAAACAGGGTGCTCTACATAATTTTTTTAAAAAAATTCCTAAACTAAAACTAATCCAAAGAATATACAGTCAACCTTGTTAATCAATTCACATTAACAAAAAAGAGGGAGATAGTCAGCCCAACCCTTACAACATAACTGCAACCAATTTAAGAATAAATCTTAACAAAATAAGCAAAATATGATCTCAATATAAATAATGACTGAAGAATAACAAAATAACATCACAATATTTAATATGGGTCACAAGAAATAGCACACAAAATATTGCAAAAGGCCACCCTAAGCAGCTGCATCTTCAATATTCTTCTAGGAAGGAGTTCTCCCATATTTTTAAAATAATTTTGTTCCACAAGGAGGGTGCCACTGCTCAGGAGGACCCAATCCTTGCATTGATTTTCTTTAAACCCTTCAGGGTAGGCTCTCTCATTAATGAGGCCTTAGAAATAAGAGGATCAGATGGACTGGGTAGATATTTCTGAGAGACAGAAAGAGAGAGTCAGATAACTCTGAGGACATTTATTCTAAGGATGCCTCTTTCACAAAGCAATTACTGTACATCCTCTACACCCTGTATGTATGTATGAACAGTACATGGTGGACAGAAATAGGGTGGAATATATGGACAATACGGGTGACTATTCCCATTACAGTGGTACCTTGTATAAAGGAATTAATTTGTTCCAAATGAAATCATGTTAAGCAAAATTTCCTTTATACAAATTTCCCATAGGAATGCATTGAAAACAGTAATCCCTAATTGCGACCATTTTTATGTTGTACAGATTCACCCCATAGACGATTCTGTTAAGCAAATTTCCCCTATCTCCAGAATTTTTATGTTGTACAGATTTTATGTTATACAAACCATTTGTTATAAGAGGGTCCACTGTATTAACTATTTAAAGTAATGAGAAAAGTGTAGAGGTGGGCATAAATGAGAAAATTGGTGATTTGTTTCAGTTCATGATTCTTCAAGGTCAACAAATCACGAAATCACGAGTTTATGATTTCCCCCCCTGAAGAATCATTTATCAACTTATTTTCACCTTTAAAACCATACGGAACACCCTCCCCCAAGCACCTAAAGACATCAAAAATAGCAAAGACTCTTATCATGACATTTCTCTACAAACACTGCAAGTTTGGTGATGTTTGCATTCTGGATATCCAAGTTATGGGCTCTCAAAGAGTGCCCCTCCCCCAGAAAAGCCACCACCACCCACCCCCCTGGAACCCTAGTAAGTCCAAAAATGCATAGAGGCTTCACCCAAGACGCCTCTACAATTCCCCTCCCCCCCCCCCCGGTTTGGTGAAGATTGGGTTTTAGACACAAATTACCCCACTGGAAAGTGCTGTTGAGCAAATGACTTGGAGCAAGCAAATCTTCACCAAACTTGTAGCAATTGTAGAGGAAAATAAAGAGGTCTCTGTGATTTTGGTGTCTCTAGGTCCCTGTGGGGAACTTTCTTGCAGAAAGGGTGGTCTTCAAGGGTGTATAATTCAGACATCCAAAACTCATTCTACACAAAATCTAGAGGGATTTTATGGAACTGCTCTAGGTGCTATGGGGAGTATTATATATTCCAAATGAACTAATGAATCGAAACTCACAATTTGTATTTGTTGGGATATCAAATCGTATGAATACAAAACAGAGAATTATTGATATTTGATGAATGTTGCGATTCAATATATATTTCATTTAATTTGACATTTCTGACAATGTCTATTCAATTTAAAGAAGGGGGACTGAGAAAATAAATGTGCTTCAGATTTGTAACTTACAAGGAATGGGGGTCTTGGTTGAAAGAAAGAAGGGTCCTTGTGTGTGCGCAACAATCTTATCAACTTTTACTCACTTTTTACAGCAGACTTTCCATGTACTGCACTTCCCAATAACGCCCATTGGAAAACTGCAGGCTCTCCCGATTGGAACAATACAGAAACCTCCCTTACGTTTACACTGGGCTTTGTTCTTTATGCTCTGACCTCTTCCTGTGCAAACAAAGATAGTAATAAAGAAATAACAAAGCCAGTGTCCGGTCAATGAACAATGGTGGCTGTTGGCCAGCAAAATTGATTGAGTGGAACACACAGCAGCCAGTGTTGGGCAGAGACAAGATTGAGATGTGGAATAGAATGTAAGTGAATATGCACAACCCTGAAAGGCCAGCAAGAGTTCACAAGTGGAGATTGGCACAAACTGCAGCCTGCTATTTCAGCCCAACTCTAAGCAGGACCTGCCCAGGTCTTCCACGGGGACCACATACTCCCCTCTCTGACCTTCTCTGCCTAATTACCGACTCACCAGTCACACCACAACTGACCTTGGGAGCGAAATAGCATACATTATCCTTCCCAATATAAAATGTTCTGCTGTATTTTCACCTGAGCTTTTGTGGACAAGTCCACTTTCTCAGAATTAAGAGTGGGACTTCGTTGAAAATATTTATACATTTGTAAAGGGCCCTGAAACAAAGAGACTGTTTCCTGGGGACAAGTTTTTGTGGGTCGTGGGGCATCTTATATCCAGAAATAACTTCTTAGATCCCTTTTGATATTAAGTCCTCCTGCCTGGAAGCATTATCATGTAAACAATGTGAAGGGGTGGGTGATTTGATCTTGGGCTGTAGATACAAGAAAGAACAAAATGGCTAGGAGTATCTCTCATCACCCTGTGGGCCTAGTTACTAAGGAAGGAAATACAGATGGGAATCATAGCAGACGCACACAACTTGACTAGTGAACCTCAGAGCTCAGGAAGTGTCTCATTTGTCCTAACAAGCGAGGTGTCACTGCCAAAATGACAGCAAGTCATTTCCAAAGGATATGACCTGTATGGTTGGAGAAGCAACCACCGTTTTCAAAAATTAGAATAGAGTTCCAACTAGAGTAGACCACTGATGAACTAGTGTTGAACCATCAATTCGGTGGGTCTGGTTTGGTCGAGAGTAGCAATCCAAATTACTCCTTACAGAGCAGGATTTCCTCAAGAGCTTTGCTGATACTCTTGGGAGAAATATTTGAAGGAGACAGAGGAGTCTAGCTGAAGAACTAGTCCCACTTGTTTCTAGAGTTGGTAGACCCACCTCCACCCCTGTACATACCTGGATCAGGAAGGAGCACCAGGAAGAGAAGGAAAAGGAGACAGTAGGCCTTCATGGCAGTGGAAAAATTGACAGTGGCTATTTCACTTCACTTTCTGTATCCCAGAGGACCGAAGAGGCCAAGCCTGGTGAGTTGCTCGTAGTGCTGCAGCTTTTAAATCTTTTCAGAGCTTACAACACTCTGAACAGTCGAAACCTGAGATGACAGTATGCTGGTCATGACAACCTGCAGGGCATATATGCTGGAAGACATTGCTTGAAGGTGGCCTTCTCTGCCCCATGATGAGGAAATATGCTGGAAAGTCATTTCTGTGACATTTGGATCATTTGTTGACAGGTAGGGATGGGCATGAAATGGAAAATTTGTGTTTTGTTTTGTCTTGTTTCGTTCCCCCGTGATCCATTTCATTAGAAATGATTTTTTTTAAAAAATGTACAAAACCAAACAGTAATGAACTCTATAAAACAGGTCCTAGAGGCACCACATTTGGTGGATACCTTCACTGGACTCTCCCCTCTAAGCCCTCTAAACGTGGAGAGATTTGGAGTTAAAGGGGCAGAGATATTCAACTCCAAAGGGGTACCCTTAGGGGAAAAAAAACTTCTAATTGGAATTGGAACCTGATCAGGCGAGAGATAGTGCTGCAGCCACTTCCCATATGATTCCAATTAGAAGGTTTTCTTCCCTACCGGCACCTCGTTTGGAGCTTCATAACCCATCCCCCTTACCCCCCAGATGTTTCCAAGTTTCAGTGGAGTCCCTAAAATTGCTTTCTGAAAGTACCCCTGCTACTTTGGTACCCCCAAAGTAAGTAATTTTGAGTGCATATTTTTTTTTTAAAAAAGTTCCTGCCTGCAGGGCATGTTTAAGTATGAATGAGAGCAAAAAATGTATGGAATGGGCATAAAAGAAAATAGAGATGGGCACGACTCAAAAAAATGGTGTTTCGTTTGTCGTTTGTCGTTTAGGGGGTCCGTTTCGGTTGATTTTCATTTTTTTGTGAATTTTTTGCAAAATATTTGTTTTTGTTTCGTTACATAATGAAACGAAAAACGAAAACGAAAATGAAAAATTGCTGTTTCATTAGCATTCATTATAGTTCAATGTATTTGCCGCAACGAAAACGAAACACACGACAACATTTCTGGTGTTTCGGTTCAGTTCGTTTTATTTTGGAGACAAAAACTCGTTTTCATTTCGTTACGTAATGAAACGAAAAAACAAAAACAAAAACAAAAAATTGCTCGTTTCGTGCCCATCTCTAAAAGAAAATCAAAATCAATGAGAGATACTGGAGAAATATTTTCTCTTTTAAGTACCTGTACTTCTGGACAAGATTTGCAGGTAGAGGAAATTGTGAACAAAGCCCAGATTCTAACTCAGCTAGCATTTTATTTGCATTTGCCATAGGCGTTAGCAAGATAAACATATACTTCGCATGAATATAAAATCAACCTGCTAAAATCAAGGGAACAAATGCATATGCATCATATGCATACATTATACCAGTGACAAACTTGGATACATAGATCTGTAAAAGGGGATTATATGGTCATCGTCTTTGGCCTAATTTTAATTGCTTCTGCTAAAAAAAAATGGCTGACTGTGATGTCACAGTTTATCTTGGTCCTCGAGGACAAAAGGAATCAGGCAAATGGCCTAGCTTCTTAACGAACAAGGGGTAAATTAGCTCTTTCTGTGCCTCAATGCACACAACTCATAAAAGGGAAAGAAACTATGCTGATGAAGAAATATGATACGCTATGGAAATGCAGGACTGTCTGCCCACCTGTCTAGCAAGTGTTGCTGCAGTCCTGAATCTAAAGGACTCCCAAAGCTTTAAAGAGAAGCAAAAGATACTGCCCATTATCCTGCCGCTGCCACCTTCCTCGTCCCTCTCCCCACTAGGCTGGGCAAAGAATCTCTCCCTGGCCCCCTGCAGCAGCCTCCCAGGATGCTGCCGATCATCCCCGACTCCCAAAATGGCTCTGCCCTCCAAAAGACGGACAAAATGGCAGGCGTCACGTGGAGCCTTGAGGCATTCGGCAGCACTCTCCCTGCCTAATGCTCGAACTGGAAGAGGCACAGACTGGAGGAGGAGTCCTGTCATATACAGGCCTCCTCCCCCTCCCTTACAGGACACACTTCTCACATATAGCCTCACGTTCAGAGCTACGCTTCTCTTCACTTGGGCCCATTGTTGCGCATCCTTCACCCCGGGATGATCTTGTTAGTAATTCTATCTTTCGTTGAATCCTGTACTGGGATCTTAGTATTTCATTTTATTCAATCCTTCACACAAATGGAATAAAAACATCTCCAGTAATGTTGATATAAACTAAATCAGGTTTTTGCCTCTTTAACGCTCAGTGGTTTGGAGTGCCAGGCTGTGGAGCCAAGGGCTGGTTATTTGAATCATTACTTCAAGTGTGTATGACCAATGGACTTGAATGTCCTTCTACCTTCACTGTCTTGGGAAATCCAAGGGAAGGCCTTTGTAACTCAAGTGAAATAATCTATCAATTGAAGAATAAATTGGCCATGGATAATTTTTATCATATCTAGAAACATTAATTGATTAGTCCCGACATACTACACTCCAAGCACCGTTGAGTGGGTCAGGTAACAACCAGCCAGCTAAGGAAGTTACGAGACCTTTGAGGGCTCAGACAGTTGACATTGCAACACACTGGAGTATCTCCTGTAATTTATAAGCCATTACAAATATTCCTTCCTCTTAGTTTTGACTTCTCATCCTGAGTCAGATAAGCCAAGCAATTCTTCTTTATCACCCAGCACGATGAAAATGTGTGGTCTTCTCTTCCTGGCATTCTTCTTGGTTGTCTCTCCTGATCCAGGTAGGTTTCTGTTGGGAAGGTCTCAGCTTGAGATTAAAGAAGCGTTTAGAGATGAACAGGAGAATTTAAGTTAAATTATCTATTTCTCCTTCGGTCCTCTTCCTACCCTTCTATCTGTCCATGCCCATTCCTCTTTCACAATGCATATACAGTGGACCCTCATATAACTAGAATTGTGTTTAACAGAAATTCTGATTAAAGGAAAAAATTCAGAAATAGGGAAAAATTACTTAATAGAATTGCCTATGGGGTAAATCCGTACAACAGAAAAACGATCGTGGTTAGGATTAATCTGTTTTCAATGCATTCCTATGCATTTTTTTTTCTCCACAGAGAGTTGGCTTTTCTCATAATATATGCAAGGTTCTGTCCCACAAATCCCCTTGACTGCAGGTGTGTGTGTGTGTGTGTGTGTGCTATAACCTGTAATCATCTGCCATGCCACTTACGGCTTATAGGAGCTGAAATCCAAGATATTTGGAAGGGACCTGCTTTCATGGATGTGGCCCAGAGTCAAAAGGTGAACCCGCAAATCTCTCCTTCAAATTTGCTGCTTGCTTTGAGCACTGACCTTCAACACACATATGTTTGTGTCAGGAGCATAATATGAGAATTGTTTTGGTTTCTCCCAGGGTACCTGTATGGGGTCAAGGCTTTGCGCCTTGTATTGTTCCTCACTCTCCTTATCTTTCTTCAAACAGGAAGCGCCAGGAGGATATTCGACACATCCCAATGTCTCTCTGCAAGAGGCAACTGTGTTTTTGAGTATCCCGGGGGCTGCCCTTGGCCTCAGAGCCCAATCGGAAGATGCACTATTCTTAAGCTTTGCTGCAAATAGTGAGTGACACACCTATTTTATTTGTTTGCTGTGCAGCTTCATGGCCGGAACAAAGAGAGAGAAACCGAGGGAGGGAGAGGCCCCTACATAGCCCCTTGAAATCAAGATAAATAACCACTTTGTAGAGCAACATTAATCATCGACTATACAGTATACCCATCGTGGTACCTAGTGTGATGATGTGGATAGAGTGACTGACTAGGAAACTGGACACAAGGGTTCAAATCCCCACTTAGCCATAGAAACTAGGGATGGGCACAAAACGAAAAACGAAATGCTATTTTGTCATGTCATTATGTCATAAAATGAAATGAAACGAAATGACATGACATGAGGAAGCAGCATTTTGTTACAGATGAAATGAAATGGTGTTTTGTTTTTTGGGGGGAGGGAAAAAAGTTTTTTTTAAAAAAAAAAAAGCTCTGGGCTTTTAAAAAAATCTTTTTCCCCCTCCCCAAGCCCTGCTGATCAGTGCTAGGTTGGAGAAAAAAGTTCCCCCCACCCTAGCACCAATCAGCTGGCAGATGGGGCTTGGAGGAGGGATTTTTT
>JAHTLZ010000074.1:30381-61415 GCA_023846285.1 Phrynocephalus versicolor | reverse complement strand
ATCTATCTATCTATCTATCTATCTATCTATCTATCTATCTATCTATCTATCTATCTATCTATCTATCTATCTATCTATCTATCTATCTATCTCTGGGCAACACGTCAGGGTTCCCTGCTTTACTTGTACATGTTAAGGCTTATGAGGGTGTTGAAAAATTTTGAATTTTAAACCACAAATTAACATTTTCTTTTGCAGAAGATCTGGTTAAAAACACAGTCATTTGTTTCCCTGGAAGAGAATGACAACAATCTTGCCTGATTCTGCATTACTATCCAATGGCCCCTTGAGTGTTTTTGTGCTTCCAGGAACCTTTTCAGAGAAATGAAGTCATGTTGCTTCTTTGCCATTAAATAAAAGCCAAATGCATTGGACTTCTATCGCAGAGCCAAGTTTGTTCATTTGACACGTTCAAGGTTGGTTAGTGCCTTGCAAGGCTCTCACAATCTGAAACACTTTGATCCAAATCATCCTGCTGGGCAACTGAGCTTATTCTAAATAGATAAATTCTCACCACAGACTCTGAATGTAACTGGAAGGCTCTGCTAAACGTTTCATAACATCCGTGAACAAGAGGTCAGATATATTGGACTGATCGGTTTAGTAAAGAATGACAAAGATGGGACACTACAGTAATTCAAGTAGATCTAAATCTGCACCTCCTGAAACTCCCGCGTACCTCTAAAGGTATGGGAGCTATTTGTGTGTGTGTCATGTCCTAGTTCCACAGAACTAGCCTGTGGAACTCCCTGCCACAGGATGTGGTGATGGCATCTGGCCTGGATGCCTTCAAAAAAGGATTGGACAGATTTCTGCAGGAAAAGTCCATCACAGGTTACAAACCATGATGGAGAGGTGTAATCTCCAGGCTTAAAAAAAAGGGTACTTCAAGGGCCTGATGCAGGGGAGTGGTATCAGGAGACAGAGATCTAGTCTTGTGCACTCCCAGATGCATCTAGTGGGGCCACTGTGAGATACAGGAAGCTGGACTAGATGGGTCTTTGGCCTGATCCAGCATGGCTCTTCTTATGTTCTTAATATGTACTCCTGTGTGCTCCAATAAAAAGTGTTTTGATTATATACTGCCCCATACCACTTCAAGTAGTCTCTGGGCAGTTTACAGTTTTTAAATTACAGTATGCAGGCTACACATTGCCCTCTCCCTCCCCCCCCCAGCAACCTGGATACTCATTTTACCGACCTCGGAAGGATGGAAGGCTGACTCAACCATGAGCCTGCTGCCTGGGATTGAGCCCCAGGTCGTGAACACAGTTTTACCTGCAGTACAGGCCTTTAACCACTGCACCACTGGGCTTGTGTTCTTGCCTTACTTCCAAAGACTCCTGTGTATTCTTACAGTAAGTTCCTGCCTTGCTTCCAAAGACTCCCATGTGTCCCACAATTTCATACCTTGCTTCTCATTCATTCCTGCCTTATTCCTGAGAAGTCCAACTCCTGTGTGCTGGCAGATCTTATTTTGCAGCTCACTTTTGCAAGCAGAGGGTTCTTGAGATAGATCTTTGAAATCATACAGCAGGAAAGGGAGGTCCTACTGGTTGCAGAGGGTTTGCCGTTCGCACCTGAGGATTCCCACTAGCCTAAAAGACTTCTTCAGCTAGTCAATTTTTACATTAGGGCTGCCTTTTGAAGCAGAATGGGCAGAACTAGGGATGGGCAGGAAACGAAAAATGAAATGCTGTTTTGTCATTTCATTAGGTAACAAAACAAAATGAAACAAAATAAGAAGCAGCATTTCGTTATAGACAAAATGAAATGGTCATTTTTGCACTGAAACAAACCATTGTTTTCTGAGGGCTCCTGCTAAGCTGTCAATGGCTGGATCCCTTTAAACCTGGGCTGACTGGACCAATTTTAAAGGGGTCCAGTCAAAAAAAGCTCAGCAGGAGCCCTTTAAAAATGGCTCCCGGCCATCAAATCTGGTGCCTCTAGGACCCAGGTTAGCCATTTCGTTTCCTTTCATTTCATTTTGTATGATTTTTTTTAAAAAAAACAAAACAGGAGTGAACATGAAATGAAATGAAACAAAACATTATTTTTCCATTTCATGTGCATCCCTAGGCAGAACAGATTGGAGTCCATTTTATTAGCACTGCACAAGTCCACAGTGATAATACAGTGGTACCTTGTATAAAGGAATTAATTCATTCCAAACGAAATTATGTTAAGCAAATTTTCCTTTATACAATTTCCCATAGGAATGCATTGAAAATGGAGTGATCCCATTTTTACGTTGTACGGGTTCTCCCCACAGGCGATTATGGTAAGCAAATTTCCCCTATCTCCAGATTTTTTATGTTGTACAAATTTTATGTTATACAAGCTGTTTGTTATACAAGGGTCCACTGTATTGTGCTGGCATGGCACATCAAGATGCTAGAAGGCAAATCTAAAGATTGGATGAGCCCAAACAAAATTGTGTACCTCCGGAACAGGACTTCAGATCAGCATCAAATTTGACTCAGGTATAGCGGACAATCTGTTCTAACTCTGAGCCAATTTGGGGGTGGGGAGAATGGGTTAACAATTATGATTTTTTTTTAAATTTAACAACATTGTAATCCCATCTCCAGGGTAGGAAGAAGCAATCTTCCTTCTCTAGTCTCAGTTAACAGTTCAACAGTGTCAGGGTCAGGAGTGCAGGAACTCTGTAAGTATTGGCAGAAGCAGGGATGGCTCTTGCCAAGGCTTGCAGGGAAGAGGTGAAGGCCTGTTGTGTGGTGCAGCTGGGTGCCCTGGAATATGTGTATATGCAGGCTTCCTGTGCTGCTCCCATGTGCCTCAGCAACATAAGTGTCCTGGTGATTCTTCAGCAACAGCACTAGACTTTTCTGCATCTGAAAGGCCAGTTCCCACCCAGCTTCCCAAGAATCCTGTGTGCTCCAGTAAGTTCCTGCCTTGCTTCCAAAGGCTTCTGCGTGTCCCAAATTTCCTCCCTTGCTCCTTGTTCATCCCTGCCCTTACCCCTGAGGAGTCCTGGGTGCCCCAGTGGCCCTAAGCTGATAAACTCTGCCCCAACACTCTGATTTGAGCATCTTCCATATTTCATCTTGCCGTTGACACCCATGCTCCAGCCCTGACAGAGAGGCATTCCAAAGGTTCAGAAAAGATCCATCCCACAGAATCTATGAAAGAAGTTGCTCTTAACAGCTTGAAAATCCAGCTCAAGCTCTGTGACAGTTGTGATTGTGGCACTCTTCCCAGTACACAGCTGTAGGGTGTTCCGTCAACAGGTGAAAGGACCCAGCTGCAGGACTTGGCCCCCTGGAGGTCTCTATAGGAAGGAAGACACACTCATGAGGAGACCACATAGACATACAGAATCTCCTGCAGCTGGCCGCTCTGCCTGGGGGCTTCCAACAGCCCTCCATGCCTTTAGTCTTCTTTGCTATAAGGATTAGGGCTGCCTCAATGCCCTGGTCTCACCTGATTTTGGAAGCTAAACAGGGTCGGCCCTGGTTAGTACTTGGACGGGCAACCACCAGGAAATATCAGGTGCTGTAGGTGCCTGGAGTAGGAACTGGCAAGCCAATCTAGTATTCCTGCCAAGAAAACTCCATGGACATGGGGTCACAAAGAGTCAGACACGACTGTAACCACACAACACACTATAAGGATAGGAAAGTTATCTTGCCTGCTCCCCTTAAGACTCAGCCGTGAGTCCAACCATCCACAGGTTTGGCTTCTGGTTCCCCAAGTCAAGCACAAAAGAGGCTACTGCTTCAGGCAGTACTTGTAGCTGGTCCTTTGGTCATTACTGGAAATGATATCTTTTGGCAATTTTGCTAGCCTTACTGGAGGTACATACACATGTCTCCTAAAAGAGACAGAAGCAGCCAAGCACTCTGAACAGGTGGTCAGCTTTTCCAGCTGACCCTCACTCTCCCTTCCTCCACCATTCCACAGATCTTCTGCCTGCTCATATGGTGATTAGACATGGGCATTTTGTTTCAGAAGGGGCTTGGTTCCGAAATGAAACATGGCAGCACAGCTGCCATTCAGAACTGGGACCCACCCACTGGAACGAAATCAACCACTGACTTACCTTCCTTTGGGTCGCGCAGGCCAAAACTCCAACCAGGAAGCAGCCTCCGATGCACCATCTTTCTTTTTCTCCAGGGTGCTGGCCAATCAAGAGCTGTGCAAAAACATGCCTTATCCCGCCTCCCTGTCTGATGGGCCAGTGTCAGGGAGAAGGAAAGATGATGTGTTGGAGGCTTCTTCCTGGTTTGAGTTTCACCCCGCACGACCCGAAGGAAGAAAAGTCAGAAGTTGATTTCATTCTGGAGGGTGGGCCCGGGTTCTGAATGGCAGCAAGCTGCCATGTTTCATTTCAGAACCGGACCCCTTCTGAAATGAAACACCCATGTCTAATAGCAATAAGCCAGTTTGGAAAAAGGTTTATTTTATTTTATTTTATTTTATTTTATTTTATTTTATTTATTCATTTTTACAACTTATATGCCACATTTATTTTATTTTATTTTGTTAAAGGCTGCCACTGAAAGGTTGCAAGGTTGTGTGTATCCCCATTGAGGAGCCTCTACCAGTTTGAAATGTGGCTGGGCTCTGGTTAATCTCTCGTTCCTTCCCTCTTGCTAGTGCTGGCTTCTGTTGCCCCTTCACACACACACACAGATCTCTGTGTATATGTGCTGCAAGGAGCCATAGTTGACACAGGGCGCTTTTACACGACCTCTAAAATCCGCTGACAACTTAAATTTGGACCAGAGATCATGGGGTTTGTTCCTCTTCCTGTGTTCCCACTCTTCCGCACTCCAGAGCTCCTGTTGGTGGTGAGGGGAGGATGAAAAAAAAAGGGAGAAAAGAATGCAGGCTCACCTCCGCTCACCTCCGTCTGCCTGTTGAAGCAGCCCGGTAGGGATTCCTGTCTCTTAAAGGGGTGGCGGGGACAAAAAAACAAACAGAAGGCGAGGAGAGCCCGGCATCCACAGCTTTACAATCTGCATCGGAATTTTTTTTACCTCTGGAGACAAGGTACTTCTAAAGTGCGCTGGGGCAGACTTAGGTGGCCGTGGTTGTACTTTATTTTGTTTAAAGTCCGCAGCTGGTGGGAAAACAATTTTAAGCTCCGCATTTGGGAGTCCTTTGCCTCAGATTTTAGGGGTCATGTAAAAGCCACAGTAGTTTGAAAAGTATCTAAAACAACAACACCAAAACAACAGTGGCTAATGGTCAGTGTGAGAGCAGTCAGTTGGTCACAGAACAAGGTCCCACTTGCAGTGATTTTCAAATCCCACATGGAGATCACACGTGTTGTGCTGTTACAACTAATCAAGCTATTACAACTAATATGATACTCTAAGTGCTAAAAATTGGTATATTGCATCCAGAAGTGCCTGATCAATTAGCAGAATCAGATTTTCTGATTGATGCACATCCCTACTCTGAAATAGTCACACCAGCCATGGAAGAGGTCTACAACTGAACAAAAAATGCCCAGAGTAGCTTTCTGCTAGATGGTTCTGGTATATAAATCATATAAATAAATAAATAAATAAATAAATAAATAAATAAACCCCAGACAGCAGCAAAAAGTGTGGAATTTGTTTTTATTAAATTGTGAAAATAACATCCAATGTTCTACCCGATTCTTAAAAAAATTATTCAATTTACTAATTTAATGTCATTCTGAGCCTTCTTTTCAGACTAACCTTCTTCCCAATCCACCTTGACGTCTGAAAGGAACAATCCTGTATCGATTTCAAGGGTTCTCAGAATCAAAAGTTATTTCAAATAAACAGAATTGAGCCAGTAAGGAAGGAGAATACATCATAAAGCCCATTCCAAAGCAAATCTCATGGAAGTGAACAAACTTTAGAGACCCATTTAAAACCAATACATGACCAGAATCTATAGGATGGGAAGGAATTCCAGAAACAGCTATTGTTGTTGGTGGTGGTGGTGGAAAGTTTATTATTATCTTCCACTTCAGACGATGTCTGTGATTCTAGTATTTCAACCAGATTTTCTGCAAGAAAAATAAAAGGTTGTTCAGACATGAGAAATTTTAGGAAGAATTTGCCCTCATGGCTTTGTGGTGCCATACGAAAACATTTATTTCACCTCAATGGAGACTGGAAGAGTTCAGACAAAAATGTTTATTTCACCTCACTTCCGAGGCCACCTTGTGGTATAAATTTATTTCTTTATTTTAGGGTGTTTTTTACCCCACCTTTCTCCTTGGAAAAGGACCCAAGGGGGCTTACAGTAATGAAGGATAATATACAGTCCAATACAATTAAGACATATTCAAGTATTGAGAACAGGGAACTGAGGGACATCCTACAGTATCAAAAGACATCATTACATTAAAGCTACAAGAGAACGCGAGCAGTTAAAAAGAGAGTAAAATTCCATGTAAAATTTAGGAGTGAGGGAAACTAACATCGAAAACATAGTGTCAATGCAATCACAAAGACTATAAACACAAAGTCTCTGTGATCATGTATGGTAGATTCATACATTTCAAAGGAAATGTCATATTTCTCCAGTGCAGAGTGTAGAGAAGTACTACTGGCAAACGGGCATTGGGCATGCGTGTGATCTCTGGGTGTTATCTACTATGTGTTATCTCACAGAAAATGGTTGTACAAGAGCAACCTCATACACCACCCACAGCTACCTGGCCCCTCCTGCATCCAGTCTCCACGGGCCTAGATTTATTAATATTGTTGCTGTTTGTTTGCTTTGTTTTCTGTTGAGGCTGTTGGAATCATCCCATCTGACTCCGTCTGGCATTCAGTTAGCCACGGCTTCTAATTTTGAAGTCTATCCAATTGAGTAAAATTTACCACAGTTTTGTGATATTTGCTTGATTGTGTTCATGTGTTTTTGTTGCCATTCCTGAATCGCCAAGGACACATTTTATTGTATCGTAACTTCTGCGACCCCATGGACGGGTTCTGCATCAAAGTGCATTTTGTTTTGTTTTCCCGTGGCACTATTTTTTTAAAAAATAATTAAAACCCAATAGGTATGGTGTATCAGTATATTGATTTTCATTTTGCCATTTGTTGAACTTTGAATACTTCTTTTTTGGCTCCTTTCTGTGCATAGTGGCTTCTTGTACTGTGAATTTACTGTCATGTGGCAGTTCCAACAAGTAGTGCCACTAGGTGGCCCTATGGTGACAGAACAGTTATGTTCCGGATAAAACAGTACCCCACGGTGTGTGTACCTTTTTAAAAGCTGCAACCAAACAGTGACAAGGATTCCACCACCCCAAGGCCAGGTACAAGGAAGATCCGCTGAGTTGTGCTTCAGGGGGGCATGGTCACACTTTATTTTGCTTAAAGCATGATGGACATGGGGGAACAATTTTAAGATCTGCATCTCAGAGCACTTTCTAGAGTGACAAAGTGGATGTGGGGTAACGGCCTTTGTTTTGCTTTGGGCACCCTATCATTCAAATCCAGAAGTGGAATTCAGACACTTTCCAGTTTTACGTCCATTGCTTTGTTTGTTTTCATATTTTGGAGCCTGGAGTTGTCTTTTACTGTCCACCAAAAGGGGACAACCTACCTTCCAGAGGTGTTCACCATTGATGTAGTACAGTGGTTTCTAACCTTTAGTCCAGATGTTCTTGGACCAAAACTCCCAGAAGCCTTCACCAATTGCTGAGCTAGCCAGGATCTCTGGGAGTTGCACTCCAAGGACACCCAAGCCCAGAAAGGTGGGAACCATTGCCACAGAACATAAACAAAAACAAAGCAAAGCTTTGAAGCCGTGCCAGCTGTTTACTTACAAGACACAGCAGACCATTGCTCCTCCATGACAACCTCCTGATGCTTCAAAGACAGGTGGGCATGGTCCAGCATGACAGAAGCTTCCCCCTCCACGAGTTCGGCATTGTATGGTGTCTTCAAAAATTGGAGGCTGAGTATAACCTGGCCAAGGAACATCCAAGAGTTAGCTTCTTGAACTTTCATCCGTTTACACAAAAAAGTAAATCAGTGAGTGATCATTCATTAGGACAATGTACATCCAGCTATGGAGCATTAATGGGCATCCTTGTTCCTTGTTTTGAGGTGAGACTCATAAAGAATACAGTATGACCCCAGTATCTACTGGGGGTTGGTTCCAAGCCTTCCTGTGGATAATGAAAACCATGGATAAGAGATAATGCCACCTCCCCCCCAAAAAAACCTGCTGTTTTGTGACAGTGGCTTGCTTTGTGGATGCTGTTTTGAGACAGTAGCTTGCTTTGCAGCTGCTCTTGATGACAGTAGCTTGCTGGATTTATTTATTAATTTCCCCCCTCTGCCAACTGTGGATAACCGAATCAGTGGATACAGAGGTCCTAATGTACTTGCTAAATTCCTCATTATCTAGTCTAGACTAGTAGTTCTCAATATTAATGATCTCGGCCAGCAAGTCCCAGAAATCCTGGGGAATTCCAACACAGTGCGTGGTGAAGGCTTCTGGGAGTTTTAGTCCAAGAGTATCTGGGGACTCAAGGTTGAGAACCACTGCTCCAGCTCCTCCTAACATCATGAGAACTTTCCACAAGGCATTTTGAAGCCCCATGAGATTCCTCACGTCCAGGACAAGGGTAGCACAAGGACCTTTTTCTTCCCGCGAAAGTCTCCACAGTTTGCCCAGAATCTCTCTCTGGCTGCTGTCTCACCACCGTTTACTGCACATTTTTGCTGCTGCGAACTGCACAGTAAAAGATCATGCCCTACTCCTAACCATGAAGGGAAGTAATTTGGTGCCCCAATCGACCACACCCCTGGAAGTGCACTTTCACCCAAGTATTTTAAACCACTGCTAGGGGTTGGTTTAAAATACTTCCCTTAATGATGCGCAGTTCTTTGCTACTCTAACAAGGTGCGACCCCAGAAAATACTCAGCGATATATAAGCAACTCCCTTTGCTTTTTGCTTTGTTCTTAGATCAGATAGGTTTCTTTTTTCAATGTATGAAGCTGGCAATTCCCTCTTAAGCAAACTTCCTTTCCACTTTACCTGGAGAAATCTGGAACAGAAAGATAGCAATGGCAACGAAGAAGTAAAGGCTTCTCATGATGGATGATCCAGCTGGGTTCTGAGCTTCAGCAATCAGAATAGTGCAGGGCCAGAGGTTATGTGGTTGACAAAGATGGCAAATGTTTGCATATTTATAGTGTTCAAAATGATTGTGAAATTTACAAATGCAGGATGCTTGTTAATCAGTAACCATCCCTCACAGGTTTGGAAAGCCCGTTGGCCACTGTGTGTTAAATGCAGCTTTTAACAGTTGTAATCAATAAGCTATGGTACAACATGTGCAGTGAAAATGCATTAAAACTGGCTAGCTATTTAGCTTACTCAAGATCCAAATCCCACCAAAATCCTTGAGGTCCACTGAGAGACCTGGGAAGAAGCAGGATCTTATCAAAAAGCAACTGTGAAGATTCCTGCTCATAGGCACAGATGTTTTTCAAAAGAAGCTTTCCATATCAACCTTTAATATTGACTGTCCCTTAGGGCTCAAATGTCCTTTAAAAAAGCAGTGGGTTGCCTGGCTACTTTTAAATCAATTGGGCTTTTGTATATAGTTGTTTTTGAAGAATCACAGAGAAAGCAAAGCATTTAATAAATGAGAGTATCATTTATTTCTAGATGTAATGTTTCCTGTACAGGATTGTAGCCAGCCAGATGATCTATTTTTCAGGGCCTTCCCATTCTGTCTACCATTTCTGCTTCTAAGTATTAGTGGGCATTTTCTGGCCATTGAAAATACTCAATTAATGCTGATCTTTCTTCTTCTTCTTCTTCTTCTTCTTCTTCTTCTTCTTCTTCTTCTTCTATCGCACTCCCTAATATTATCTCTGTTTTGTATGAAGGTGACACCTTTGTGAATTAGAGAGTATTTGCACTTGAGGAATTGGCCCTTTTTACTGGTAGAAAAGGTTCCTATGTCTAAGTATGCAGTTACACAGGGTATAGGGACACCAGCTTTAATTGGCTTGCTTTGCCTGTTGGAAAACTGGGTCCCTGTAATCTTCCAGTATGAAATATGCTGTGGTGGCCTAGACTCCTCCCTCCTCCCTCCTCCTCCTCCTCCTCCTCCTCCTCCTCCTCATCACGATTGCCAGGTTTATACACAAGATAAAATCCAAACAGCAACCTCACTTAGCCTTTCAAAATGTCTTAGTCAGGTCTGCCAGATTAAAGTCATTATTTTACGTGATGAATTTCTAATTAAATAAATAGAAGCCTATGGTTATAAGGGTTATTTGATATTGGTCTTCAGGAACACACAATAATAATCATGTGCTGTCAAGTCCATTCTTACTTGTGGAGGGTCCTCTAGTAGAGAATATTCAAAAGGAAGTTACCATTCTCTTCTTCTTCTTCAAGGGACTGTGCAGCTTACCCAAGGTCACATAGGCTCACTTTACTCACAGGAGATACAGTGAGGAATAAAGCATTTTTGGGTGTGCTTCACTTTTCTTAGAAATAAGCAAAGAAAAAAAAGTATCCTGACTCATCTCTCTGAAATGGGAATTGGAGGCACTGCATTAAAGTGGCTCCAATCCTTCCTGCAGGAGAGACCACATAAAGTGGTGTTAGGGGTCATTCATGTTCGACACCAGGGCCCCTGACCTTGTGGAGGGTTCTGCTCTGTCTCCTGCATTATTTAACATCTTTATGAAACCACTGGGGGGGGATTATCAGGACTTTGGGGGTTAAGTAGGGATGGGCACTGAAATGAAAAAAAAATTATGTTTTGTTTCATTTCCTTTAGTCCCCCTCCCCAGTTTTTATTTGGACAAAATTGTACAAAATGAACCCCTAATGAAATGGTTCGGGGGAGGGGGGTGGAAAGTGGTGGAGGGGGAAAAGTTTTTTTTAAAAGGCCTGGGCTTTTAAAAAACCTTTTCCCTCCTCCAAGCCCCACCTGCCAGCTTATCAGCGCTGGGGTGGGAGAAACTGGGGAAAAAAATCCCCCCACCACCTTAGCTCCAGTCAGATGGCATGCGGGACTTGGGGAAGGGAAAGCATACTGTAAGAGATCGTGCCAAGTTCTCAGCTGGCAAGTTTTGCTGTTATGCTAAGTTTCGCTGGGTTAACCTGACCCTGTACCCTGTCAGCATATTTGGGTCTGCTTATAATATATTTTGATTTTGCTAATGCTCATTTGTCCCTATCACTGGCTCCTAGCTACCTCAAAGATCAAATCTCACAGTATGAACCAACTCAGGTGTTGAGGTAATCAAGAGAGGCCTTTCACTCCATCCCACCACTCTCACAGGTACGTCTTGTGGGAACACATGACAGGGTCTTCTTGGCTGCTGTGCCCAGACTCTGGAGCTCCCTCCCACTACAGGTGAGGACTGCCCCACCAGAGTGTATTTCGGGAAACAGGCAAAGACCTTTCTCTTCAGGCAAACTTTTTCTGAATAATGGACTGCCTACTGTGCCTTTTTATAGATCCACCATACCTGGCTACATAGACTTTGTGTTTATAACCTCTTATAACTTTGTGTTTATATCTCTCCTTGTTTGATTGTGTTGACACTGTGTTATCAATTGTTAGTTTTAATGTTGCCTTCTAATGGTGTAAAATACCCTTCAATTCCCTGTTTCTCAAACTGATTGTGACTTAATTGTAATACACTGTCCATTGTCTCTCCTTACTGTAAGCTGCCTTGGATCCTTTTCCAAGGAGAAAGGCAGGGTAAAAAACACTCAAAAATAAAATAAATAAAATAAAAATAAATTTAAACTATAGCTAGATAATTGCCAGTTTTCAGGCATGTTTTTAAAGAAAAAACATTCACTGATTGGCCAGCCTTCCAGTGACACAATGCTTGAGCTTTTGATTCTTGTCACTTTGACCGTCACGGGCCAGGAATTCACTCCTGGCGCCAACATGGGCTGTAACCCATCGGCTGTTCCCATTTGCAATGGTTCACCTCACACTCAAGGATGTGCTTTCCTACATCTCGAACTCATTCCCATGGCAACCAAGATGGGAAAAGTGAAGCAACGTCTTCTACAGCAGTGCAAACGGCCCATACTCAATGTTCTTGTTACATCATACAGAGCCATCCAGTTCACCACAGGTGGTGGTGAGAAATTGCTTCAGCACCGGTAGGTGGGATTCCTTCTGTTTAATGACCCACAGAAGCAGCAGTTGAGAAACAGCCACCATACATGGAAATGCAACACGTCAGACCAACAAGGTACATTCTAAAAGGTGACTTTCACAATGCAGTATATTATGTATTCCTTGTTGAAATACTGCTGTGTTTCATGGACCCCATGTGCAGCTGAGCAGACCATTTTCTTCACTCATTCTTTCTGTGATTTGTTCACTGCTGAAAAAAAAAAGTACAGGTATTCGTAGCTGTCCCTACAAGTTTAAAAATTTGTTAAACCTCTATTGCGATTGTTTGGGAGAAGTTTTTGGGAAGAATAACTGTATCAGGATAAAAGGAAATCTAAGTAGTTGGGAAAATTTAATAGCTTGGTAGCATTTGAACTGTGCTGCACATGAAATAACCAAGCACAGAATTTGCACCAGTGATATCAGCTGTTAAGAGGACACACTTGTTTAAATGAACAACCACCTGCCTTCAGCATTATACAAAGAACAGAGCATTCCATAATGGGTTTCCTCAGGCAAAATCCACCCATGGTGGCATTCATGTGCCATTGGTAACTAGAGAAGGGAGTTTCATTTTGGAAGAGGTCTGGTTTCGAAAAGAAACATGATAGCACAGCTGCCATTCCGAACTGGGACCCACCCTCTGGAATGAAATCAACCACTGACTTACCTTCCTTTGGGTCGTGTGGGGTGAAACTCCAAAGAGAAAGCAGCCTCCTTTCATCTTTCCTTCTCCCTTGCGGTAGGCAATCAGGAGTTGTGCAAGAACATACATAATCCCGCCTCCCTGTCTGATTGGCCAGCACCAGAGAGAAGGAACAATGACACATCAGAAGCAGCTTCCTGATTGCAGTTTTGCCCTGCATACCCAAAGGCATGTAATTCAGTGTTTGATTTCATTCCAGAGGGGGGGGGGTCCCAGTTCTGAACAGCAGCTGTGCTGCCGTGTTTCATTTTGGACCTGAACCCCTTCTGAAATGAAACACCCATCTCTATTGGCAACTGATGTGCCATGCATTTGTATCATATGGACTGCTGTATCACTCAGGACTGGAGTTTAGCTCTCTGGCTGTGGAGAAGGAGGTTGGGAGTTCAGTTCACTACTGTGTGTCAGGGTCTGGATGAAAGAAGCCATACCTGCAGAATCAGAGATGCTCGTTACCAAGGCTTGCAGGGAACCATTATGTGGTACAGCTGGTGCTCCTGGAGATCAGTATATGCATGCTTCCTGCACAACTGCCAGATGGCCTCAGCAACACAAGTTGTCTGGGTGACCCCTGCACTTTGGTCCTTCACTTCTAAGAGTTTTGTTCCTGCTTTGCTTCTGAAGAGTTCTGTGTGTTCCAGTGGTTCCTGCCTTGTTCCTGAAGATCTCTGTGTGCTCCAGAGGTGCTTCCTCTGTTCCACATGTTCCCACCTTGCTCCTGAAGGTCCCTGTGTGCTCCAGTGGTGCCCCCTTGCTTCTGTATGTTCTTGCCTTGTTCCTGAAGATCTCTGTGTGCTCCAGTCATGCCCCCCCCCCGCTTCTGTATGTTCCTGCCTTGTTCCTGAAGATCCCTGTGTCTCCAGAGATGCTTTCCTTTCTTCTGTATGTTCTTGCCTGCTCCAGTAGTTCTGGTCCTGCCTCAAGGTGCTCCAGTTGCTCTTGCCTCACAGGCCTGGATCCAATGCTCTGGTCTGAGTGTCTTGCCTGTTCTTTCTTGATGCCCATGTCCTGGCCCTGACATTATGCTTTTTTCAGATGGAGTGGACTTAATGACCCATAGTCTCCCTTCCAGTTCTGTAATTCAAAGGTTATTATTTTATTATAACAAGAAGTCTAAGTGTGTTACCACAGGGAACCTTCTGCTGAGATAAATTAATCTGCTAGTTTTGTTTTATCTCTGATTGAATTTTTCTTATCCTCATCTTTCTTCTGTCAGGTTTGTGAAGCAGTTTACTATGTTTAGAACCATGTTGGTTCATCATGCCAGTGAGTAGAAGGGTGAATACTACAGCTGCAAATTACCGCCAATTAATAATATTACTTGAATAACTCATCACCCCCGAATCGCATGAGTTGAAAAAAAAGGCAAGAATTATCACAGGAACTAATCAAAAGCACTTTGGCCTATGTCTTTTAAAAAAGAGACAAATTATTTCCCTACCTGTGAATAACAGATATTATGGAAATGGAAAAAGTGTAGAGCAGGGCAACCAGAATGACTAGGGAACTGGAACACCTTTCTTACCATCTGGGGCTGCAACAGCTGGGATTCTTCACTCTTGAATGACAGCACTTAAGAGGTGACCTGATTGAAGTTTATAAAATCATACATGGTGTGGACAAAGCAGATAAGGAAAAACTGTTTTCCCTATCACACAGCACTAGAACTAGGGGTGCACTCCATGAAACTTTTGGGTGTTAGATCTCAAAATAGATAATAGAAAGTACTTTTTCACCCAGAGAATCACTGTTCCGTGGAACTCCCTGCCAGAAGAAGTGGTGACAGCTGTCAGCCTTGACAGCTTTAAGAAAGGATTGGACAAGTTCATGGAGAACAAGGGTATCCATGGCTATCATTATGGATGCCTAAGGACAACCTCTGGGTTGGAGAGAGAGGCAGGATATCTCTCAATGCCATTTGAGGGGAATCATAAGCAGGTGAAGACATCTGCTTGGGAATACCCTGAAGCAAATGGTGAGCCACTGTGTGAGACAGAACGCTGGACTGGATGGGCTGTGGCCTGTTCCAGCAAGGCTGTTCTTATGTTCTAATGTTTGCCCCAGTAAACAAGGGACTGTGATTATATACAATCTGAGATTATTTATGGTATGATTCATTTGTAGATTTGTTCAAGCCACCACAGTAAACAAGGGATAATGTGTATGGAATAAAAGCCCAGCACACAAAAACTCAGAGGAATATCTATGAATTTCAAGCCCTAAGCAATGCAGAGTTTGATTGAAATGTGCAATGAAGCAAAACTTCAACTAAAGCGAGGCCTGTAGTTAATGTTTGCTAGCTACATTCGCACTAGTTTATCATTCTTTGCCCTCAAGATGGAGAAAGGCCTGCCAGCTTCCACTACCTGTTCCATGGAAGATATTGATGAAATCTGAAGAGAACATGTGGAAAACTTCCCTCCCTACGTGTGCTGTCAGGTTGTTTTTGATATACAGTGATCCTAATACTGTTTTGCATGTGTGTGACACATTTTAAAAATGGCTTCCCATTGCCATCCTCCAGTGAATTCCCATTTCCAAGTGAAGATTTGAACTTATGTTTCTTGAATCCTAGTCCAACACTCTAGAGCAGTGGTTCTTCTCAATCTTGAGTGACCCTGGTGTTCTTGGACTGCAGTTCCCAGAAGCCTTTGCCACCAGCTGTGCTGCCCAGGGTTTCTGGGAGTTGCAGTGCAGAGCATCGGGTTGACTCAAGATTGAGAACCACTGCTCTAGAGTCTTGTTCTTCAGTAGAAGGGGTCTATAAGGCCACCGAGTCCAACCCCACCCCCACCCTGCTCAAGAAAGGAATCCAAATCAAAGCAGATACAACATATGGTTCTCCGTTTTTCATTTGAATGCCTCCTGTGCTGGAGTGCTCACCACCTCCTGAGGTAATTGATTCACTGGGAACAAACCATGAGAAGAGAATACCCCAACCTAGCACCAGGTACAGTATTGTTATGCTCTGATCCCACTCGGGGGGGGGGGGGTCAAGACAAATTTCAGCTGTTGCACGATGGACGTGAAGTAAGACTTTTTTTGTTCCCTTCTGAAGCGCAACACTTACAGAGACAAAATGGATGTGAAGTAACCGCCTTAGTTAGTTTACGTGTGCGTGCGTGTGTGTGTGTGTGTGTGTGCAAGTGCTCACATATGAATGGCTGTTTCCCTCTTGTGTGAGATTTGTTCGGCTAGAGCAGAATTATCACACTAAGTCCTTCCTCACCTCTGTCTTTGTTTTTGTTTTTCCCACTCAGATCGGAGCGAAGACTGCCCTTTGTGCCATTTATTACAGAGGCGTTTGTGCGGGTGAAATGACATGCCCAGAAATTAATGATCCTGTTATTGTTCAAATTCCTACCCCAGGTCAAAGTTTGTTTGTTTTTTCATTCCCTCATCTGTGGGAATTTCCCAAATCTCTTCACTCCTTCCTGATTATCATCTCAAAAGCCCAGAATATTATTAAGATGATTGCTCTGTTTTCTATAGATCTCTTTTACAGGTGGAAATGCACGTTTCTTTATCAAAATCAGGTTGAAGCAAATTTTTCTCTCAGTTCTATCAATGGTTCCTTTCAAGGATCCTTCCAAAAGGATCCACCACCACATGTGCTTCAAAAGACTGAATTTTAAATTATTTCAAAGAGGTTGGTCTGAGAAGATGCTCAGTCATCTAGGTGGGGGAGTTATCTGGGAGTTGAGTCATAGCAACTGGACTTCTTTTGTTTTGGGATCAAAACACTTCACTACTCATCCAAGCAGCTTCATCAGACGAGGGTCAGTGAAGGGTCAAGAGTAGAGATGGGCACAACTTAGCGGAAATGGTAACGGGAATTACTCCACCAGACTTCGAGCTCGAACCGACGAACAAACAATTTTGGTCTGATTTGTCGTGCTCGTTACTTGCATCGCGCGATCGCGCGATGCCACGCGGCACAGAAAAAAAGTTTATAAAAGTTAAAAAACCCGGTTCCCGGCCAAAAAGCAGGCAGAAATATGCCTGCCGTGCCTCAGGGCACCTACCAGAGGGGTAGTTTCTGGAGGTCCCCGGCCTCCCCCCCTCCTCCGTCCTGGTGCCTCAGGGCACCTACCAGAGGAGTGGTTTCTGGAGGTCCCCGGCCTCCCCCCCTCCTCCGTCCTGGGCTGCTCTGGTGGGACTCGCCGCAGGCTCGCAGCAGCAACAAGCCACATGGCACGAGTCTCGCCGCCGGCTCAAGCAGCACGGACGGCACAGGAAAAAACTTTTAAACTCTCCCCCCACCCATTCCCGGGCCAAAAAGCAGGCAGAAAAATGCCTGCTTGACTAAGGGCGCAGGGCACCTACCGGAGGGGTGGTTTCTGGAGGGGGGTCCCGCCTCCCCCCCGTCCTGGGCAGCCGGACTCGCCATGCCATGCGGTGCGGGCGGGGGATCCAAAATGGGGTGGCGAACGCAATATTGTTTTTGAAATCATGGTCCAAAAACACAGAAGCACAACAGAAACACGTGGAAACTGCCAGATTTTTCACAGTAGCAGTGGGTTTTTTCTTGCAACAAAATGTCTCTCCTCTCCTCCTCTGTCCTCCATTGATTTTATTTTATTTAATTTTTTTTACACCTGCGCAATGATGGGCCAATCGCATGGCCACTTGGCCATGGAGACTTCTGGGATGTGCCAAAAAGCCCCCTAAAACCTGCCCTAGCCCCCTAGCCCCCTAACCCTAACCCTTGACTCCTTACCCATACGTCACAGACTGTCTTCTTAGTGGGTCAGAGAGGCACCCAGAGGTGCACCCACTAGCCCACCGTAACCTTACCCGTCACTAGCCTAACCCTAGTCCTTGCACTAACCCACCTTAACCCTAAGCCAGATCTACTTGCATTGCACTACACGCAAGTACGATTCCCTTCTTTGTGGGACATGGCAGGTGCGACCCAGTCTTCAGGGTTCTCCTTGACGGAGGGTCGTACCAGTGGACTGGTCTCACTGTCTGCAACTGGTATGCATATCCATATATATGGTTATGCATGCCATTTTGCAGCAGCAGGTGAGGAGGGGAGACCCCCATGTTGAGGGGTCTCTTGGAGCCTGCTGCTGTCCCTTCCTAGTGGGTGAGGATAGGAGGCACTCACGGGTGCCTCCAGGAGCCAGCTTTCCCTTTATAGTGGGCCAGAGGAGGAACCCACCCCACAGAGGTGCCTCCAGGAGCCCGCTACCCCCCCCAAAAAAACCCAGTACTAATGAAAACGAAAAAACAAAAAAACGAACCGACTAATTTTTGCGAATTTTCGCGAAAAACGGAAACGAGCCGAAACGGGCTGCCTCTGACACACGACAACTCGAAAACGTCATTTTCCCTAGTCGTACCCATCTCTAGTCAAAAGCAATGAGTGTATAGGACCTGAGCACGCCTGCTGAGGAAAGTACATTTGTTTGTATTGTTGTTTTCATCTGTTCACTGTCCAGAGTTCCTTTGGGAAAGTCGGGTGGTATATAAATGGAAATAAATAAATAAATAAATAAATTTTGAGAATTGCTCATTCATGGGGTATCCATGACTCAGAGGTGACTCGATGGCACATAATAACAGCAGCAGAAATGCTTCAAATAAATACAAACAAATAAACATAGCCCTGGGTGGTATCATTGGTTTGGGACCTCAGGATCTGACAGAACGGCTCCTCGCAAGAAGAACTGGTGCCAACCCGGAGGGAGGCCTGGAAAGTGGTAATAAGGAAAAGCCTCTTACAGCCGGCCTGGTGCTCTTGCTACAAGCCTTTAAGACATTATTGAAAACCTGGCTTTATAGGTTGGCTTTCCCTGACCATTCCATTCTAACTTGTTAATATAAATAGGATGCTACTCTTCTTTTCCACCTTACGATAATTCCCTATCAGACCTTTTTCTTTTCATTTGTATTTTATTTTAAATTGCTGAATGGTTTTGATTTATTTCTGTTTACTTGCCTTTCTTTGATTTATTGTGTGTTGGTTTTGATTGATTGGCCTGTTTATTTACTATTTTAAGATGTAGAAGGTGTTTTGTTGTATTTTTGTTCATTTTTGTAAACCACCCAGAGTAGCTTTCTGCTAGATGGTTGTGCTTTAAAAATAAAATAAACAAACAAATCAATCAATCAAGTGATTCTACATTATCTCTTTATTGGAAAGACAGAGAATAACCAATCGATTTATATTTTCCACATTTAATTGCCTTGAATGGAAATGAGACCAAAAGAGTAACTTCTCATGAGAAATGATAGGCTGTTTCCTTTGGTTTCATCTAGTCTTCGCTGATTTATTTCTTTTTACCTGTTCGTCCACTGCCTCCTAGTGGTCTCCTGCTGAACCACCAGCTTTCAAAACTTGAACTTGAGAAGCTCTTTTACACCCATGGCAAAAACTGAGGACAAAATTAGGGCTGAAAAACTAGACTTTTTTGAGTATATACAGTATTTTACATGCAAGGTTTATATATCTGCTTGCTGAGCCAGAAGAGCGAGGGGCTGGACATGATGGCTGCTGGATCACTCAGTGGCTGAGGTCTCTGGCTGCGAAGCCTGAGGTTTGGAGGTTCAGTTCCCCACTGCCTGGCCTCATTTCCAGCTCTGTATGTCTACTATGATAATGTTGATGATTTATTGATGGGCAGACACCAGAACATAGGCACATTACACTCCCTGCCCCTACCATCCTTTAAAAGAGCGCCCTCCTCATTGGAAATCAAATATGAGCATCCTTAAGATTTATGCCTAGGTGGACATTAAACTGCATTACTAATACATATGTAGGTGAAGGGGATCTGGTTTATGGCAGATGCCAGAAAACAAATGCATGAAATGATACTCCTTGGGGGTCGGGGGACTGATGGAATACACAGACTTCTGCCATAATACCTGTCTCAGTTCTGTTTTTATCATTACAATTATAGGTGAGCATGAAGCAGAAAACCTATGGTTTGGGTTCCTCTGGTTTGGGCCCACTCTTGGTTCAGTTCAGGTTCGAGTTTGTATGAATGTTTTTTAAAAATTGTATGAACCTGAATCAGTTTGGGTTCTTACTGCCGGTGGCGGCAGCAGCGACTCGGTGGTGGCGGTGGCAGTGGTGAATCCTGGCCCCTGTGGCAGGGGCTTTTTGAGGCGCTGGTATGGGGCCAAGCCAGCACCTCTTTTTTTTTTTCAAGCTCCATGGCGCGGCCCCTGGGGTCAGGTGGTCATTTCTTTTATTTTTTCATTTTTTCTTGATTTTAGAGCACTGACCCAGCCACCCCTGGTGCCTGGTCCAGTGACACAAAGCTCTATCTCTCCTTTTCCACCTCTGCAGTGGAAACTGTTCAGACTCTCGACCGGTGCCTGGATGCGGTATTGACATGGACCAGGGCCAACAGGCTCAAGCTCAACCCCGAGAAGACGGAGGTTATGTTCTTTGGGAATTCTCCATCTGGATATGGAAAACCCCCCCCCGGTTGGAGGGAGTTTCCTTCCAACTTGCAGATAGGGTTCGGAATCTGAGCATGGTTCTGGATCTGGCGTTCACCTTGGATGCCCAGGTGGCCGCCGTGACCAGATCTGCATTTTACCATCTTCGCCAAATTGCCCAGATCCGCCCGTATCTGGATGGCGACTCTCTGAGAACTGTGGTTCAAAGCACTGGTCATCTCGAGGCTGGACTACTGCAACGCCCTCTGCATGGGGTTGCCCTTGACTCTCCTCTGGCGTTTGCAGCGGGTACAAAATGCGGCAGCCAGGCTGGTGGCGGGTGTGCGTCGCTTTGACCACATCACCCCAGTTCTGGCTCTCCTGCATTGGTTGCCCGTTGCATCCCGGATCAGATTCAAGGTCTTGGTTTTAGTTTATAAAACCCTCCATGGCCTGGGCCCAGACTACCTGTCAGAGCGAATTGTCCAGCGATCAACCTCGGCCCGTCCAGTCCGGCAGTTGCGAGTGTACTCGCTTTGGGTTGCCACTCCTTGAGAGGTCTGGAAGACCTCCAAACACAACCGGGCCTTCTCGGTGGCAGCCCCTTCAATCTGGAATAGTCTCCCATGCGAAGTGCACTCTGCAGAGTCCCTGCTGGCCTTCCGCAAAGTGTTAAAAACTCTGCTTTTCCGGGAGGCCTTTGGCGAGCTTGTGTAGTTTTTTTTTCTTCTGCCATCCGTCTTCCGTTCTTACCAAGTTCCCTCGTTGCAGGGCCTGTACGAACTGTCAGGGTGCCAAACTGTTTTAAACTGTTAGAACTGTTGTGCTTATGGTATTACTATGTTGCTTGTCTTGTTGTGTTTTAATTGTCTCATTAATCATTGTAAGCCGCCCAGGGTTCCTATGGGAAGAGGGGTGGGGTATAAATATAATAGATAGATAAATAAATAAATAAATAAATAAATAAATAAATAAATAAATAAATAAATAAATAAATAAAGGTCAGCACTCCTTTTTAAAAATTATTATTTTTTTATTTTTTTCAAGCGCTGACCGCGCGGCCCCTAAAACTAAATTGGTGGTGGTTTTATTTTTTTTTATTTTTTCCTTTATTTTAGGGTGACAACCTGGCCACCCTGGGGCTGGGTTGGTGCTCTTTTTTAATTTTAATTTTATGTAATTTTATTTATTTATTTATTTACTCCGACCACATGGCCCGCGCTACAGCTGTAGCACAGGCTGGTCTGGTGTTTTTTTGTTTGTTTGTTTGTTTGCCTGTCACAGGCTGGTTTGTTTGCTTTGTTCTTTTTTTTCCAGTTGTGCTGGTTCCGCGCCGGTACCAGGCCCATGCGCCGGATGGGGTTTTTATTTTATTTTTCAAGCACCAACTGTGCTTGGCGCTGGTTTTGGCGCTGGTTTTATTTTTAATATTTTTTCCTTTATTTTAGGGCGCCAATCCGGCCACCCCTGGGGCTGGGCCAGCACTCCTTTTTAAATTTTTTAAATTATATTGTTTGTTTTTGTACTGCCAACCATGTGGCCCGCACTACAGCTGTAGTGTGGCCATCAGCTTTTTTTTTTCTGGTCGCTGTCCCTGAAGCCAGAAAGACTGGACCTCTGGACCAGTACCAGGTAGAAGACATTTCTGTCCCCATTAACAAAACAAACTAAACTGAACCAATTTTTTTCGGTTCGGTTTGTTTTGTTTTAAATCCACTCTGGGGTCCGTTATTTGTTTCATTATGTAGCAAAATGAATAACAAAAAATGAAACAAACTAAAAGTTTATTTCATGCCCATCTCTAATTACAATACTTTTTTACAGATATATCACTGTTTTAGCCTCCTTTTCTCCTCCTGGTTCACACCTTACATTTCTATCTTTACACTTAAACACCACTAATGAAAACATCAACACACAGCCCAGGACTGTGGAACAATTCTGAGTCATTTGCTTTTATTAAATGCATTTTATCTGCTAAGAAAGTTTGAGGGACTCATTTTTCGCTTTGAAATATTATTACGAGGATGAAGAGAAGATGTCAGTCATGGTGAAAGCCAAAATGAAGTTGTTCCTTTTCTGAAGTTTTCTTTTCCCCGTTCATTGATGCCATTTCCCTAAAAGGCGACTTCCTGTATGGAAAAGCACAGATTTTCTTTATTTTTGTCCAGGATCCAGTGCACAGCACTATTCAGCAAACATTTTATAGCATCACACAGGTATTACTGTTAACATATCATTGGGAGTTGGAATTCTTTATACGCTGGAAGCTCTCTGATTGTCAGAAGATTTGCTCACCTTCTGTCACTTGCAAATGAGTGTGCAAACAGAACAGGGAATTCATCAGGAGGTACACGTTGGCTTTGTCTGTAAATCTAAAACTCAGGCACAAAGCAGGAAGGCTGTATACTCCTGATGTACCAACAACATGCTTTCACCTGTCTTGATTTTGCAGATTAACTCGGAAAGACAACATTTAGACTAAACAAAAATGACAAACATCCCACATGCTAGAATTCAGAGGACAGAAAAGGAGGGAGCAGTACTCAGTGATCAGTTTTGAGATGAAAGCTTGGAAAGATACGATCCAGATATCTTCTATGCCATTTTACAAAAATGGCACAGAAGCTGGGTGGAAAGCTGCTAAAATGCCACATAAAAGGCTTTCGAATGTTCTTCAAAAGTAGCTTTTTCAATCAAGTAAATTTGGTATTCGTCATTGTACTCCAAAAGCTAACTTTGTAATTGGTTGTTACATTGTATTCTCAAAGGCTTTGTGAGTTTTTCGGGCTATTTGGCTGTGCTCTGGAAGTTTTTCTTCCTGAGACCGGCATCTTCAGAGGGCAAGGAGCTCAGGGAACTAGGAGTTCTCTCTGTGCTCTGGGGTATAGGGTGAGTGACTCTATACCCTCACTCTATACCCCAGAGCAAAGAGAGAACTCCTAGTTCCCTGGGCTCCTTGCCCTCTGAAGATCCCGGACACAATGTCTGGGTTCCCTGAGCAACCTGCCTTGTTAAGGTGCCAGCCACAGAGTCTGGTGAAACATCAGGAAGAAAAACTTCCAGAAAAACGGCCAAACAGCACACAACAGCTGGTAGTTACATTGTTCATCAACCTGAAACTAACTAGCTGTAACTATGGTCAGACTTCTGTTGTTGATGTATGCTGGCACAAAGGGAATGGTGCAGATCAATGTACCAGATTGCTGCTTCTTAAGGAGTCACTGGTTTTTAGTCTCTTCCAAGTGTCAACTCATGTGGTTGGGAGTGGAATAAGAATACAGAGTTTGAAATCCAGTAGTCTAGGGATGGGCTATTCGTTTCTGAAGCTACTGGTTCTGAAATGAACTGTGCAAGCCCAGATGATGTTTGGAAGCCTCCAAAACCCAGTCAGCCAATCCATTACCTTGCTCTGCACCTGCACAGAGCTGAGGTCCAATGAGGAAGCAGCCTCCGATGTCATCATCCCTTCTCCCTGACACTGGCCAATCAGGAGCTGTGCGGGGAAATGCATTATCCCACCTCCTTCTCTGATTGGGCTGTGCCAGAGAGTAGGAATGATGATACTGGAGGCTGCTTCCTCATTGGATGGAGCTCAGCTCCATGTGGGTGCAGAGCAAGGTAAGGGATTGGCTGACTGCATTTCGGGGGCTTCCAAACACCACCTGGGGTCATTTCAGAACTGGTAGCTTCCAACGCGAATAGCCCATCCTAGTAGCAACTTAGAAATAGAGTAGGCCCTTCCTGTAAACTGGCATTTGCTCTCTGTGATGGGATGCCAATGTCCCAGGGCCATATCCACTGGAAGGGAGCAGAGATCTGGGAGGCAGGCTGGCCTAGTAGAAAACTGGACTGGAACTTGGGGGCTCTAAATTCAAATCTTTACAGCACATTGAAGCTCATTCTGCTTACTAGGCCTCTGCGAGCTGTTGGGGTGATGCTCTGACAAAGTGAGATGAAGGACAGCCATGTGACCATATCAGAGGCAGAGATGAATATTCCAAAGAACCCCAAAAAAGCACATAGGCTTAGAGTGGATCTCTGAAATGAACTCTCCTGGACTTCTCAGAGTTCCAAGAAAGAGGAAGATAAACAATGCAGATGGACCAGTTTCAAGATTCATTCTGGTATGGAGGTCCATGCTGGCTGTTTTTTGTTTTTTTTTTTGTTTGTTTTGTTTTTTTTGGCCAAATGGGTGTTAGTCATTTTCAGTCTTCCCTCCTCTGCCAGGAGCCCACGCAGGGAGGAGGAGATGGGACAGGATGCTGCCTCTGAATCAGCACTGGTCAGAGGAGGAGGAGGAGGAGCTGAGAAGCACTGGACACTTATTCAGCCAAAAAGTGAACCAACACAAACCACAGAGCTGGCTGCTCTGGCCAATCTCAAATAAGCAACATGGAAGAGAGGAAACCAGTACTACTAGTAAGGGCATAACCTCAGGTATTAGAAACTCACTTTACGACAGCACAGTTGTGAGTGATTGCAACTTCCGATAAACCTTGAAGGGTAGAGACAAACGTTCCCCTTTGGCCGAATGCAGAAGCCTCCGGCATGCTTACATTTCTTCGCAGTTTTTACCATACTGGATCCTGAAAAGAAAAAGATTAAAACAAACAACAGCAGAAATGAAAACAGAGATACAGTAGTACCCCTGTATCCACTGGGGATTGGTTCCAGACCTTCCTGTGGATAATGAAAATTGTGGATAAGAGAGAACACCAAAAATCCTCAAAACTGCTGTTTTGTGACAGTAGCTTGCTTTACAGCTGTTGTTTTATGACAATAGTTTGCTTTACAGCTGCTGTTTGTCACAGTAGCTTGCTTTGTTTATGACAGTAGCTTGTTTTACAGCTGCTGTTTGTGACAGTAGCTTGCTTTGTTTATGATAGTAGCTTGCTTTGTGGCTGCTGAATTATTTATTTGATTTTTTCCCCTCTGAATCAGTGGATATGGGGGTCCTACTGTAGTACACCCCATCCATTCCAATGCATAACCATTAGAGATGAGGAGAAATGGCCAAAATGGAAGCTTATCCCAATTTGTTGTTCATAAACAGTGATGAACCATGAAATTGACCCCCGCCAACTCCTGCCCTGTTCCAGCTTCCCCCTGTCCCTAACGTCTCTGCCACTGTGGCTTTCATTGTTATTGCCACAGAGTCTGCGGACATCAAAGAAAACAAAACAAAATGAAACCCAGCCTCTGTTTCCCCTTTTCTGGTCCTTGGGTGGCAATAAGTGGGGACATGTACTGATGACCTTGCCAACCAAGACTGGCCAAGAAAAAAATATATCCTCCGACAGGACGCAATGTCCTGCTTGCAACAAATCTGGCAGAGTTGCAAGGATTATTGGATTCATTCTGTTGCTGCAGAAAGCAGCGCCATAGGATTGTGACTTAACATGAAGAAGACAAAATTGATGGTTATCAGCAAAAAGCAAAATGGTTCTCGGAACCTTTTCAAGATCAGCAGAGATGTAATTGAGAGAATATCATCTTATAAGTACTTGGGATGCTTTACCAAAGATAATTGGGATCCTTCATGTGAAATTTGTTGCAGAATTGAACAAGCTAGAAATTCCTTCCAGAAAATGAGAAAAGTATTGGGTCGTATCTATCAGACTTTGTACTCAAATTCTTTGATCCTGTGTATTCAGCATACTTCCGTATGGTGATGAAACTTGGACCCTTACAGACACATTAGGCAGGAAGCTAGAAATGTTTGAAATGAGGACATACAGAAAGAATTCTGAAGATATCTTAGACAGACAGAGTCACTGATGTGGCTGCATTACAGTGCATGAATAAAAAGTTAGAGATCTTCAATACTGTAAAGAGAAGAAAATTGCCGTATTTTGGACACATAATGCACAATTTTATTATTATTTGTTTATTTATTGGATTTTTATACCACCCATCTGCCAGCGAGGTCACTCTGGGCAGTTTATAAGAAATACCATCTGCTGTGAGTTATCCTTTAAGGAAAAATAGATGGGAAGTGTGGCCTGGGACACAGAACAACATGCTGGCTTAAGAGCTTAAGCCAATGGTCCGCAGTGAGCACAGCTGCTCTGTTTAGAATAGCTTTAGAGAGAAACCAGTTCAGGCTACTGATTGGCAACATTCTATGAGGGCATGACAGTAGATGAAGAAGAAGAACACAATGGTGAACAAGGTAGCTATGGGACAAGGGGTCTTTCTTTCTTTCTTACTTTCTTTCACTCTCCCTCCCACTTTCTTTTTTTTCTTTATTTATTTATTTATTTTTCTTTCATTCTCCCTCTCACTCTCCATCCCTTCTTTCTTTCTTTCTTTCTTTCTTTCTTTCTTTCTTTCTTTCTTTCTTTCTTTCTTTCTTTCTTTCTTTCTTTCTCACTCTCCCTCCCCTCTTTCTTTCTTTCTTTCTTTCCAGTCATGGGCCATGAGCTGTTTTTTTTTAATTAAAACAACAACAAAGTGACAAATTATAATAAAAATAAAATATTCACCCCTTTGTATTTTTCAGGTCCTCCAGACTTGAATATTAAAAGATGAATGTTTAACAAATCAGCAACATTTGTTGATATTGCTTTTTGTTTTTTATTTGACTCCCATCTCTAAGAATAATCCACCTAATAATCTCATAACAGGTAGCGAGTTACTGGGTAAAGGCCTGCTTGAAGAGAAAGATTTTTGCCTGCTTGTGGAAGGACAGCAGAGATGGGACAACTCTGGCTTCCTATAGCAGAGAGTTCAAAAGTCTGGGAACAGCAACAGAGAAGGTCCTCTCCTGAACTTAGCACCTGAGCTGGCTCATGCAGGGATATCTGGTCCTTGAGAAAGTTTGGACCCAAGGCCTGGGAACTGATAGGGATGGGCACGAAATGGAAAGATAGATTTTTGTTTCATTTGGCTTTGTTTCTACGAGTGGTACATTTCATTACATTTTAAACAAATTTTTGTAAAAAAATTGTAACAGAGCAAAACAATTTGTTACTCTATAAAATGGATCCTTAGGGCCCCAGACGCAGCTTTTTACAAGGGAGCCATTTTACAGAGTAATGAAACATCTCCCTATTCGGAGAGGCTATGTCCCTGTGACTCTGGTGATATTGAGTCAACAGAACATGTACTTCTTTACTGTTCCTTCTATAAAGACACCCGGGCTAAGCTTATATCTCCAATAATTTATAAATATCCAGGACGCTCTGGTCATTATTATACTCAACTACTTCTATCAGATATGAATTCTTCTGTAACATATAGTGTGGCCAGGTTCTGCGCCGCAGCGATCAAAATCCGCAGGACAATGACCAGCGTCATCACTTAACTAAAAGCACCACTTACGATACATAGCTCCTAAGTAACAACAACTCTTGACTAACAAACAAATGTGGGATGTCTTATGTGTATGGAACAGTATGTATATACAGTATGTACTTTGATGTCTTTTGTATATCTCTATCTTGATCTTTCTCTACGGCTCGTTGACATCACTAATTCTTCAGATACTAATAAGGTATAGCCTCGTGATGGTCAGGATGGATTTCTGGGCAGTTTCTATATTATATTATATATTTTATATATAATATATTTTATATTCTGTATTTTATATCTTATCTATTTTACTACTATTTATATACCGTATCCTATTGCTGGTCACTGACCGTAATAAAGATTGATTGAGTAATGAAACATTTCATTTATAATGGGGAAAAGAAGAATTTTGGTTCATTTTGTAACGAAACGCTGTTTCCCGTTTCATTTCATTTTGTAACATTTTGAACGCTTATGGAACAATGAAACTGTGTATCTATTTTTTATGGTGCCCATTTCTAGTGTTATATGATCCTTTTAAGCAGCCTCAGTTAGCAATCTGTTTGCTGCATTTTGAACCCACTGAAGTTTCTTGAAACTTTTCCTTGGTCACCCCACATAGACTCTGTTAGAGAAATCTATGTGGAAGTAACTAGGGTGTTACTTCCACATAGATAATCTCTGCATCATAGATTTATAGAGATAGGTGGGAGGCCTAAGCCAACATGTAAAAAGTTAATCTGTTCTCCATGAGGACAGCATGTTTAGAGCACCCTCTGCTAGCCAAGACCAACCCACGTGGTGCAGATCAAAGTTTTCCAAATATAGAAAACCAGGCTCAGTAAAAAAAAAAAAAGAATCACAAAGATCCAATAGAAACTGAAGACTTAAAAAAATGAAGTGAAGTCTCATGATATACAGAATGAGTGGAAAGAAAGAGACATAAAATATTATTACAACTGCAATTGTAAAGTTTGGGCTGTTGTTTGATGTCTTCGTTCTTTTCACTCAGAAGAAAGATGAAATATTTATTATTTATTTATTTTGATATTTATATACCACACTGATTTTCCCAAAGGAACTCTGGGAGGTTTACAAAAACAACAACATATACTGTTAAAATCACCACAAATACAGATTAAAAAAAAACAAAAAGAAAGAAAAAGAACCTGGCAAGAAGCAAAAAACAAACAAACAAACAAATAATGAAAATACAACATCCAATCACAGGGAACACAAAACAAACTTTAATGATCTCCATAAGCTTATTTTAAACAGACATGTTTTCAAAGCTTTCTTGAAGGCTGTGAAGGATTGAGCCTGGTAGATATTGCTGGGTAGTTTATTCCATGTAGTTGGGCCAGCCACGAGAAGGTCCGCTTTTGAGTAGAGATGGGCACGACCAGAAAAAATGACGTTTCGAGTTGTCGTTTGTCAGAACCGGTCCGTTTCGGGTCGTTTCCGTTTGTCGCGAAAATTTGTCATTTCCGTTTGCCGTTTGTTGTTTAGGGTTGGGGTTGGGGTTGGGGTTGGGGTTAGGGTAAGTGGGCTCTGGGAGGCACCTCTCTGAGTGCCTCTGACTTACTATGAAGGGAAGTGTACTGGCGTACAGGTTATGCTTAGGGTTGAGGTTACGGTAAGGTCTAGGCTTAGGGTTACGGTTAGGGTTAGGGTGGGTTAGTGGGCTGCACCTCTGGGTGCCTATGATCCACTAAGAAGGACAGTGTACTGGCGTATGGGTTAGGGTTAGGGTTAGGGTTAGGGTTAGGGTTAGAGTTAGTTGGCTTTTTATGCCCTCTAGCACATCCAGAAGTCTCAGTCAAAACCTGGCCATGCGATTGGTGGAATGGGTCAAAAAAATTGCATGGTCCCAACCCATGGCCAGCCCATCATTGTGCATGCGCAGGTGTAAAAAAATAAAAATTAAAATAAAATGAAATGAAATCAATGGAGATGTTTTATTGCAAGAAAAACCAACTGCTGCTACTATAAAAATTCAGGCATTTAAAATAACTAATTTTCATATGTTTCTGATGTGCTTTAGTAGGGTTTTTGACCACAATTTAAAAATAAATATTGTGGTCACCAGTTTGGATCCCCCCTCACCGCATGGCATAGAGACAGCCCAGGAAAGGAGGGGGGGAGGCCGGGGACCCCCCCCAGAAAACACCCCTCTGGTAGGTGCCCTCACTCAGGCAGGCATATTTTCATCTGCCTTTTTGGCCGGGAATCGTGTTTTGTTTTTGTTTTTACTTTTACTTTTTTTTCCTGTGCTGCTTGTTGGCAATGGCATTGCGCGAGCCCGCGATGCCATGAACGACAACGACAAACCCGACCAAATTTGTCTTTTTGGGGGTCGGGTTCGAGCTGGAGCAGAGTAATTCTTGTTACC
Organism: Phrynocephalus versicolor; assembly: GCA_023846285.1. NCBI lineage: Eukaryota > Metazoa > Chordata > Lepidosauria > Squamata > Agamidae > Phrynocephalus > Phrynocephalus versicolor. The sequence continues at coordinate 31,485 of JAHTLZ010000074.1, read as the reverse complement.
GTTCTCGTTACGTAACGATAACGAGAACCGAAAACAGAAACGAGAATTTCGCCACTCTGTGCCCATGGCAGTGCCCACCCAAAGCCAGAATGATGCTCTGGTGGGTCTGGCCAGCACTGACCTTTGGGAGAGCTCTGCTAGGTATTCAAGTCCCAAGCCATGGAGGGTTTTATAAACCAAAACCAGCACCTTGAACCGTATCTGGGAGGCAACAGGCAGCCAACGCAGATGAGCCAGAATTGGGGTGATGTGGTCAAATCTGCCCACACTAACCACCAATCTGGCTGCTGCATTCTGCACATGCTGCAGTTGCCACACAACCCCCATGTAGAGAGAGTTGCAATAATCTATAGTCAATATGACCAGTGCTGGCACAACCATCCTCACGGAGTCGCTGTCAAAGTACGGGCAAATCTGGGCGATAAGCCTAAGATTTTAAGAGGCCAGCCTAGACACAGCTGCCACCTGGGACTCCAGGGAAAGCTCCGGATCCAGGATGATGTCCAGACTTCTCACTCTTTCCGCCATCTGGAGGACAGTCCCACCCAGACTGGGAAGAGGGTCACTGTACCCATCCCCCTCACCGGAGAAGAATAGAACTTCAGTCTTCTCAGGGTTGAGTTTGAGCCTGTTGGTCCTGGTCTACTCCAGGACTGTGGCCAGGCAACGATCAAGGGTCTGGACGGCCTCTATTGCAGAGGTAGAAAAAGAGAGATAGAGCTGTGTGTTATCAGTGTACTGATGACAGCAAGCTCTATAACTCCGGATGACCTCAGCCAGCAGCCTAGTATAGATGTTAAAGAGCATATGGGAGATTGCTGACCCCTGAGGCACCCCACAAGACAAACCTCCCTCCAGGCTCACTTACTGAGCTCAGCTCTCAAGAGAGCCTGCACAGGAGGATATTGTGGTCAAAGGTATCAAAGGCCACTGACAAATCAAGAAGGGCCAACAGGTTGGAGAAGGTACCTGGAACTAGACCAACAGTTTAAGTATTTCATGCCATTGCCAGCTGAATAGATGCAAATTGAAGCGCCCTGGAGTATATTTTCATTTATTTGCCAGGTGTAATTAATTTCACCAGACAAAAGTAATTACCCTTGT